>VXBJ01006969.1:150599-192730 GCA_013400055.1 Nycticryphes semicollaris
TCCCAAGTGGCCAGCCCCTCCTTCCATGCTCTGTAGACTGTCCTCTTCCATTTGAGTTTGCCCAGCAGTTCCCTGTTTAACCATGCGGGTCTCCTGGCTCCCTTTCTTGACTTCCTACCTGTTGGGATGCTCTGAGCTTGAGCTTGGAAGAAGCAGTCCTTGAACGGTAACTAACTATCTTGGGCCCCTTTTCCTTCAAGTACCCTATCCCATGGGATTTTCCCTAGCAATTGCTCGAAAAGGCCAAAGTTGGCCCTACTGAAGTCCAGGGTTGCAATTCTGCTCAGTATTCTGTTCCGGCCACATGAGATCCTGAACTCCACCATCTCATGATCACTGCAACCAAGGCTGCCCTCAAACCCTCACAGCTTCAACCAGACCCTCCTTGTTAGTGATTATAAGATCCAGCAGCGCTCCTCTCCTAGTTGGCTCATCCACCATTTGCATCAGGAAGTTATCATCAATGCACCAGAGGAACCTCCTGGACTGTGGATGGCTGGCTGAGTAGGCTTTCCAGCAAATATCGGGGTAGTTAAAATCCCCAACAATAACCAGGGCCTGTTATCAGCTCACATTAGTTCTTAAACCATTTTAGAAAATGGACCTTGGACAAGTTCTTCCTTAGTTTCTCATGGGCAATTTTTTATATGTATTCTCTCTTTCTTAATAATACTTTGAAAATAAAATGATGGGAAGGGAGGGAAGCAACAGTGCAGGCAGTGCAGGAGAGACAACGTGTGTGTGTGTGTGTGCAGCGGGGGTGGGAGAGGTGAGGAGAGTGAGGAGAGTGAGGAGGAGAAAGTTATAACTACATGAATGGTGAGGTAGCAGCAAACTATGTCGCATTGCAGGAGATTTGAGACAGCTCAGGTAAGAACCTCTTGCATTCTGAGCCTTGGGCTGGTGAAGCTTGAATACATTCAACTGCTTAAATTCTTTCTGTGTCAGGAAGACACAGTGCAGAAAACTTTGAACCACAACAATTTAGATCAATTATTTTCTATAGGTCACACATAGAGAGGTTTTTGATATTTCTAGGAACAGCCTGTTTCATTATTTCATTTTAGATGAAGGAAAACTGAATATCAAAATGGAAGGGCATAAAATCTCACTAGTCATTTTAACTGGTTTGATTGAGCTAGGGTGATTTATAGCAGCCCTAAATCTACTTCCTCTCGTATTATAATATGCTGACAGATGTGTTTAGCAGTTCATACACCAGAGGTATAAAAGGTGAGCATTGAAGATTTTACTACCAAAAAAATCAGACCTTGAAGTCAGAAGGGACATAGTGAGAAGGTAAAAGGAAATGAAAAAGAGGAAGGGAAATATGAGTCTGTCTGCATGTATTACTTCCTTCATTTTGAACCATCTGCTCTGTTGATATGTTTATTAGAACTTGCTTGAAAAAGACTGGCAATTGTGGTGTTAAATACTTCTTTCTAAAGATGCAGTTACCACTTCTATTGAGATGAATTAAAACAGTATAAACTCAGATATTTGAACTTTGCGAGTTTTTTAAAACAATTAAATCAAAGAGAAAGTTATATTTTGTAGTAGCTCTATCTCTAGCTCCCCTTTGCTTACTCAAGTTGTGGTAGATTTTAAGGTATTCAAACAGTCTCCATGCCCTTTTTGAATCATGAAATTCACAGTCCCAGGTGGGTTAAATTCGGCCCATGTTACAGTTCAGCTGAGGACCTCATACTCACAAAGAGACTTCATCCCCCAAAAACTGCTGAACTGTTTTGACTCTTCTGATGCCAAAAACTGAGGACCACTTCTTCAATAGTCACAAATCAGCATGGTGCAAGTGAAGCCAGCTGACTTAACTCAAGCTTTAACTTTCTTGAGATGTGGCCTGACACTGAATTAAGAGAGGATACATGATGGCTAAATCTCTGAAGAGAGTGTTTGTGATTTTTTGTTGTCTTCGTTGCAAAGACAATACCTGCAGATGGAAGTGTAACCTGTACTCAACCAGAGACAAGAAATCAGATTACAGAAATATCAAAAGCTTACATTCAGTAAGAGTTGTGTAGTTAACTCTTTTAACTTCCACTGGCTTATTTATTTTAACCTGATTTTGTTTCACAATTTCTAATACATAGCTGATATTCCCAGTAAGACTGTTCAAGTGTTTTACAGCTACAGACACTCAGTAATACCTTCATGAAGATACGGCTGAAAATTGTCCAGGAACATTAACTTATTCAAGGCCCTAAGAAGAGCCACTCAGGCAGGTGGTTTATTTGGTGACAGTTGCTTATTCATGAAGAAAATCAAGTTGGAAGTTACAGTAGAGTTTGAAAGGCTAGTTTCTTCTGTAGAAGGCTGGAGATCAAATACAGTCAACTTGACGTGAATTTTTCGAGGTTAAAGTAAAGAGGGGTTTGTGTTATGTCTTTATAACTGAAAATGAAAGAGGTATGAAGGAGGAGGCCTCATCACATTGTACTTGCCAGGCTCCTTTCATCAGGGTCCCTTCATCCCACGCAAGTCAACAAATATGAAGCTATATCAAAGAAGAGTTTCCATGCAGGGTGTCCATACTGCTTTACAAAAGCTAACATTACAGATCTCTTAAGAGTCTCTCTTGTGCTTCAGGAATAGGTAGGATGAGATACAGCAGAAAAAGAGAGTAAGTACTACAGTAATATGGACAGATCTGTAACAAAGCCAATGTCCGGTCCTTCCTTCTCAGGGCCAATTAAGGCTGTGGGTAGTGGAGTGAAATTAAAAAATAATCTAAATATACTCCAGGCAGCACTTGAATCTGGATATGGGATGTACATTTTACTTCTCATGCTTCTTGATCCCTAGGAAATAAATTCTGTAGGTCATTTTTTAATCAATAGAGGAGTTCTGCTGTCATCCTTTTTCCCACCCCATTACTGTGGCATGGAAAAAATTGTAGCAAATATCTGTAAAGTTAGCTCTTGGAGAGCTAAGGAGTCTTCACTGCATAATAAGTATCCTCCAACATCCCCTTAGATCCCTTTGCTTAGCAATCAGCAGTGGATTTAACTCATGGAGGGTGAAGCATGCCACGTATTCCTTGCTCACACTCAGCAAGCAATTTCCTCCCTGCAGTCTCCAAAGCAGCCTGAGCTCCAATCTGCTGATGAGCCCTTGCAAGTGTTGGATTGAAGCTTATTTGTTTGCATGGGTGGGAATCCCTATATCACTGAAAGCAATTTGGTTATTTTCATTACAATTCATTGAGTTTTCAGTGGAGGGAGAAAAAAAAAATACGATCTTTCTCCTATCATGATCTCTGCTTCGAATAACGTGTTTACTGTAATCAAATGCCTAGTAACAGGTGCTGGATAACAAAAGAGAATAAAAGTAGCTCTTGTCAAATGAAAAGAGGACAAACTCCCGTGTTCTGGAGGAAAGAATTAATTCTTGGTGGCATATACTCTAATTCTAAAAAAGATGGTATTTCTAGAACTACCATATCAGCGGATAACATCAATGGTATACCTGGCTTGTTGACAGAGATGTGGTGTTGGTCCTTCACTAGAACTGTATTTAAGAACCCAAAGATCAGGACTCAACATCCCACAGAGAAAAGATGTAGAAATGGTTTTGAACAGCCAAGAAAGGCATACCAGCAATGAGTATTGTCCAAAAAGAGAACAGTTTTTATTAACCATGGAAAGAGCAGAATCAATGAGTAATAATGAACCAACAAATGAGGTAATCTGTGAAAGAAAGTGGAGACAGTATCACAAAAAGATGGTTACCTGTTAGGCATTTCTATCAGCTCAGGGGAAGGCAGACCCATGACTCTTTAGGGAAGAGAGTTCTCCTTTTTTGTATCAACACATATCACAGAATCGGAGAACAGCTGTGGTGGGAGGCTAGATTTATATCTCCCAGGGCTCTTTTTGCACGGTATTCAATGGGTGTTCAGAAAACTGAAAACAATTACCCTGTTCAGCAAGAGCTGACATCCTCCTCCTCAATCTTGTCCTCATCCTCTCTCTCACATAGAAGCCCATTTTAAGATTTTGCAACAAAATCTTAGCACCAGGTTTTATTTTAATGGGAAAGGTATTGAATTTAGGTTGCAGGTGGCTGACACAACAACTTTGCTCAGGAAACGGTAAAAAAAAAAAAAAGTAGCACAGAGTTGGAGTTAGAGAAATTAGACCCTGAAGATTTTGTTTAGTGTACACTACTGCAGTGTTCTTGTCTCCGCATGTTCCATTGGATTTGAAAACTACTAACCAAAAACTGTATATTTATTTCTTAAAAACTAGCAATACAGAGCTATATCAAAAGGCAAGGCAAGGCAAGGCAAGGAATTGCCATGAATTGTTTCTCAATTGTTATATAAAGCAATGGAACAACAAATGTTAAAGTACTAGCTCAAAACCTAGGTTTGGGGTGGTGGAGGAGGAATTATAAAAAGAGCAAGAACCCATTTCAAACATTGACCGTGGAAATATTTACTTAGAGGGTGGAAGAAATAATCCCATTTCCTTTTTGTAGAATTTTTGATTGCTATTTTCTACATGCTATAAACTCCACTGGGAAAAATCTATTTATTTCACAGAGAAATTTGGCTTCTCCATATAAATCTTTGGTATGAGAACTGAGATCATCTGCATATATAATTACACATCTTTGTTTATATGTCAACTACAAGAAAGAGTAAAAAAGTACTTTGGTTGACTTCTTGAACTAATATAGTGACTAGCAACTACAGAAAACAAGGCTGAAATGCAACAGTATATAAATAAATGACAGAAGTGGATGAATCCAGAATGAGATTAATTCAGATAAACTTGGAGTATTTTGCCTGTAGCAGAAAAGATATGGAAAATTTTTGAGTCATTATGGAAAAGATTTGCTAAAAAATAATAAAGAATCTACAGCATTTTAACTGCATTTATAATGACTAGCTAGGATAGATGACTAAGGCTAGGATAAGAAGTCCCTCCTTTGGAATTAAGTCTTCCTAAAAAGACTTATACTGTTTTAAGAATGGATAGACAAATTTCAGTCCACTGAAAAGGGGCACTGCAAAAGAGCTAGTACTCTTTACTTAATCTTGGTAAAAGGTCTGGGAATCCCTCAATGCTGTGTTACAGTAAGAATTTGTCATTGCTGAGATGCACACAAAAAAAGTACACCAACATGGTGCACCAGAACATGAAGGAGGTATTATTCACCAGTGTGAATGCACCTGGAGACTGCAAATGGTATATTTTCTGTTGGAATTCATCTCCAATCAATTTACCTTGATACACTAAGGTATTCTTTTCCTGTGAGTGGCAGTAATTTTCTGTCTGCTCTCTTAGACCCCCAGAAGAAGAGAGGTAATATAATTTAGATAAGACTGTAATGAAAGACGGTTAGACTAAATCATGAGACTTTGCCTTTTTTGTCCACACTAAGAGTCCATACAGGCACAGTGGCTCAGATAACCTAGGAGATCAGTTACAAATTTTTTTTCTCTGAGAATATGAGAAATGTGTTTATGGATAAGACCAGATATTCCATCTGTCTGGATATTCCATCTGTTCCAGGACTACGCAATATGAAAGACCATTTAGGGACAGTAATGGTCTGTTCACTTCTGACACTTCTTTCTCCGACTGGTTAGGGATGTTAGAAACTACACCCTAGTCTGTTGCGTTTAGCCTCTGTTTACAGACCTGTTGTTCATGAAGTTCTATATACTTTTTCCTCAGTCTGAAAAGACTACCTTCACAACTTCTGGAGCAAAAAATTTTGGAAGTTTACTACCTGCTGAGTAAAGAAGTCCTAGAATCAATATCCTACTGTTTTTACTGAAAGCCCATTTGCCTTCATACTGTGAAGAAACAAGGACTTCTTGGTCATACACTAAATACCTAAATTATCTTTATTACTAATGAACGTAGCAGGAGCTGTGAATTTATTATTACCTAAGAAAACTATGAAGTTTAGGAAGGAACCAGTCACAGCTGACAGGATGCCAGTGTGTCCTGACTGATCACTTACATTAAGCAGAGGGACAGGAAGTTTGGGAAGGGAGTTTCTTTTGATGCTGAGCCCTCTCCTGAAACCAATTGTGCAGCTTGTCAAAATACTTAAACTAAAATTTTCACAATACTTATTTTCTGGTGTCTGTTCTGATAATGCAGAAAACGATTTTTAGAAGAATTGTGCACTCTGAGTCATGGCTTGAGATAAAATAAGTGCTCTGCTTTGAGTTTCCAAAGTGCTAATAACTTTAAAACTTTGTTCTGTAAATTAGACATCCCAAATAACCACACTTTTTAATTTCATCTGTCTCTTCATTCTTTAGCTTTGTGGTGTGAAAACAGTCCGTTGTTCATTTCTTGGGGAAGTCATGAAAGTAATTTCTTTCATGTATGGAAAACACAGATGTGAGATGTATTAAAAAAAATGAAGGGCTAGAGAGTAATTAATAGTTCTGCCTTCAAAGCCAGGCATACAGAAAATGCACTTAAACAATGAAAAAAGAGAATGCATCTGAAATAGCCACTTTCCAGTTTGCACCTTCAAAGAGGCAGAGTCTGTGAGAAAAGAAAAAAAAAAAAGAAAAAAGAAAACAAGTCCAGAAACCCAAACAGAATTATTGTGTGATCATATTGAAAGGCTGCTTCATAATGCAGTTTCTAATTTCAAATGATTGATTTAGCAATAGAGCCAGTGTGAAATTTGTTGACAGAACCATTTGCTTTTTGAAACCACAATTCCATCCTAATGGAAATGATCACAAAAAAAGTGTTGATTTTCCTGATATTTTTGGGTTGGAGGGGGAAAAGAAATATATTTCATCCCATTTTCACTTCTTCAAAGTTAAGTCTTCATGTGACTTTTTTTCTATCAGATCTGATAATATATAAGTCAAAGTACGAATGACAAAACCAATGGAACAATAAATATACTTTCACAACAATTTCAAAATTATAGAATATATTATAGTTACATTTTAAAATCAGGAGACCATTCACACACAAAAAAAAATGTATCTTTTATTTTGAGCTTCTGTAGATATATACATTTCTATACATAAATGGTGCTGGAAAAGGGTCTAATTATAAAGCCCCCAAGCTGTTGGTTGTGTTGTGGGTTTTTTTTAATTCCATCATGTAGCACTGATAAGGTTGAATCATCAAGAGGTGTCACCCAGGGCACCCTGTTTCAATTTTTTGGTACTAATAATAGGTTGTAAATATTAAGTATAACCTTTCTAAGTAAAAGGGGACATGTTTTTTCCACTTTGGAGATAGTAACAAAACAGGCACAGACGTTATGAGTGAGTTCCTGTTTGCCTTGCCTCAAGTAGTCTGTTCCTGCCCTGGTCTGATCTCTTACCCACACATAGGTGATCATCATGACCATTCCCTGTTCTCTCTTTCAGTGTTCCTCAGTTCAATGCCTTTGTTCAGCCAGATTACAGATCCCAGTTCTCTTTACATATATTCCTTATATATACTGTACTCTCTTTTTGTAAAATGGCAGAACATAGAAAATAGACCACCTTAACATGGGGGCTTACATACATTGATTCACTTTATTTATGTTCAACACTATCCTCACAGTGATTGCTGCTGTCTGCAGTATGTGGGAACTGCCAGGAATGCAATAACAGAAGCTTTCACTGCTGTTGTCCTGGCAGTTCACTGATGTCAAAGCTAATCTTCTTTCACAGAAAATAAGCAAATGTTTAGTCTAGTGCTAAAGAGTCAGTCATATTTATTGCCTACAGGACATAGCCCTAACATTTGTTCAAAAAATATGTGAGCACTGTGTAGCAAGGCATTGCCACAAAGCTACAACCACAAGGATAACTCCAAGCTTATATATTTTTGACTCCTTTATAGAGCAGTCAAACCAAAAATACAAAGCAGTGATAAATTTCACCTAATCTGAATGGACACATTCCATCACCATCACAGAGGGCACAGAAATGCAAGTCTACTTTACAGTTCATAAGCATATCCCTCTTATGCCCTCTGTGAATCAAAAAATATCTTCTACCAGCTGCTAGAATTCATTATCATGTTCTTTCTTGGACAGTTTATCTATCTATAATGTTTCTATGTGATACACTCTGGCTAATCATTTCACAAAGACTTTGTACTAATAAACACAATAAATAAATCTCCAGGCTGTCTGATGGGTACCTGTCCCATAATGAGATGATTCATCATTTGGAAGTACTTATTGATCACCATTGACCCTACTGAAACTTATCTGACTAGTTAAATGGTTTGGCTAATCTAGCTTAGAGTAAATGTTAACTTTGAATGGACAAGTTTATCGCTTCTCAAGATTTTTGAAGAATTTTTTTATTAACCAAATTTGTATGGTTCGTCGTGAAAGGGAGGAAAACAGTTCTTTTTAAAACCAGTTCCACACTCTAGTTGACACACTTATGTGCACACTTGTTAGCTGCCAAACCTGCCTTCTAATTCATCTTAAAAAATAAGGCAGCTAAAGAATCATTGCAATTTCTTTTTATAAATGTATTTATGCAGGTATGTATCTGTGTTATATCTCATTGTTTCATTTCATCCGGTGTTACCAAACTTTTTAAATTTCTCTGTGATGTCTGGTGAAGCTAAATTATTTGCATGAGATTTTGAGCAATAAGTAGGCAAATATATCTCACCAAGAAGGAGGGAAAGTAGCAATTTTTAACTACTTGATTACAGCCTTTGACATCTTTTAGAAATTGATCATACTGACTGCTCTATAACACATATATATAAATGTGTCCTTATCTCTTTCTTTAGTATTCATAATATTTAATCTAATTCATCTCTATTCATCTCTAATTCATCTCTGTCTCATCTCTATTCTGAATATATCACCCATGTTAATGATGACACACTCTGAAACATCTGTAGTAGCCTCCTTTTCTGCTTTCCCCCTTAACCTTCAGTGACCTCATTTCTGCTTCTGAGAAAACTAATTTACTTGTATAGCAACTGCTGAACCCACTAGAGTTCAGGCTTCTAACATAACCTAAGTACTGGTTTATCTTTATATTTGGGGCAGTAATTTCAAGCAATAGCTTCACAAATAGCTGGCTCATCTCTGCAGGGCAGACAGCTGGAAATGGAAGCCATCAGTATCGGGGTGGAGGTGGGGGGAGGGAAAGACAAGATAAGCTATTCACATTCGCCTTCATATAAAGCCCATGTAATTTCAGCTCTTTGAGTAAGACTCTCGCTATAGCCTTGACCTTTTCTCCGGGAGGATCAGTCCCATTTGGGTAACAAAGCAACCAGTACAAATCCCAAATGCCAATTTTTAACAATTCCAATGCTCCTGATTTATTTCAATTAGTGAACATTTCTTAAAAGACCTCATTTACCTTTGCCCTGAATTGTAGTGAATTTCAGTCAGCAATCAGAATGCAAAGCAAGTCTTTTTGTTACTCTTTGATTGTTTGGGACTTTTTTTGGCATTAAATCTCAAAGACAGCAGAATATTTCCTGATACATGTAAACAGAGGACACACAAATTCTAACAGAAGCAAATCAAGGATGCCAGGGTTTTAATAGTCAGGAATAAACATCTTACAAAAGAAAGAAAGTAATTGCATAAAAAGATGAAGGTAGCCTATGGAATTAATGTTTTCTTTCATTATCACACACAAGTGGTATTTTGCTTTTTTGGGCTTCCCAGCCCACCTCAGCAGCAGGCTGATTACTGCACAGTAGCCTAGCTTAAGTCCATTTTGACAGTGCTCAGTCACACTGCCTCTCAGGCAACACTTGAGATTCCTGAATGGTTCAATTTGCCAAGCTATAAGTATGTGAGTAGTCTATTGGGTATGATGGCTCCCAGATGAAAACACAAAGCCAGCAAAGAGAGAAGGAAACAAACACAAGAGGCAGGCTGAAGAATAAAATAAGTTTCAGGCTTCCCAGAAGTGGGGGAGGCTGTGCTTTTCTTTGTTCACAAATGAAAAGGAAATACTATTTTTATTTGCCTTGCAGTGTTGGCACAAAGTTTACTCTTTTCTAATTCCTCCAGTGTCCTCTCCTTCTGCTCTGGTTACACTTAATTATATTAATATCTTCTACTAAAAGCAGGCTGTCAACAAAAAATTTAAAATGACCATGAAGTACTATAATTTACATTATTTTTAATGAGATTCTCTTGGAATAACTCTCTGGAATTTGTTGTATGCAAAAGTCTGATAAAAAGGTCCAGAACTGTATGTGTATTTGTATAAGTATGTGTGGATATGTACAAACATATATCAACTCACACACTCCAGCATATATAAACACATTATTGAGCTAATGCCTATGATGTTTTTCTTCAGACAATTTACCAAAAAAAGATCCTTAAAGTGCTCTTGATGCCTTCAAAGTGTCTTGAATGGTTTAATATATTTATCATATAATTGTACTTCCCTTAATACTGGAAAAGAAAAACACATTACCTTAGTTGAAATAGCTAGAGATGGCTAGATTGCTACTTAGGGCATGGATTTGATTAAGGGTAATTTTGGAGACATGCATTCCACCAAGACCACCCCCATTTATACTGTGCCCTCTGAATCCATGGTTAGTTCTTCAAGTTAACAATTTCCAGCCTACCAGTAAGACCTGGAGGAAGAACCTCATACACTGGGGAACGATGAAGCTATTTCCCTGAAGGGAAACAGGGCAGTGTGACCGCTCCTATCCCACCAAGAAACAGAGACATGCAGACAAGTGCTGCAGCAAATGAGAATGCAGGTGCAGCAGTCCTTTCTGCCCCTTCTTTCTCCCCTTCATCTGCAGTGGCTATTGCACTGCTTACTCTCAGGGTATTCATTTGTCCTTTGCTTCTTGAAGCAAAATTCTTCTGCTTGATATAGCATGTCTCACTCACAGTCTCTGAGCTGGTAGTGGCCTTTGTAACCTATCTGCTGTGGTGCCTTTTTTTCTGATGTTAATATTGGCTGGCCCAGATATAAAGGTCAATGAGCAAATAGAAGAGGCTTTCCTTACCTAAAGCAGGAGAGCTCATGCATTAAGATCCAGAGTACTGAGGTTCAATGTCTGCTGCCTGGCAGTTCAGCCACAGGCACTTCAAAAACACCTGAACCACTTTCCTTTCAGAGATTACTTTAATCGTGATATATTCCTAGCTTGAAAGTTTCAAGGCCAAACCTATTCCTGTTAAATTCAGTGTCAAGGGTCCTATTGATTTTAAGGGATTGGTTTTCAGCCATCAAACTAGAAATCTATGCCTTTAATGACAGGCAGAAATATAAGGGAGGATAGAAGCAGGAAGCAGAAGAATCAAGGATTTCAGTCATTCAGTAACATTTACTGGATCCACCTTTATTATTTGAATGTCAAAGAAATGTCTTTTATTCCTTAAAGTGCAAACATCCTCAAGGTAATGTGCCAGTACTCCTATAATTGCTATTTCTCTTGATAGTAGGAAGCTTCTTCCCTTTTTGTCTTTTCAATAATAAAGAAATTGATGATAGTATTAGACTCACAATGCACAGCTCCACTGGTTGTGTTCCAAAATCTTTTTCCGGCATTTTAAACATAGAGAGTCGTGGAGTAAAAAATAGATTCAACTGAAAAGTTTCAATAGATATGGTATAAAAATAGTGTATATGCTTAAATATATAGAAGACTTTATCACTGAGTTCAATGAGGCTGCTTGATTCAATAAATTCATGTGAGAGTGTTTTTGCAGAGTCAGATTTTCAGTCTGAACTCTGTGAGGCAAGGACTTGTCCTCACTATACTTTTTTACGCAGAGGTTAAGAGGTTTTGAGCATTATATAAATAATCATTTATCATAAAGATTAAATGGCTTGTGTTAAATATCTCACTTGCTATTCAACAGGCACATGAAGAATTTAAAGCACTTGAGATAAGATCAATGTGCTACTACTAAATTTTTAGATCATATTGCCCCTCAGAAAGGCCCACTGAATTTTTGTTCTGTGGTCATCTGTGTGGATCAAGTTCAGGGCTCTCAGATCTATCATAGTGGGTATTTCTGTAAAAAGTTTTTTGGTAGGTAATGAAACACATATGACCTCTGATTGCAGGGGATGTTTTTGTTTGTTTGTTTGCTCATTTCTAAAAAAATACATTGCATATTTGCTAGCAATACTGAGGTGGAAAAGGATGAAAATTATTAAAAAGCTGGAGTAGCTGAAATGGCCTTCATGCTAGAGATTAAGTATAGAAGAAAACAGGTTTCTTAATTACACTAAAGAACCTCTTCTTGTTTTCACAAAACTTGCTAAGTATAGTCCAAGATTGAAAGCATGCAGTAGTTGATCAATCTGAGTGTAAAAGCAACCAGGGAGTTTTGCTTGATTTTTATATTACTTAGTCACAATCATTTAGTAACAAACAAATTTAGAGATAAATCTAAACTCTTATATCGAAGAAAGAATGAGTAAAAAAAAAAAACAAAAACACACACCCTGGTATTAATTCTCTCTCAGAGCATCATTTTATGTCTTTGGATTAGTGTTTGAGCCACTCTCCAATCTTACAGGGACAGTTTGTTTTTTTAAAAGAGAAGATAACTTTTGTTTAAAGTGTCTCAAAAATCAACCCAAGTCAATACTAAATCTTATTGAAACAGGAAGAAATATGCTGAGTAAACACATTGCTAAAATGTCTGGGTGACATTGAGTGTAGATAACCTTTGAACACAGACAGTAACGTTCAAACCTTCAGGATTTTCACCTTAAGGAGTATTAGGCTACAATCCCAGACTGCAGGGATAATTTGACAGAGGAGTTTGTCTTTTTCATTGGCAAGGAGCTGCCCAATGATGCCTAGAGTGTGCTACTACAGCCAGAGACGTCTCACGGTCTTCAAAAGCTGAGCACATAAATACAGTGTGTTGTCTTGCTTGCATCAGCTAAAAGGATATGCTTGCAGAAGGCATGCTGAAGGATTTTGTGTTCATTTAGGGCAGTCCTGGAATCTAGAAGCATACAGCATTATGATTTTCACTTTGTTTTTTTTTTAATTTGTACTTTTTTTTTTTTATTTTACCTGTGTTTTCATATCTGATTTAAAAATCAGTATTTAGAGTATTGCCACTTAAAGCAAGAAGTTTACACATCCAATTTAAATGTTTAGAAAAGAGTCATGCCACATTAGACACGCAGCAGGCCTTCTTAGTGGTTTTAGTGATTATAAATGACTTTGAAAGGGACAATTTTTTCCTTCCATTGAAAAGATAGGGATTTGAAAGACTAAGCTTTGTTACCTAAATTAGACACCTTAAATCAGCATGGGTCATCTATACCATTATTT
This sequence comes from Nycticryphes semicollaris, assembly GCA_013400055.1. Taxonomy (NCBI): domain Eukaryota; kingdom Metazoa; phylum Chordata; class Aves; order Charadriiformes; family Rostratulidae; genus Nycticryphes; species Nycticryphes semicollaris. The sequence continues at coordinate 163,880 of VXBJ01006969.1, forward strand.
AAGAGCTAGATATATCTGGACATGCATTTAGATATCACTTTATTTAATATTCTTTTTATTTTTCTACCTCTGCCTTTGATAAAGTGTATGGTTTTGGTAAAAATTTACTATAAGAAGTCATTCTATTTAACATTATTATTATTTAACAGCAATGTTTAATGTTGCACACATTATATCATTTAAGCTTCTCTTGATAACTTATAAGGATTTTTATCACTTTTGTGAGAAAATATGTTCTATAAATGTAACATTTATGAAAACTCCCTCCCCACCACATATTTCTTAACTAGCTAAATTAATAGTATCATTTAGTATTTGAGTTGCCAGAAGTGATTTTCTTTTTTTGCCTTGCTTTTTTTCCCCCTATGTATAATTTCATGAGACACAGACTGAAGAGAGAATCACATTGTCTTGTGCATCATTCACCAGTAAAATTGCCAGTAGAACTCTAATTTCATATTCTCTGTTACTGCAGTAGATATAAAATGCAGAACAAAACAGCTTGATTTTCATATTGTAGAATAAGTTTGAATTCATATCAGTTACAGCAAGTTGACTAAATTTGAAACAGTCATATCTGGTAGAAAATAAATGTAGGACAGTACAGTGTCATCTTAGTAAGATCCTGTCCTTGTCTTTGAATTGCCAAAATGTTTCAAATTAATAGAAATGAGGGTTACCATTTAATTCGGGTTTTTTTCTTTGAAGGTATAAAGGAAGGAATAGCTTTATTTACTGCATTACTTTGTACAGATCGCAGAAGGAGACTATATTAAGTGTATTAAGAATTTACCATGAGAAAAGTTTATTAGTGGAACTGGCAATGTTCAGTGCACAATCAAAATTTTCAGTTTATTAGCCTTCTGGAAAAAAAATAAGATTATTTCTATATCATTTTCCAGCATTATTCCTAGTTTAATTTATTCATCCACAGTTCTGCCTTCATAGCTTTGTCTCCTCCCAAAGAGGATTTCTACACTATTGATTTCCTTGAAAATCTGATCTTTCAGATGTGATTTGGAAGGTTTTGCTGAAAAGTATCATCTTATTGAGTGAAATATTTCACAGACAAGTCCTGACTAGAGCAAAGTTCCAATTAAAAGTTTTTCTGATGTTTGGTGTTTCGTTATATTTTTGGTCAAAATTGTGAAAGTTGCACTGACCTGTCCAGTCCATGGCACTCACCTGATGTCAGATGCATGTAAGAAGTCCAGTAGAAGTGATCAAGCTAAGGATCTCAAGCAACAAACCACAGAAGAGAATGTCTTCCCCTGGAAATGAAATTTGCCTAGGATTTTGAAACTAACGTGGTGCAAGTCAGAATCTTAATTTTTTTTTAATATTTTGTGGGTCTTTTCCTAATTAGGAAAGATTATTCCCATCTGCATACTTCCCCATTTGCATCCAACCATCTATCTACAAACACACACACTAACACATGAAAACAGAATAAGGTGTGGTGTAATGTTCTTAAAATAACAGGTTATTTTAAACCTACAGGTTTAGTGGAATTTCTTTTCCTATTATAATTCACACTATTTTAATCCAAGTATTTGCATCTTCTTGTAAATATTTAATTTCTATGCAGCTTGACTGAACGTGTAGGTCTTTTATTCTCTCTCTCAATTCTTTTAAGTCCAACATGCACTGTTGCAGGTATCTGAACTGCATAATATCCCATCAAATTCATTCAGTTATACAATACAAGTGGTATGGCAAGACCTAAAGGTAGACCCAAATGGATCATGTATGATTACAGCAACACTCTGTCCCAAACCTTTAAAATGTTGTACCAAGAAAGACAAGTTGGAAACAGAAAGATAATTAAGCTCTTTCTTTAGCTAGAGTACATTTCTGCAGTGATGGAGTAATCGCAGCCCTACTGTGTAGAAACTTTCTCAGAAGGCATAAAAAAAAAGGCCCTGGAAATAGCAGTCTTTCAAGAAATCACTGGGTCTCTATTTCTGTTGAACATTCAGGAATATAAGTAAATACAAGCTTTGGGTAATACAAGCATGACCAAATTAATAACATCTCTAATATTTCCAAATTTTGGTCAGACTGAATTGAATTTTCCCTGTAGGGTTTTTTTTTGTACAGTGTTAAGGCTTATGGTTTTTGAACAAAACTTTCTCTGTTGCTGAGTTCTTCCATTTGTACTCTATGACTCTGTCATGCTAGGAATCACTAGGAGGTTTCTCCCAAAAAGTTACATGGGAACAAAATAAAACCCAAAGTCTCTGAAATAGATGAATAGATAGTCTTCAGATTCATCTGGAGTGAAGCATCTATACACTTTTATGGATCTGAATACTATTGGTTGGCTTCATCTCACATAACTTTAGGTAGCTAAATGTTGGGAATAAAAGTTACTCATTCAGAGCTTGCTCAGATCATAAAGAATATTTTTATCATGGACTTTGGGGATGGAGAGATGAGGGTTCCTACAGGAACACCTGTCTCTTTGTCTTCACTGATTACTGAGAGAATTGAGATACCTAAATTTCTATTTTTAGACTGCAGTCGCAGCTGGGATGTAAGTAAAAAATGAAACACAAATAAAAGCACAAAAGGTTTGTCCTAGAACTCCATTGTTCAATATTTAACAAAGAGTTACAGTCTCATAAGTGACAGAAAAGAGATCCTCAAAGGGACAGTATGTAACACATTTAAAAATTGGTTCCTGCAGATGTCAAAACTAAAACTGAGGAAACCAGTTGTGACTTTAAATTGTATCTCTAGAGTTCATAAAGTCAACCTGATTCTTAAGACATTTACTTTGATACAAGAAAGGCAATGGAGTGACAGTGATTTGAATTTTGGCAGATCAAAATTAGCACTCCAGATCTTTATTAAATGATTCAAAAAGATTCATGTTGAAAACAACCTGCTAGATAAAATAACAGTCTTGAAGCAAGGCCTTGAAAATAAGCAAATGTGGCCTGTGTGTACATACTAGTATAATTTTATGCTCCATTTCCAACATGGGTATTACAATAATATTTCACACAAATTATAGGTCAATTTTCACATAGATGCTGCCCTAAAGGTGCATGAAATTGCATTAGTAGGGGAAATTCACATCATACTTGGCAATGACAATTGAACAGAAAAATAATGTTTCAGTAACCTCACAGCTTTGAATGCTATGTTGGGTTTCACAACGTAAAATGAATGTTCCACCAGAATGCACCAGCTGTAATTAAAATGGTTGGATTGTTCTTAGCTCTGTGAAACCTTCTATGAATGTTAATGCAGGCACCTGCCGTACCAGGGCTTATGTAGTTTTATTTTAATTTAAATTTTAAAAAATGCCAAAACACTGTTTCATTTCTACACTGCATGACCTTGTAGCTTTTTCTTAGCAGTGTCAAAACTTGACGAAAATTGCGGTTCACTCCTTTTCTTGAGGTTTGACTGTGTGAGGTTGTCAAAAAGGAAAACCATGAAGTCCAGGTCAGGCCAGATTCCCTGACTGCTGGTCCACAGACAGCCAGTGCTCCTTCTGATTCCCAGATTTATCTGGCCTAAATCCCTGTGCTCAGTGTTTCTTATCAACTGGCTCCAGGTTTCCAGATGGACTTAATTAGTGAGGAACATTAGTCCCAAGGACTGAGATAGAATTAAGGCTGGATGGTGTCTGGCTTGATTTCTTTCAGGTTTAGACCTAGAGTCCATATTTCAGGGCAGCCAATATATATTTCCCTTTTTGTATTCATTTTGTCCTGAAATTTTTTCTTCATTGTTCCTTGATGGTTAGTAAGTGCCAAAAGCAGGTAACACCAGATTCTTTCCCTGTTGTACATTTATCCTTATATTTGTCCATATATTTACTCTTTTCCACCTTATTTCCAAAGGTCTGTATAATTAAGGTCTGTATAATTAATAGAGGCCTGAGAATTAAGAAGGTGAAATTCCTGGCAATTTCTGTTAGAAGTTTTCTTATTCACCTACTTTCCATATGATTCAGTTTATCTATCTATCTAATAAGAATCTAAATTTTTAATAGACATAATTCCTTGCATTCTCCAGAGGGCAATTTGAACATAATTCAGCTGTGACAATAGAAAAAGAGCAATTATGTTCACCTACATGATCTCAATGAAATGAGAGTCATGTAATTTTGTTCCAAAAGTGATTGTCTGATCTGAACAGACCTCCTAGTGAGTATGTCATGTCCATCCCACTCCACCACCCTAATTTTGCAATTCAGAAAAAAATTGACATGCAAATGATAAGCAGAATGGGTTAAAAAATTTAATGTCCCCAGGTAACTTTTGCATGAATATTATATATTTAAATATTATTTAAATAGTGTCAGCAAGAATGTGGGTTTTCAGATGGTACTAGCCTCCACTTCTATTCCAGTGGTGTTAGCATTACAAATTTAGAGAACAAATAACCAAAGAAATACTTTTATCAACTTAAAGAACATGGAAGACGTGATTTATATGCACCTTTACAGTCTTAACTAGACTGAAATAAATTTTTAATATGCTGTGTAGGTTGGCTCTGAATTGCAATTATATGACTCACCATCATGAGACGTGTTACAGATGGAAAGGGCTCGCTCTCTTTCAAAAACTGACAGTCTTTTCATTGGTGTTAGGTTGTTGCTGTTGTTTCCTACAAAGTAATTATATGTAAACATTTTATTCAGATCTCTTTAAGAAGCAATTGTTGTTTACCTTTATTCCTTGGGATGCGGAAAACAATAGTTTCCTACTGAATTCTAAGTAGGTTACTGGCAAAATTATATGAATGAACGCGTCAGTATTTGAAACCTCATTAACATCTTCCCTCCCTAAAACACAGGTGTACCTTTTCACAACAGACTGTGCAACAGTCAGATGCATCACAGTAAAAATGTTGCATGCATTTTCTGTCACTGGGTTAGGAGAAATCCTTGGACTACAGAAATAAATGTCTGCCTGTTTCATGAATTTTATGAAAGGGGTCCCAGTGTATTTCACAGTTGGTTTTATGCTCAGTGCCTTCCAAAACAATGCCTAGTTCCTTTGCGTTATAATAAAAAAAACTACAGATGGATATTTTTTTTCCTTTTTTTTTTTAATCAACTCACTCCCTGAAGACTGCTATAACCCACGTAACATAACATGCTCATGCTCTTAACAAAGAGGACTGAAAAGCAAACCCTTCACTACATACCCATAGGTATAAAAGAATAGAAGACAAGTTGACAGATCGTCTACTTCTTCATCCGCACAATAGCAAGATCACTTTTATCCTTTGTTTTTTTTGACAGATGTTTACAGGTGTTTTGTTTGTCACAGGTCAATCACTGATTTACTGATTTACTGGCAGATATCACAGCCTGGAAGCTTCTCTCAGACTCCTTTCTTTTCATGTCATGAAGATGTAGAAAAGACTTTGGACAATATTGCTGTCCTAGTAGCCGAATATCCATTCGGCACAGAAGTGGAACACCTGCTCATGGTTGGATAGAGACTCTCTTTTGTGTGGATGCCTATTTTGTCTCATAGCAGAAGTTGTTGCTCCATGATAGACTGCAAAATTAAGAATTTGGATACCATAACTGCCAGGGCTGAGTTGTTCATCTTCTACTGATGGATAAATACGATCATCTTTCATTCTGACTTGTGACACATTCAATAGAAATGACACCCATAACATTTGTGTGGATGATGTTCTGGGACATTCATAGAAAGACACTGACAAATTACTAATCAAGCAAGCAGGTCAGCATGTCAAAGAAGAATCACGTCCTTGAATTATCTAAAATCAAGGACTGGTTTATGTAAACTGGAAAAAAAAAAAAAAAAAGCATATATTTGAAAAGGAGGTTTCAGCAAGCAGTATGATAGAAATTAACATATTTTTCTTTTCCATTCAATGGTTGGTAGTAGTTTAGTAGGTGTGTGAATCCTCATTTACAACCACTTTGCTAAAATGAAGCCACAGTTTCATTTCAGCTGCTCATTTAAAGCTAGCTGGGGAATTTGTCAAGCATTTTTCCCATACAGTATTTTCTGTTCTGCACCAAACTTCTGGCTCACATTGGCACTAGTGATTTTGTAATTTGAACCACATTGCAATAGCCACTGCAGAAATATTGTGTTTGACAAATGATGGACTGGGACTTCACAATGATGCTATTTTGGGCCTAACCAAAGCAATGGGTATTGGAAATCTGTCAGCTGTGATTTCTTTCAGATTTCCTGTCCAGGATTCCAAAACTTACATTGTGACTTTTACCACAGAATTTCTCCAAATGTTTATATCTTCCCATACAGGCAACTTGCTCCCACAGGTAAGGATATTAAAAGAGTGTTTGCCTAACTTTGAAAAGGCCATGATTACCTGAGGTCAGAACTTTTCCTTGTATTGTTTCATTTTGAGCTCAATAAAAACATTCTCGTATACCCCTGAGAAGCCAGAAGCACTTTATCTAACTCTGGGATTTTTTTGGTAAATTTTACTTAGTTTTATTACATCAAAACTATAAAAGAAGATACAAATATTTGTAATGATGCTGCTGCAGGATATTCTCATGGATGTTAACTATATCAGGGACAGAAAAAGAGACACTTTGTGACATTGCTTGTACTCTTGTAGCCAAAGAAGAAAATATGTGTCCAATTAAGGGTGCGCCTTTTTCACGCCTTTTTTTTTTTTTTTTTTNNTTTTTTTTTTTTTTTTTTTTTCTGTTGATTATATCTATGCTAATAAACAAAAGGGGAATTAGGAACAACATCAAGAAATTGTAGCATTGAATGGTTCACATCTGTATTTCTCTGGAATCTCTAAAATAATTTAGTTGAAAGGTACCTAATCAAGAGATGCAAAACAGAAAGACAGAATGAGTTAATAGCTGAAGACTTTATAAAATCAGAGAACTAATTATGAGCTCACTTCTAGTCTCTCTTGTATTTACTTTTATATACATTAACAGCTAAGCAGATGTTTGTCTATTCGAAGAATATTAATATTTCTCACATTACATTAATTTGCTTGGATGTATACTCATAGTCATGTGTACAAATTTGTTCATTTTTACAATCGCATTTATTTTCTGGATCAGATCTTATAGATCTTGTTGACCTCAAAGACTGAAAAAGCAATGTCATAGACAGGTTTTCTGCTTGTATGTAGGATTCAATGAGGCAAATCAGCACCTAATGCAAACCAAATCACTCTAGCCTAAGCATTTTATAGTATACATGAAAAAGAATTACTAACGCATATGGAGATTCACAAGCTCGCTGTTTAGTTTTTGAAGCTACCGTGGTATCAAAACTGCTTAAACCCAAAACAATTTTATTTTCTCTGGCTGTGTCTAAAATACAGATCAGGAATTTTAAATGGATAGATTGCACTGATTATGGTGATAATTATGACTATGGCAGGAGATAACTTTCTTACTTATGTGTAAGAAAGGGACCATTGGTTTATTGTCATCTACCATTCATCTACATTATCCAAGTCAGAATGGCTCAGGCCAAAATGTTCAGAGAGGTATCTGAATGAAACACCTTGCTCCTTGGTTTGACCAAGCCTTCCTTCATGATTTATCTACTCTGTCCAGTTCTTTCAACTTCACAATAATGAGAGCACTTTCAGTAGCAGCTTTGTTCCATTCAGATTTTATAATTATAAATACTAGTTGGATAGTCCCTCAACCACAAAATCGCTATGGCAGTAAAGTTTTCAGCAGGTGGTATTCTGTGACCTGTAGCTCCCTCAGACTTAACACTGTTAAAAATCCCCTCTGACTGATGCTTAATGCAGTTAGGAAATTTCCTCAATAGCTCAAAAAAATGCAAAACTTATTCCATTTTCTGTTTTGGTTCAGTGTGTATATATGTATGTAACTATATATATACATATATATATANGGAGAGTTTCCAATAAAGGTGTTTCTGGAGGCCTGACTTTCAGCTGCTGAGCACACCTGGGCAACACTGGTGTTGACATTTACTGGGACATTTTATAGCTCCAGGAGGGAAGGATTTGTATGTGTCTATTTTAAAAAAGATATTATTTAACATATTTATTATTCTGAAATGTCTCCATAAAACTGTATTCATCCTTTTAGACTTTATATTACAAAAACTGGCCAGTGGATCACGAGTAACAAACTAAATTTATAAAAGATATAAACATGAAGAAGTTATTTGTCTGACAGAAAGTGCATGCAAGCAGGTATAATATAATAAGCAGGTTTTCATTTTGAAACAATGTAATTAGAACTAAGCATGAAGTAAAAGATCATTTGCCAGAATGAAAGTGAGCATTGATCTAACCTTTGAAGCTTACCCAAGGAACATAGCAGTCTTGTCCCAGAATTAGATATCTTAGTGCCTCAGTGGACATAAATTAAGTTCTCCTGGTTTTTATAAACTCAGGACCTAAAGGTGTGATTTTTCCAAGTTGCTTTGCTTTCAGCCTTAGTCCAGGTATGCATTATAATTTTGGGAGTGTCCTGGATATTATGCATTGGAAATACATTTTCTCAAATACACAAAAATTGTTGCTGGAAAATGAAATAAAGACTTAAAATCATTTAATTCATAAAGAATAATCAAAACACACAAAGATATGTTACAAAGCCTGGGGAAAGTATCCTCCAAGAAACAAAACAAAAAAAAAAAAAAAAAAAGGGAATCCTAAAAATGTTAAAAAAAAAAAAAAAAAAAGGGAATCCTAAAAATGTTAAAAAAAAAAAAAAAAAAAGGGAATCCTAAAAATGTTAAAAAAAAAAAAAAAAAAAGGGAATCCTAAAAATGTTAAAAAAAAAAAAAAAAAAAGGGAATCCTAAAAATGTTAAAAAAAAAAAAAAAAAAAGGGAATCCTAAAAATGTTAAAAAAAAAAAAAAAAAAAGGGAATCCTAAAAATGTTAAAAAAAAAAAAAAAAAAAGGGAATCCTAAAAATGTTAAAAAAAAAAAAAAAAAAAGGGAATCCTAAAAATGTTAAAAAAAAAAAAAAAAAAAGGGAATCCTAAAAATGTTAAAAAAAAAAAAAAAAAAAGAAAAAAGGAGATCCTTAAAATGTTAAAAATAAATAAAAAAAAATCAGACTGCTTGCATTGCTCCCACATGATACTCTAGCCTATGGTTGCAGTCGGTGATCTCAGAGGTCCTTTCCAACTGTGACAATTTTGTGATTCTGCAATACAATCTTCAGGTTTTTCCTCCCATGTTGTTCAGAATAAAATACCTTGTTTGCTTGCTAGAAGTCAGTCCTTTTGGGATAACTACTGTTGATCTTCCAGTAAGTTTTGCCTTGTACCTGGTTTTACATTGCCCATGTCAGGAAAGACTTCATCTTGTATTTTTGTTCCCTCTCTCAGTTTTGTATAAGGATCAGCCTGTATTATTTCTCTATAAGGGCTTTCATCTCATTCTTCTATATGCCAGTGAAATGTGCCAACATGTAGTGGGGCAAAATTTGGGATATCTTAACATTAGATGAAAAAGGTAATATCTGTAGTATTGCTTTAGCGCAGCTTGAGTTCATGCCCATGCCCAAATTCTCTGATCATCTACAGTGCCTATCCATTGGTTCAATCTTCAGCTTTTACTGGGAGCAAGCCAAATAGCTCTGGAGGTAGACAAGCTCAAGCACTGAGAGGCACAAGGTAATTCAGACTGGGACTCTGAGTTTCATAGAGGTCATGTATAAAACTGCCAAGTTTAAGAAATCACTGCACAGAATTGCAACTACTTAAAAGTAAGGGGGGAAAGCAATTGTTTTATTAACCACTTAAAACCAAAAATCCTTTCACAGGCTCAACATACTTGATTTCAAAAATTTCTGTATATTTTTGTCACTTCTGACATCATTTTGTTTGCCTTTTTGTCCCTTCATCCTTTTTTCCCCCAGTTGTTTTTTGTTGTTTTTTTTTTTTCCATTTAAAAATAAGGGTTAAAAATTTTCAAAAAAATCTTATTTATTCTTAAAAAAAAAAACAACTTTTGACTTAAAAAGGAAGATTGATAAAAAAAAAAAATAATTTCCTTTATACAAGACTACATATCAGCTGAATATGTGAAAATTACTTACAGAAAACCAGTGATTCCTGGGTACACCAAAACTTACTCCTAATATTAGGTGCTTAAGACCTCTCAATGTTAAAGATGTTTCCATTTCTTTGAATAGCTACTTTTCAGAAACTGCAGTTTTGTATAAAATTTCTGAACAATCTTTAGCCTCATGGTCTGTCAAGGAGAAGGCAGAAGTAAACTGATGCTTATTCTTTTGATTCTAGATATTTAGGACAAGGGAATCAGAGCTTCTAGATAGAAACTATCTTTGTGGAATTTGAACATGCAAATCCCAGCAGTTACTTTAATTATTTTTTAGATACATTTACATCTATCTATATATAGATATAGATATAGATATACATGTATTTACTTCTGTGACATCTTTTCCTTCAGATTTCTCTTTTCTGGTGGAAAAACAAAATTATTATTTTACTGCTGGTGCCCATACTTGACAAGTTTTCCACACCTGTGTGTGACAGAAGCGGATTTGGTTTTCAATCTCATGCTATATTTATGGCTCCAGTTTAACACAACTTCTAAAGATCATCTGAAAAATCTGTGTCCAGGGACACGGAAGGAAAAATTCACTAGTAACTGAAATTTTTGCTCAATTTCTTCCTTAGAGGTTGTGAACAGTAACTGATCTGTAGACTTTGAATGAATTCTCTTTTAGAGAAAAACTTTCACTGTTCATGGTCATGAAAGAATAGAAATGAACAGAACCCTTGTGGATAGAGGCATAAGGGGGACCTCCTATTTCACTTTTGACCAATACAGAAATTCTTTGGAAAAATATTACCACATGAAGTTTGGAGGGAACTACGTTTCCATTCGCTATAGATCCTTACATTTATTTTTCCATTCTGTTCACAGTTTGTAGATAACTGTTACTTTTCTGTTATTCTCTGTGTACGTATGTCTCCAGTATGTGTATCTTTCAACTTTCCACAGGAATTAAATTACATCTGTAAACTTTTTACATTTGTGTAGTTTGTCTCCCCTTAGCTCTCTGCAGACTCTGTTTTTTCCCACCACAGACACACAGTAATTGCATAATATTGATGTTATTTTTCCTATTTTTCAATTCTAATTCTCCACTGCCATACTTCAAAATACCAATTTGTTTCTTAACATCTTCAGTTTATATAGAATAAGACTGTACTGTTAGCTGAGCTGTCTAAAGTGATTTGTTCCTTTTTAGATATGTTTGCTGCTTTAATTAGCTTACTTCCTTACAGTAGATACAAACTTTACTTTTTTAAAGCCTAGAGTCTCTGTGTCATGTTTGCCACATCCCTTCTGCCTATTAAATTCTTTCTGGTGTTTTTTGTTTTTGTTTTGTTAGTTGTTTTTTTTTTTTTAAATTAAATCTTTGATAGTGCCCCTGTTGGATCATGACAGCTTTGCTTGTTGTAGTTGTCATTTTCAGTATATCAGAGATGACCCAGAGTATGGCTGACAGTGACACTGCTCTGAAATAAAAATTAAATGGGTATGACAACTCCAGCTGGATAGTTTGTTTGAGAATATATATTCAAAATAACTTGTGCTAAATCATGATGAATGAGAAGGGAAAATAGAAAGTCTTACAAGAGGAGATGGGCTGTTATAACCACAAATAAAGTAAAAAGCCATGTTGTGATATAGAAACAGAGAAAAAAAAAATTATACTAACAGTGCTGTTACTAATAGTTTAAATTATTAGTCCTAATAACTGGTAACACAGGTTGACAACTTGAAGTACCGAGTATAGTCAGAAATATTGCCCTAAAGAAATTCTAGTCTGGGTTTAATGGTAACATGTAGCTAAAGTTAAATAACACAGTACGTAGAATAACTTATGAAAAAGTTTATGAAGAGGCAAAAGCCTAAGGGAAGATATGGGAGGTTGGAGACTACATGACAGAAAGACAAGACAAGAGGGGATGTCAGACCTGGGGAGTTACCAAGGCTGGAAAGAAGGATTAGGGATGAACATCCTACTGTGAAGGTGCTTTTTTTGTCCAAATAATGCTTCCATGAAACAAGGAAATTTACTAAATGATGCAAAAAATGTAAAGGTTGGGGAAAATGTTAATTAACTTTCAAAGACCAGTTGAAGAATTCAGATAAGCATCTTTCCAGTAGGACAGCAGGAATGAATAGCTGAGTAGTGAAGATTCCTTCCATCCACAAATCTCTATAAAAGTGCTTAAAATTTGTTTAGCTTTAATGCATATTTATTTGGATGTCAGTAGGTTATATGCACACTAGAAGACACGTATGAATACCACTGATTCCTATCCTTGCAACACCAGCCAAATTTTGACTTTGAATCATAACAGAGTTTTTTCATTATTAAAAGAAAAAACTCACCTAGGGAATCCTAACAGAGACTCTTACAATAGCATTTTCAGAGGGTTGTGAATAGAAGAATTTCGTCTTGTTCTCACTGCAAAGAATTGCTGCAGAGAAATAAGCTGAACAAAAGACCAACTAAGACAACAGAGTTTTTTTTGGGGTGTGAAATATGGCTTTTATTTAGTCTCTTCTGAGTTTCCCTTCCTCACTTATGCTTATTAATAAGCTCCTATTTAGCAACAGGAGAAGTCTTTGTTGACTGACATTTATGATGTCAGTTGGAAAGACAGATACCTGGCAAAAAAGCCAAAATTTTGCTTAAGGAGGCTAAGGACTGGGTGAACATAATCTCGATACTCAGATGCTGCTTATAAAAAAGCTATATTTCTTTAAGATAAGAGGGTAAGAAAGCACAACTGATCAGTAGAAAGCATAAATGCAAATTGTGCAATACACTATTGTATTTCAAAAAGCAGTGGGCTGCTGAAGCTATGTTAATTCACTTTGGTAGCAAAAGGAACGAGTCTGAAAGGATCGTTATATTCAGCATGTAACTGGAAATCCTGTCTCTGTGCTGCCTTAGCAAATAATTGTTATAACAAGTGTGCGTATCATTTACTCTCGTTTTCAGGGAGAACTTATTCATTTGTATCATTACTCTAATATGGAAAATTACATACATATGTTCAATAAGGTCTGCTTCCCAAAATCCACAGTAGCTAAACCTTAAACATATTGTACCACTGTTTTTTATTTAGAAGAAATGTGAGGTACTGGAATGTCAGCCTCAGACAGTCAATGCCTTTATGGGGCCTGCAGAGCTGACACAGTGAAGACAGTGGTTCTACAGGCTCCCCCATTAATCCAGCTTTAAAAATTGGACCTTCTTCCTTCATAAGACTATTTCCTGAGTTGTTATTTTCTACCTATAAATCATCAGAGAGAAACCACTTCCATTTACATTAAATAAAAAAGCTAATTTTCTGTTTACTTAATTTAATTTTTAAGGATTTTCCCATTTCTTAGGCTTTTTTTTTAACCAGAATCTGGAGTTTGACTTTCCTTCCTGAACAAAGCAAAAGTAATTTGATTCTTTAAAGGAGTTAATGGCATGTGTCATTTAACAGCAACTGGAGTCCTCCTCATCTACTATGTGGGATTCAGAAGCATCCATGCACTGAGAGTCAGTGGAGCCAGGCAGATTTATGTTACCCAAGTTTTCCTCTGACTCAAAATCTTATAATCTGAATGCCTTTCAGGCCTAGAGGATTGTCATGGTTTCGGCGACAAGGATATAGGGTAAATAAGCTGAACAGTTCTATTAAAACTTAGTGTCACTAACAATAGTTCTAGTTCTTCTCAGACGGCTAAAAAAATGGAGTGGTATTTTTGTTACAACTTGAAAGGTGACTTTTTCTTTCACAAAGGAATGAGCTAGCATTCTGTAATGTAGTTACTGCTTAAAATGTGTTTGGATTTTATACTCTCTAAACTAGATTTGGTTTTGTTGTTCTTATTGTCTAATCAAATTCAGATTACTGAATAATAATTGGTATACTTTGAGTTTGTTGAGATGAAGACTGCAAAGTTTGTTTAACAGAAGACAAGGTAAGACAAGAATTGTAATAGCTCACAGGATATAAATTGCCTTACTGCAGTGTGCTTATGCATGTTGTATTGCACCTGGGCTTTAAATCAGTCTTGTGCTCCTGCTGTTGAATTGTGCAACACGGCTCTACTGACAGCAGAGCCAGCAGCTGAGAATTAAAAAGGATGATTGCAGGCTCGTGGGCTGTGTTAATCAGGAATGTGGGGTCGTGCTGGGATACAGCTGGTCGATGAAGTGTCATGTGTGACGCTTCTGCACACAAGATTCATGTCAGTGGGGATGGCAACACAACAGTGACCACAGTTTGGTTTGGTTCAATTGGTTTGGTTCCTTGATGACACTTTGCAAGGACTGTAAGGGTACAATCTAGCTGGATGGGCCTCTAGTGTACCATTTGAAAATACTTCATCCCAGAGGAAGACTTAAAGGCATATTAGGATTTCTGGAAAATGTTGCAGACAGGCCAACATAATATTAGACAGATTTGGGACTCAGGGATGAAACATGTAACAGCCAGTTGTGGAGTCAGCACATTTATTAGTCAATAGAAGCACTTACTGATTAAGCAAGGATTTATCATTGCTTTCAGTTAACACCCATGGGGCATTGGCGTGAGTATTTCCAGTCCAAATACCCTTACTAGCTTCAGGGAACTAAATCTCCTTTTGGAGATTTAGTTCCCTGAAGCCAAATAGAGTGATCTCCCTTTGGCACGGGAGTGACTGGCTCCCTTTTTTCTGTCAGAGCCAAACAGGGATGGTGCCACCACCTCCCTCTGCCAGCCCAGTGGTTAGAAATCCCAGGAAACAAAGTTAAGGATTTCCCTGAGGCTGAAGACATTTAAATGCACATCTTATCCCAGCAAGGAGAATGCATCAATTGCTTGCACAGGCACCAGACACTTCTCATCCTTCCTGTACCACAACACTACCAAAATTACTAAATTAATGGAGGAAAGGTAGAGGATTGCAAAACAAGACACACTGTAACTCTGGAACCTTGTGGCTAGTGCTCCCTTTCTGGGGATGGCAATGTCAATTTCTGTTATAGGACTGAATTAAACAATCTTTGAATAAAACATGTGAACGACAACAGGAACATAGACTAAACCCTTGTGTGAGGGACTGTATCACTGGGCTAAAAAAATCAAGCTGCTTTTTCCCTCTCTCTCTGCCCTCATGAATCTTGCATCACTGAGTACAGTAGGCCAGCTGCTATGTACATCTCAACACAAAACCTGTACGCTGTATTGGTGTGCTTTGGGACAGAGACCAATAATGAAAGAAATACTGATTCCTTTAAGAAATGTTGGGACCCCAGAATGTGTCCAGACTTTCTTGTGTTGTATTTATTGCCTTTTAACATTTCACCTACAATGAGCTGAAATATTCACCCTTTACAAGTAGTTCTTCCCATCTTCATTCAGATTCAGTATTTCACTAATTAGTTTTAATTGACTTTTTCAATTAATTTAATTTTCACAAAGATCAGTCTCTATACGTGGCATATTTGAGTGCGTCATACTGACATGCAAATAACTTATCTAACCTTGTGTCAGTTGGGGAAAGGTGGACTGTACTCAATAGCTGGCGTATTTTAACAGTTTGTTTTGTTGCATGCATTTCTTATGAAATTACAGGATGTTAAGCACTAACAGTTAATGTTTA
Source organism: Nycticryphes semicollaris (assembly GCA_013400055.1). Taxonomy (NCBI): domain Eukaryota; kingdom Metazoa; phylum Chordata; class Aves; order Charadriiformes; family Rostratulidae; genus Nycticryphes; species Nycticryphes semicollaris. The sequence goes on from VXBJ01006969.1 coordinate 179,526, forward strand.
AAAGAGTGTGATATTCTATTAGGAATCGGTATTGGTCCATTGAACTATCCCAGCTCTGGGCTGTATGCTCAATCTTTTCTTCCATATTGATGGGTTTTCAACTGCCTCATTCCTCTTTAATCTCATTCAAGAGCAACCTGATTATTTATTTATTCTATAATGCCATGTGGAACATTACTCTCTTGTCTTTGACTTCATGGTACTGCTTGTATTTTCCAATAGGATTTGATTGAAAATAGGATTGGAAAATAGGATTGGATTTTGTATGGAAAATTTATGTACACATACATATATACACACATATAAGTTAAAAAAAAAATGCTCAGCAGTCAATAACTCAGAAATAGTGGCTGAAAAATGTAAATAAACTACATACACTGAAGACCCCAAAATATAGAGGTAATTCTTTAAAACAAATGTACTCCCACAGTACATTTTAAATATATATGCACTGCCATTTTCAAAATATAACAGCATAATTTCTCATGTAGCTTTACATTCTTCTGTGCTCATCAATGGATATCTGCAAGAGAATGCTTTGTAAATAAACTAAAACTTAAAAGTATTTCTGACACAATTGTGCTGTAAGCAAAATTTAGATTTTAGTGAGCTAAAATGAAGATTTATTCAGAAAAAGGTGAATGTCAGTGATCATATCAAGAAGTCTAAAGCATTTTAAAAGGGATGTAATCTCTCATAATCCAGGTTGCAAGCAAACTTTTGCTTAACAAGTAGGCAGAGGTACATTTCCCCATGGCCAGCTTGTTTCCATAGTTTTCATGATGTTTTCCTCACAAGCATTTCAGATTGGCCATAGCCATCAGGAGAGTGCCAGAGCACATCACAGGAACCTTCTACCAAAACATAACCTACAGATCTCATAATACAAAACTATCATATCATATGCAAAGCAGATAAATTCCGGAGTACTTTTATTATTTTTATTATTAGCAATAATTTGCACCATAATATGCACTTTGAATTCTCATATGTCGGATGAAACTCAAAACTGGAAACTTCTGAAAGGCAGATCATCTGTAATTTGTGAGATCTCTGGAAACATTCCTGTCTTCCTCTAATAATAAAACATAGAAGAGTTTGGGTTGAAAAGGACCTTTAAGGTCATATAGTCCAATTCCCAATAGACTAATAAAGACCGTATAACTGAAGCAGATCCCCTAGGAAAGAATTAACTTGTTTCTGCTGCCATTTCTTACAACCAGTTCATTGTGCTCTAAACCCTTTTGCTGCGAACACTAAAAAGAGAGGCTGCTCCTCTGGCAGTTCTCTCTACTCCATCAGATTACAGCTCATGAACAGCTTTGGCACACAGCAGAACAGCATGTGGCCACACAAAGGGGCCTGCTGCTGCAAAAAAAAAACTCAGTTGTCACAAACTCCAACTGGGAACTGGTCCTGTAGAGTAAGTGGACATTATAAAACCATGCAGTGACCAACTCTCATCCCCAAGAGCTGTGGAAGGGACCATGGCAGGAGTCTGTGAACACAAATAAAATGGCAGTTTTGCAAAAGAAAAAAAGAGCCTGGCTGCAGCCCATATGAACGGATGGATGTCTGAATTAGCCTGGAAGCAGTTGGGGTGGGATGGAATGGCAGCAGCACTGGCTGTAGCTTCAGCCTGGGAAGCCTTTCAAGGATACAGTTCTGATTGTACTATTTCAGAAGCACAGCTTGAAATTTTCATGTGTTATTTCCCACTTTTCAGGAACACATCTCCTTACCACTCAAATAGCACCACAGATGACCTTTCCATCCTCTGGCTGGGTCTCACAATACAGATTTTATCCAAGCTCTTTAGGAGAAATTGCATACTATTGCACGTAATGGCCAGACCCGTAGAAATTATGAACCACAGAAGTTATTGCTATCAGCTTGATCTGAAAGAGCGACAAAGGTGAGGGTGACGGTAAGAAGGTCGAAATGAGTAGTGATCAGTAAAAGGCAGAACTTGCTCTAAACAACCTGTCCTTTGACTTTAAGTATTTAGAGGACCTCTATAACCGCTATCCATTTCTGTGAAACCTAATAGCAGGATCAGATACATGTCCCTGCTACCTAAATCATGCAACTCTGCATTGCAGGGCTTGTTTTTTCACCAAAATTTAAATTGGAAGGTGGAGGGAAGGAGGGTTCCAAGAAAAATACAGGGAAAATTATTAGTGTACCACAGGACGTAGAACTCTCCGTCTTTGCCTTAACATTAGCTTCAAATACAAAAATACCAAGTTAATCACTGTAAAGAATCCTGAGCCTTTAATCTTTATCTTTTGTTTAACGAAGCTCACCACAATTACATGGATGGAATAGGAGGGAAGTATCCTGGTTTAACAACTTTAAAGGTCTTATTTTTAAATATAACTCTGTTATATAACTGTTATAACTGTTTATATGAACCATCCAAGCAATTTTACTTTCATACTTTGAAAAATGTACTCTAAAGTCTTATTTCTGTAAGCATATAAATTCCTTGTTTATTCCTGAGAGTATAGTACACAAGTTTCTCTGCATCAAGAAAATGCAAAGGGCCAGACCTTCATTTTGTATAAATTTGCAAAGATTCATTTGTTCTAAATAGTTCAACGAAGGTACTACCCTGAAAGTGTGAGCTATGGTTCTGATGTAGGAGTGAGTTATTCTGGCTTAATGAGTGGCTGCTTATCAGGTCAGCTGTAGTAGTTCACCTTTCTGTACAGTTTTGTCCTTTCACAAATGCGACAAAAGACATGTAAGTTTAAACCTGTGTCACTAACTCTTAGGCTAATGCATTTTATTTGTTTTCTCTGTGCAAAGAGCATGTAGTCAATTACTGCAGTCCAGTTGATGAGTTCTATTCTATTAGAATTAGAAATTGAGGAAAAGATTGAGGACCTGGGGGTGCTAGTGGACAGCCGGCCTAACATGAGCCAGCAGTGTGCCCAGGTGGCCAAGAAGGCCAACAGCATCTTGGCCTGTACCAGGAATAGCATGGCCAGCAGGAGTAGGGAAGTGATTGTGCCTCTGTACTCAGCACTGGTGAAGCCTCGCCTTGAGTACTGTGTTCAGTTCTGGGCCACTCACTACAAGAAGGACACTGAAGTGCTGGAGCATGTCCAGAGGAGTGCCACCAAGCTGGTGAGAACAAGTCCTGTGGGGAGAGGCTGAGGGAACTGGGCATGTTTAGTTTGGAGAAGAGGAGGCTGAGGGGAAACCTCATTGCCCTCTACAACTACCTGAAAAAAGGTTGTAGAGAACTGGGTATTGGCTCTTCTCCCAGGTGAATAATGACAGAACCAGAGGAAAATGTCTGAAGTTGCAGCAGAGGAGGTTCAGATTAGATATTAGGAAGAATTACTTTACTGAAGGAGTGGTCAGGCACTGGAAGGACCTGCCCAGGGTGGTGGTTGAGTCAGGAGGTCTTTTGAAATGTGTAGATGTGGCACTTCGGGGCATGCTCTTGTGGCTAAGACTGTAGGGGTTTTTTGTGTGTATATGGGTGGACTCAGTGATCTCAGAGGTCATTTCCAACCATAATTCTGTGATTCTGCAATGACGTCTTCTCACTTTGTTAGTAGATAACCTGTCCATTATCATCCAAGCTGCCACCCACTTCCTCACACAGACGTGGAAATCACTGTGTTGGATCTTCTACAACACGGGACAAATGTGGGAGTGTGCATAGGAGCTGATAGCAGCAGCCTTTTCAACAGAAGAACCACTTACTGTGCCATCTGCTGCCTAGTAAACATTAATATTCAGTCTTACTCAATGGAATATGCAAGGTATTTACTTATTTGCTTATTGCTTTCTCCTATCTCGTGCATGCCCACAGTTAGCAGGGAGCAGCTGGCACAGGGTAACCTATTTCTATGCGGCCTCTTGCTAGAACTGGCTCCTGCATTGACCTTGCATTTATTCAGAATTTATTGCTGTCTGGAAGGAGGCATTTTCTTCCCTCTTGCATTGAGTTATTAACAAAACACAATCAATACTGTCCTGGAGACTTTATTTTTATTATTATTATTATTATCTCATTTGAAAATGAAGGTATTAGAGAAGTTAATTTCAGAAGATGCTCCAGTATTCTCACTCTGGACAGTCCCCAGGCTCTCCAATATTTAATGTTACATAATGAAAGATAACATAATGAAAAACATTAGTTAGGTTTCCTAAGAATATACAACTTATTCTACCCTTGCATTTATGAATCACTGTGACAGGAAAAACCTGAAGATCAACCACATTACTAGACACAGGAAAATCTGCCAGGTGGTATTTCACAGAAACAAGGAATCATGCGTTCAGCTGCTCACATGTCTGGTAGCTATTTTCTGCACTCCAAAGTGTACAATGAACTCAAGCCTGAAATATGGTGGTTGCTCTCTGGAAAAGTTGTTTGTGTAGCTATTTTAACAAAGTGAGCTGGTTCTTAAAGACAGTTGAGATGCCCTAGTGAAAGAAGTAAATCCAAAGTTTAAGAGGTAGACTGTCTCAAAGAAGATTATGATAAGTTGTAGAGGAGAAGGCAGAGCTTGGGAAAGAGCAGAATTATTCTTGATGCTCAGGCACATGGCAAGTGTGTATAATTTTATTTTTTTAACAGCTAACTTGAAATAAAAACTATGAAAAATTTGAATTAATCTGGTTATTTTTTGTTTGTTTTCTTAACAAATGGAAAATAATTTTGAACAATTTTTTTTTTCAAATTGAAGTTAAATATTTTCTCTTCTTTGGACATATTTTTAAAATGAATATCAACATATTTTCAGAAAAAAAATTTTTGAAATACTAATGCAGACACTTCAGTTAAAAATGTCAAAATAAAGATATTTATTTCTTACTCTTTTTTTTTCTGTGATGACAAAGAAAATAACCTGGAAAATGAACTCTGCTTTTTTAAACTACTATATTACTGACTGACACAAGATTTTGCTTTTTCCCCTTTGTTAAGGGGAAAAAAAGCATTTATCTGTGCTGGTACAAAACTCATGTAAAAAGCACCCTCATCTGGTAAAAGGGGTCAGGTTCTTCTGCACCAAATATAAATGCTTATAAAATAGATACCTATTTCCTGAGAAGGCCATCTTAAACTGTCTTTCCAATCAATCGTGTAAAATAGAGAACAATTCACCCCATGTATTTGAGAAGGTTTTTATCCTGAAATATATATCAAAATATAGTTAAGGAAATCATGCCCTAATTATTTAGGTTTGATTCATTTTCCCATTGTTGCCCATTGGTTAATAATTACCACCATCTGAGATACTTTATGTCATCTCACATGGTGCCCATGTGAAATGGAGATAGCCTTTCCAGAAGCCTCCTGTGTACTCCACGCAGACTGATGTATTAGATACCTTATGGCATATCATACAGCACCAGACACTGGAAATAGATATAGGCATGTGACATCTGACATCTACACAAGCAGCAGAAATAAGCACCTTTTTAACACCATTGGTTAGAAAGGCCACTGAGGATGACTTTCCCCACAGTAAACAGAGTGTATAGAAGCATCCAGCCAATGCATCTCAGAATATGCATTTTGATGGCAGCAGAACAGAGAAACTTGAAGAGAATGTGGACCTGTGCCATGCAGAACAGTTCTAGAGAATCACAAGCAAATATCACGTACATACGATTAATTTCTTAGAAAGTGATACAGCGGGAAGAAATGCAACGCAATCTCTGAGCAAGTGAAATCTTCTTAGCAGCTTCAGCTATTCAGTTTATTGCTGGTGAGCTGACCTACAGATTAAGAGTGTCAACATGCACTTTCTATGTTCAAAGGCAATATTAAAAGGTGAAATAAGTATCTTTATAACCTGATATTTAGGTATGAAGAGAGTGTGACAGGGAAAAAACAAAACTGAAAACCTCAAAGGAACAATATCGCCTGTTTCCAAAAATATTGATTGATGCATTGCCTTTTGAAATCAGCTTGGTTCAGTCAGGCAAGTGGCTGGATGAGCTGAAGGACTGTGCACTGTTTTGACAGGAATGCAAACATATCAGTTTAAATTTAACAATCCCTCTACTCAAGTTGTCATTCCGAAGATTTCTTATGCCGTTGACCTGACATTAGATCAATAGCATAATGACATTTTATGGCACATCAGTGACACAACAAAAAGTGTTGAGTGAAAATCCTAACAAATGGAAAAATGCCAAAAAGCATATATTACATGTGAGGGTTATTTAAAGCAGTAATGGCCTCTTACACATAAAAGTTGTTAACTTACTTCATATTTACGATATCATTTTATTTAGTAGTTATTTAAATTGAATTAGGGGGATCACTTCTCCCTGAAGAGACTTGGACTGACCCTAAAGAAGGCCAGTTAGCTAGAATCATTACTTTTTGACTGAATATATACATTGAAAGATATTCTCCTTCATTGTTTCCGACATCAATTCTATTTTCATCTTTCTATTATTTCTATATCCAAGATAGTACTATTACGATTCTGCTTGAAGTGTAGCTGCATATGCAGTCTATGCATAAAACTAAATCTTCATGAGCAATAATCAAATGTATGTTAAAATGCTGTATTTTAATTGTACTCTTAAGATCTAAATCGGAAAAAGACACTCTAAACTAATGCAAGTTTAGAAAAATATATAGTTAAAAAAAAGATCTTTATAAGACATAGAAATTGACATGCAATATAGCTGAAATGCAGAAAAACATTGTTTTGTGATATTCAGAAAGTATAACCGTTACACAGACTATATCCAGTGGACTCAAAAATGTAATTTCCATTACCCTGGACTTTTTGGTCATTTGAAAGAGTACATCAGTAAACTGACTGCAAGACAGGACACAAGTATGATGAGAGAAAAGGTTTTGACTCTCCAGGGGCAATTTGATCTGAATAAATCAGCTTCACATTTTACTTCTGGTCTGCAAATCCTCTGCAACATAGGCTAGTAATCACTCACTTTGGACATTGGGGTTTTCTCTCCTTGGCAGCAACATTCATCTTATATGCACAATATTACCTTTAAGCTAGTCTCCCAAGAGGAGGTAGAGAACAATGAGTGCTTAGAGGTGTGGTTTGCCATATGCATTTGAAACTTTTAAAGTGAACTCTAGACAGCAGAGGTAACTTTGTTTAATCCCATAACTAGAGATCTTAGAGTGACTAGCAGAGCTCTAGATATCTGATCAAATGAATCCCTGCTTCAATCTCCATCCAGAGAAAGTAGCCCTGTTATTCATAATTTTTGTAGGGGAGATATTCCCTTTGAGTGCAACATTCCTATTTGCACACAAGGGATCTTTTTAGTGAGGGAAGAGTCATTGAGCTCATGTGCTAGGTTAGACTGATACAGAAACTATGGATCTTAACATTTCCCCAAGGCTACGCAGAGGTTGAAGTGAGTGACTCAAGACTAACTATGCGTTCTTCCATAGTATCTCCTGTCCTGATATCTCCTGTAATAGTTAGTAATTTTTAGTACAAAAGCATCAACAGTGGCTCCGCAACAGGCTACAGCCTAAAAAGTAGTGGGGCAAGGGAGTGCTGCCCATCTAGTTTGCATACTTACGTGGTAGCACTTCAGAACACAAATATAACAGTGAAATGCTAAGAAAGAGTGGGTTTTCCATGTTGCTGAAAAAGAATAAAAATGATTGGAGCATAATTTCAATTTCCATCACCATGTGAGCCGTTGAAATTAAAGATGCATTTTGAGGTCGTATTTTGAAGTTGTATTTGGAAGTTTGGCTCTCAAGAACTTGATGGATTCCTCCAAATGACTCCATGGAGGTCAAAAATACATATAATTGAAACCAAATTGAGCTCTTGATTTGAAAAAGTGGGAAAAGATATTTCAGTCTGTTCCTGTGATATATGTACATATTATATGTGTCCCTGCATAGATCCACACTTTTAACTTTTCTGCATAGTTATGACTTAACGTTTAATACGTAAGACTCTAATATAAGTAACAATGTTTATATATATATATAATCATAGAATGGTTTGGGCTGGAGGGGACCCTAAAGATTATCTAGTTCCAATGATGGATCGAACCAGATGTTTCCATGGCCAGAGACACCTTCCACTAGACCAGGTTACTCAAAGCCCTATCCACCTTGTCCTCGAACACCTCCAATATTTTTTGCACTGGTTTTAAATTTTACCATATGTGTGACTAATCATCTAAGCTGCAAAGGCAAATTTTCCAGGAGAGACAAAGAAAAAAATAGTGCCATTTATTATAGCCCCAAGTTGTATGGTGTAATGAATTGCAGGGTTCTGTGCCGGATCAGGATCCCTCTACACAACGTGCTGTATTGTGCATTAAAGTCTGTGCTTCATAGTGCCTAAAGACTAGTTAAGAAAGAGAAAACAGATATAGAAGAAAAGTGATTCACGTATGGGTTCATAGCTAGTGTGTAGCAGAGTAGAGTACAGAACCAACCTTCCTGCCTCTCAGCGGTGTCCTTTTCATGAGGACAAACCACATCAGTTTAATAAAATATCAGAAGATAAAACAATGGTCTTTCAGAACCATGTTGCTGCTTATTCAGTCATGAAATTCTTCACCTTTCCTCAAGTTTAATGCTTAATTGCCATTTTAGGTTCCCAGACTACAGACACATTCAAAATATTTCTCTTTCTCTACTAACTTTTGATCCCTACAACGGACTGCACATCTGCCTCTGAGAGTGCCACAGTGCAGATAAACTTTGAGTAAGATTAAATGTCTAAAATTAGCATTTTTTCAAGCATCACAAAAAAGTGTGGTGCATTTCATTCAATAACTCAGTAGTTGAACTCCTCTCAAGTGTGGGGACCCTTTGGTTGAGAAAACTTGAACATCACTTAATCAGCATGAGCTTCTAGCCTCTGAAGTAGCTGTCAGCCTTTAGATCAGATTTTTTTTTTTGCATTTTTTTCACTCTTGGTGAAATTATTTTACTCTGCACTGAATGTATAGAGACAAGAGAAAAAGTGAGTTTCATTCTATATATCCATCTGGACACTTTTCGTCCCACTGGAAACACACTGACTAATGACCACGAGCTAATGTCAATATCAGTATCAATGCAGTGGGTCCTGTTCTGCATTGCACATGTTTGACCCTTTCCTTATGGCCCTTTTTCTCTCTGAAGAAAACCAGCCAGACTCCAGCATAGTCAGGAGATCTTGGCTGACCAATAGTAGTGTCTGGGGTGGTAAGTGTTGTGCATATCATAGGTCTCCTTCTAATTTCAGTTCACAAAAAGCAAAGGCATGATTCAGCTGCTCATATGTGTACAACTCATGTCATTTTGGACTTTGTAGGGTATCATTTGTAGACTCTAACTACTGCCTCCGACGTTCATGGATATCTGTTTGTTGTGGTTTAAGCTGGGCTGGCCATTCTCCCAATTGATGGAATGAGAGAGAAATTTATGAATTTAAAAGAGACTCAACTACTATAATGAAATAGTAATACCAAAATATTAAATACTAAAATATACTAAAAAGAAAAGAGAATGATATTAATAAAATAATGAAATATATACATGCATATAAAACTGTATCAAGCTTCCAGGATGATGATCACATCACTGGCAGGCACTGAGAAAGTTCCAGACTAGCCTCAGCAATGGATGGGAGCTCAACTTGGGAACTGGATTCAGGAACACACAGATCAGACGAATAGACGAAGTCCTCCTCAGATGCCAGCCATTGAAGTAAGAGGCCTGACCCTTCGATCTCTCAGCTTTCATAATGAGCATGAGGCAGATGGGACGGAATACCCTCTGGTCAGCTTCAGTCACCTGCCCTGTTGACTCCTTCCAGCTGGTGTGACTCCTCTGCAACTTCTGATCCTCCAATTTGGTGCATAGCAAAGTTAGCTGACCTTGGTTGCTACAGCAGTAGTATAAGCAAGAGCCTCTCTGCATATCATTCCACCATTTCAGTATTCTTGCTTATTATGTAGCTTTAAGGAAAGATTGCTACAGGTGTTCATTGTAGGCATTGGTGTCCAGAAGCCAGTGAACTGAGGTGGAACATTGGAACAACAGGATAACTTGAAATAAGAATTATTAAAGTCACATAGGAATGTTTTAATGTGAATAATTCAGCTTTTACATCTCCTGAAATAGTCTATTCTTTCATTTTCCATTTGTAAGATACGTGATACATTAACCTTTTGCAAATAAAACATCATTCCTAAAATATCAGCTTCCTGATTAATGAGCTGACACTACTCAGAAGAGTAGGTTTTAGACATTTCACTTGGAAAAAAAAAAGAAATTATAATATTTAAATTTTAGATTTATTAAACTAGAAGAGATGTTTCAAATGTTTTGTGGCTCCTTCTTTACATATTCAGGATTCAAGTGAGCTTCTGACATTGCCACCTGTGTGCTAGAGTATAGAGAGGAGGGAAAACGTAATACTCAGAACACAAAAGAAACTTTTTAATATGAAGATTAAAGGCTTTAGTTTTAGGGGATAACTCCATTAAACTAGTCTGAACGTCTTTTTTCACTGATTGCTTTTTGATTCCCTCTAACTGGTTCTGGAATGGTCAAGCTGTGTTCATGTCAGTGTTCTTCTTTGATGGGCTTTTTGTTCCCATAAAAATCTCTTCATGCAAAAAATCTACTTTCATGCTGCTACTACTGGAGCTGTGTTTTCCTGTCATGGCTTAGGTTCTCCCAGCCTACACTATTGGTTCTTTTTGGTTTTTTGTTTGTTTGTTTGGGGTTTTGGGGGATTTTTTTTTTATAAGCTGGTAGTATTAATGTATTAATGCCAGAATTGCACATAAATAAAATCCATGCATTATGGAATGAGCTATTGGTTGTGGCAGTATGAAATAGAGGTTTGAAAATACAAAGTTAAGAAGGAATTTCTGCATTGTAGAATTTTTTTTCAGTTGAAACACGATGTTGATTCGTAAATGGAATGAGACTTGGCCTAACATTCAGGTTGTGCAACAGGGGAAATACCATGAAGGGACATGAGAATAGACCTAGTGAATACTCATGGAGACTATCATTTTTGCACATAGAAGATTTGAGTTAGAACAGTATGTAAAACAGTGCTATCTACCCAAGATAATGTTAAGACTTCAATGTTGCTGCCTAAGCAGACTAAATTTTTTCTGCAGTAATGTTTCCTGCCTACAGTCCTCCATTTGTCTTCACACATTTAATTTATTAAATAGTGCTTTTCCCCATATTTGGCTGAATTTCACTTGCTCTTTCTCCTATCTGTAAGTTTGATGAGTGACACTGTTCTGACAGCAAGTGGAGCTCAGCCAGAAAATGGGCAAGTGATTAACAACTTCTGAGTAAAGACATGATGAATTGTACCATGTGAAGAATTTATGATACCACCCATGAGGCCTGAGAGTGAGAAGAGGAGCTGAGAGTGGTGACATTTAGCATCACCAGCTCTGTTGCTGGTGACTCAAGGAAACATGTAGGATGCTGTATCTTCCACTTTCTAGTTCCTTTTGCTTTGCAAAACCTTACAAATCCACCTTTGGCCCTTGAACTATAGAGAAAATATAAGTATTTAGCTGACACAAAGAAATGTCACTTTAATGAAGTGTTACGATGGCCATGATTTCTGAACAACTATTTATTTAATGCATGCATAAAGCAACCTAAATATATAATCCATGTTCACTAGTCACTTTTCTAATTTAAGGTACAATTTTATAACTGTACTCTCCCCAATTGCCTAGATTGTGATAGTACTCCTTCAATTCTTCAAAACCGGAGCAATTAGTCAAATAGAGTTTGTATGGTTATACACAGGCACACACAAAAGTTATTTCCAGCACTTGGAAGAGTAGGAGCAATGCCCTGAGCATGCCAAACACTATGATACTTACTAGGGAATGCAGCACATTCCACAGGAAGGGAAACAAAGAGACTCCCACTGCTCTCTTTATTCCAGGTTTTGCTTAGCCAGACTCAGGCTCAGGTATAATTAACAGAAGACTAAAACCTGTATGCCAGGCTTTATATTTGCATAAAGGCTAGACACAGGCATGAGTCCTCCAAAGAAAATGAGGTGAAATTCAGCCACCATTTGAGTAAGTGATGAAGCTCCACTGATTCTTCTAGATCACATTTTCTTCCCCGAACCTTACTGCTTTATCCCAGTAAAATGATTGAGGACAAAGTGAGCAGAATGTCAATGCCTTGTTTTATAACCAGACAAATATTGGCTGCCATAGCAGCTGCTTTTTTACCCAGCCATCAAGCACAGGGCAGATACAGGTGTCAGCAGACTCAGGGGAACTGACCTGCGTCTTAGCCTTGCCCTTACAGGTGAGCAGACTTAGTGACCAGGCATGATTCAGCTCATAACCTTTATGTCCCTTCCTTTACCGTATATATTAAACAAAATATGAGCTAGACTGTAAAGCTGGACTGGGTTTGAAATAAGGCTGCTTAAGTTCATCAACACTAATGAACGATCTGAAAGGGTTCCATTTCTCCTCAACGTTTGACTCTACATTTATTCAGAAAATAAATGTACAAATCTCAGGCCATTTAGAACAAATTGCCCTTTTAGAAAACATATCTCATACTGAAAACTTATTCATGTAGCAGTTGGTACTCAGGAATCTTGCTTTTATGTGGCTGTCTGGACAGAAAGTACATTTAAACGATCATGCAGCTACCTTTTCATAAAAGATTTGCCTGAAACACTAGTAAAGGGATTTTGAAAAAATGGATTTTGACACTACTACTGTGATCATGTGAGATTGCCACCTTTCTTGAGCTTTCATCAGAGTGTTATGCAAAACTGAGCAACCTGATCTAGTTGAGGATGTCCCTGTTCATTGCAGGAGTGTTGGACTAGATGACCTTTAAAGGTCCCTACCAACCTAAACTATTTAATGATTCTATAATAAAACATCCAGAGAATTTTCTCACGTGTACTGAAATCACACTTAGCAGTGTGAGAACAACATCACATATAACACAGTACAGGTACATTAACCAGAAAAGGAAGGTTATAGAAAACATACCCACCCTGATGAGCAACAATGAGGAACTTGTATCAATAGACAAGGAGAAGGAGGAAGTTCTCAACAACTTTTTTGCCTCAGTCTTCACTGCCAGCCCCTTTCCTCCTAGCTCTCTCCCTAGTTGATGGGCATTCCCTAGTTGATGGGCTGCAAGTTGGAGACCAAGGTGACAAAGTCCCTACCACTGTAAGTGAAGACAAGGTACA
>VXBJ01006969.1:202536-229575 GCA_013400055.1 Nycticryphes semicollaris
CTGCTAGGAATCTTGACAGGACAGATCAGCTGGGCCTACTTAAAACCTTTTTTATTTCTAACCATATTATTTTCAGTTAAATTTAACAGGGACACATCTCCTGACTGCAATCTCAATGCATCAATACTCATTTCTGTGTTACACAGGTGAAAAAAAGCCTTATTTTCCTTTAAATGAGACATACTCTCTGCCACAGGGTCTAAAAAAATACGCAGTTCAAACTGCTTCTTCTGAATTACTGAATATAAACAAAACAGTAAAGGTATACAGTGTTGTATGCATATAAAATGTGCAGGTCTTTTTGGCTTTATTTGTCGACTGGCTCATTGAATTTTCCATAAATGTAACTTCTGCAAAAGAATACTGACAACAAACTCTTAAGCAGCACTGTTTTGCAGACCAGCTTCCTCCATTTGGTTATATTGTGAAAAAACAGAGGTGAAAAGCATTGAGTAAATGAGTTTCCGTGTGCATTTTTTAATGATTAGAACTCTGCTTAAAGTTTACCAATTGCTGAATATGTGAAAGATTAGCACAGAATTAAGAACATATATATAAACATCTATAAACATGTTTTGTATGTATGCATATCAAAAATTAAATGTGATTCTTCCTATGGAGACTGACACAATCAGTCTGGTTTTATTTTCTTATTTCTGTTGGTAGTTTTTCCTTCTTTTTTTTTTTTTTTTTTTACATTGGAAATAGCTTTCCATGATTTCTAGGTGGAATTATAAAAACTCCATTTCTTCTCTATTTGAATTAAGATGTCCTGGAAGATGAAACTAGGCATCCTTGTAGTCAGCAAGCTGCCAGCCCACTTCTTTCTTTGCATACAGAAATGTCCTCATAAGCATCAAGCACCAAAAAACACAGTTGGAAATTGGTATAAGACTGGAGGAAAAAACAGTAAGGCGAAGCGGTCACAGGATGAAGGTCACAAGAAAAAGCTACTGCTGTGTGTAAAAGGAAAGTACAGGGAAATAGTGTTGTACTGATATGAACAACAAGTATAAATAGGCAACACATCAGCATGAAGCCTGATGTTTTAATGTCATTATAGAACAAAGACCAAAGCAGCAGAAGTCTCTCATTTTCTGATGTAAACTACTCCGAATATTTGCTGTTATCAGAATTGAACACAGGAAGTAAACCAAAATAGTTGAGTTTTGTTTCTAAATACAACTTTTCCATAAGTATAAACTGTTCATCACTCTTCTAAAGGGTTATGATTGTATCTGGATGGTAAAAAATGAGGCAAAACATTTTTTTCTAAATACTGCTACAGTGTTTGCATATACAGTTCAGGTACTTCCACATTCATGTAAGCAGTCGATTCTGGACTTTAAGAAAGCAATTAATAATTTACAGGGCAATCTCCATTTGGAATAATTTTTTTACATGTTGTCCTGGCTCCAGGAGGGACAGGGTTAACTGTGCCCTGGCTCCTCCGGCAGGGGCACAGGTATTCCATCCCTGGTGAGCCATGCCCAGGGGGTAGCCGGGAGCTGGCCGGGAAGGGGAGGGGGACAGGACGTCGCGGGTGGTCTGCGTTTGGGGACAGTCCGGGATGCGGTCGGTGAGCGCACGGTATCATAATCGTGGTTTTTTATACTTTATCCGTGTTACTGTTACTGTTCTGTTGTTCTGTTAAACTGCCTTTGTCTCAACCCACGAGTTTTGCCTTTTTCTTCCTATTTTGCCCTTCCAGCTGTGGATGGGCTCGAGTGAGAGCGTCTGCCACGTGGTTCTTTGTTGCCCTCTGAGGATTAAACCACGACATATGTCAACAAGTTCTTCAGAAAAAAAAAAAAAAAAAAAGTCATTTAATATGTCTGTTAAACGTGAGGGATTATTTAAGCCACGGCATTTCCATACACATGCACTACTTAAAGACATTCAAATTAGTTGTATTTTTTTTTTTATTTGGAAAAGTATATTTTATTCTTGTTAGTCATAAGATTTAAAAGTTAATAATTACTAGATCTAGAATATAACCTTTGTTTGGCAGTCTAGTCCAATAATTTATTTGGCAAGTGCTCTATGAGGCAAAATTCCATAAGAAACCCCTAAATGTCCTGCAGCACTTCCCTTCTTGTGACATAAGTAGAGGCAACTGCAGCAAATAGAGTTATAACACTCCTGGAAGCAAAAATCTTTAGTCAAGTTTGGGAGGTAGTGAAGTTAGAAGATGGAATTCTCAAATTCTATCTGTTTAGATAAACAGAAAAACAAGAAACATCAGTAATTATTGTGTCAGTGGCAGTTCTTGAAATGCCTCAATTAAAAGTATTTTAATGACTTATTCTTTTAAAATGTAGTTGGTATGGGAGGGGGATGGGTGTTCTTTTAAGATACTGTGAGCTAAAACTAACTGGGAAATTCCAGAAAAGGGGAAGATTTGGAAGGACACTCTTGCAAAGAGGCCACTCAAATGAAGAGAAAATGAATGTTCTTAAAATTAGACAGGTGTATGAAACAACAGCCAAATGGATACTGCTTACTGTTTTTCCCCTCAGCTGTGGATACTTTCTGGGTGCCCATCTGCAGCCTTTAATTAACAAGACTTCCAGACAGAACAAGCTCATCATGTTATAAAAATAGGGTACATTTCATGTGCCTTGATTTTGACAATCAAAATCAATGATGCTGAAAACCTTATAAAGTAAAGGATGTCTTGGACTTGATTAAAATCTGAACCCAGTTTTGGCGACTCACAATATCTTGACACCCTTTGTCTTTCTGGACTTCGGGTCCCCAGGATCTCCATTATCATGGAGAAAATGACACCTGCTTATCCCAAAATTCCTTTGTGAGGATAATCATATTGAAATATGTGGGTTTCTTGAAAACAGTGATGATGGTTTACAGGTTAGTGAGAAATGGTGCAAGCTGAA
Organism: Nycticryphes semicollaris; assembly: GCA_013400055.1. Classification (NCBI taxonomy): domain Eukaryota; kingdom Metazoa; phylum Chordata; class Aves; order Charadriiformes; family Rostratulidae; genus Nycticryphes; species Nycticryphes semicollaris. Next base: position 205,434 of record VXBJ01006969.1, read on the forward strand.
ATCACCCTCATCTCTTGCTTGGTAGGGAGGTTATAATGCCCTGAGAAGGAAGATTTCTCACTGTAGGAAATTTCCTTCTGAAAGTCAAATTTTGCAGTTTGCTATCACTTCCAACAACAGTGACTTCTCTCCTCTGCACTCATGGTCCAGAGATCCATCTTTCCCTCCTCTCATGGTGGTGGTTATGGTTGGTAGATAGTGATGCAGAGAGTAAGCTATTACAGGAAATTTCACTTTACAGTCCTTGACTTTCCAGAATTGTAGTGTTTGTCTGCTTTTTAACATACATTCTACTAAAGCCATTCTATTCACATTATTTTAAAGGTCAAAATAGAGTTCTTTAAAAGTCAATAGCTGGATGCTTTATACTTCCTTGTATTTCTTTTTTTTTTTGGGCGGGGGGGGGAATCGTTTCTCATTATTATTGAAACCAGCTGAAATTAGATAGACAGAATGAGGGCTGGAGCTCATAAAATACAAAGCTCTGTACAATGCAGAGCATCTGTTTGAGTCAAATAAAACCTGAAGCTGTGTAACGTGTCTCACAAGGCAGTGAGATGCCATAACCCCTCATATCAAAGCTATATTTTGGTCAGACAGAACAAGCATTCACCATTTATCAGGAGTTGAGCCTAGTAAATTATTTGTCACTCTCCCCAGTGCTCTGCAAGCACTGCCAACTTTCTCTACTTTGACTGTTTTAAACGCCTTTTTTTTCTTAAGTGACATTTGAAAGGGTGGTAAAAGCAGAGGAGGGGGGCGATGTGTAATTGTATACTGTTAATAATTGGTACATCATCCCAGACAGTTGATAAAATAAAGAATTGCATTGCCTGTAGGACCACTAAAAGGGAAAACAGAGGAAAAAAAAATAAAAGAGCTGTTAACTCTTGTGAAAGGGCAATTTATTTTCCGCTTCAAGAGTAGATGATAATCAAATGCAGCAGACACACACCTAAGCTATAAACAACTTGAAAGTTCACAAACTTATTCGGTCTCATACACCCTGGGATTTGAAGCTACATATTCCACAAAAGTATTCAGAATGCTGAGTTATTTTTGCATTACTTTCTCATTTGGCCTTCATTTTGACTTTCATATCAGTTTACACTAAAAGATCATTTCAAAACATGTTGGTGAAATCAGTAAACTCAAAAACATCTAGGCTTTTGAGATTGACATTTTCAGAGGAAAAAAGTACTTTTATCAAAAGCTCCTCAGCTGGTAGTCAAGCGGAGTCAGAAGAGCTGTTGCTTTCAAAGCCCCAATATTGAAAACCTCTATTTGAATCATGCAAAATCTGTATCAACTCTAACAGCAAAACATTCTCTTAAGCAACAGTGACATTAAGGATGGAAAGTCAGAGTTCCTGGGGAGACCATACACAATACAGTGTTTTCTGAGGTCATTAAAGATGTTTCTTAGTAGGCTGGTACTTCAAAACATTTTTAATATAGAACTAATGGTGAATTTGAGGGAAATCCTCAAGTTATAAAACGGTAATTAATCACCCATGATCAGCTGAAGAACCTGAAGACATACAAGTCCATGGGACCTCATGAAATACATCCCAGGGTCCTGAAGGAACTAGCTGATGTAGTTCCCAAGCCACTTTCCATGATATTTGAAAAGACATAGCGGTCAGGTGAAGTCCCTGTGGACTGGAAGAAAGGAAACGTCACACCCATTTTTAAAAAGGGTAGAAAGGAGGACCCTGGGAACTACCGACCTGTCAGCCTCACTTCCGTGCCTGGGAAGATCATGGAACAGATCCTTCTAGATGCCATGCTTATGCACATGGAGGGCAGGGAGGTGATTCAGGACAGCCAGCAAGGCTTTACTAGGGGCAGGTCCTGCCTGACTAACCTACTGGCCTCGTGTGATAGGGTGACTGTGTCAGTAGGTAAGGGACAACCTATGGATGTGATCTATCTGGACCTCTGTAAGGCTTTTGACACGGTCTACCACAAGATCCTGCTCACCAAATTGGAGGGATACAGATTTGATGGGTGGACTGTTCGGTGGGTAAGAAACTCGCTGGATGGTCACATTCAGAGGGTGGTACTCAATGGCTTGAGGTCCAGATGGAGAGCAGTGACAAGTGGTGTCCCTCAACAATCTGTACTGGGACCGGTAATGTTTATCAACATTTTTATCAACAGTATAGATAGAGAGATTGAGTCCACCATCAGCAAGTTTGCAGATGACACCAAGCTGTGTGGTGTTGTCGATACACCAGCGGGATGGGATGTCAGACAGAGGGACCTGAACAGACTGGAGAGGTGGGCCCACGTGAACCTCATGAGGTTCACCAGGAACAAGTGCAGGATTCTGCACCTGGGCTGGAACAATCCTCATTATCAATACAGACTAGGGGATGAGGTATTAGAAAGCAGCTGTGAGGAAAGGGACTCGGGGGTGCTGATGAATGAGAAGCTGGACATGAGCAGGCAATGTGCACTTGCAGCTGAGAAGGCCAATCACATCCTGGGCTGCATCAAAAGATGTGTTGCTAGCAGATCCAGAGAGGTGATTCTGCCACTTTACTCTGGTGAGACCTCACCTCTGTGTGCAGGTCTGGAGCCCTCAATATAGAAAGGACATGGACCTGATGGAGTGGGTACAGAGGAGGGCCACAAAGATGATCAGGAGGTTGGAGTACCTTTGCTGTGAGGACAGGCTGAGGGAGCTGGGGTTGTTCAGCCTGGAGAAGAGGAGGCTCCGGGGAGACCTAATAGCAGCCTTCCCGTACCTCAAGGGGGGCTACAGGAAGGCTGGGGATTCTGTTTACAAAGGCCTGCAATGACAGGACAAGGGGCTATGGCGTCAAGCTGGAGAAGAGCAGATTTAGGTTGGATATTAAGAATAAGTTCTTTACTATGAGGGTGGTGAAACACTAGAACAGGTTGCCCAGAGAGGTGGTTGAGGCCCCTTCCCTGGATATATTCGAGGTGAGGCTCAACAAGGCCCTGGGCAACCTGATCTAGTTGGGGGTGCCCTGCTAACTACAGGGATGCCAGACTAGATGACCTTTGGAGGTCCCTTCTGGTCTGGACCATTCTATGATTCTGTGATGCCACTGGCAGATCTTTTCCAGTGGGAATCCCAGCATCAATTTAAAATGGATATTTTTTTGAAAAAAGTGAAGCATCGCAGATCTTACTGTTCCATCTAGAACTCCTCATGTTTCATCCTACATAAATCTAAAATATACTATGTGGGTGTCTGTTTCTGAGATAGACACTCAACCTTCATTTATGATCAAAGGAGACAGCTATTTTTGGAACACAGTTTATCTGAACTATTTTGGAAGTGCACTTCTGATCGAGATGAATTAAGCCCCAGTTCCCATTAATTTTAATGACTATCATGTTTGTGCTTCCTGTAACAGAGAGCAAGAGTGACTTGCTCAGATGTTGATACTTAACAATAAGGTGAAGTTAACATTGTAAATTAAGTTTAGAAAAGAACCCCTGGAAATCCCAAGAAATCTGCAGAGCAGGTCCCAGGTAATGTTAGTCCAAAACAATGCATCAGTATAACACACTGCCAGGAATTCTCTGCAAAGGTTTTTAGGCTCTTGTACACTGACCTGTAAAGAATTACTTGTAAAACTAATACTGCCTTTGTTTGAATGAGAAGGGAACTAAGAATATTTCTGACTTTCCTCAATCTTCTTAATCTAATCTTGTGAAGGTTAAGAGAACTGACAAGGCCTTTTGCTTTCCCTTTGCTCCTTCTCCCTGCATCATTATTTGCAGGAAATCAGAACACACGCCTTTAAGGAAGGAAACATCTGTATGTTGCAAGTAAGTCATCCAGTGATCTCCCTCAGGGGCAGGTGCTATCCAAAGTTTCTCGGATGACATCAGAACAGCAAGCAGATAACCTGGGATTTGAAGATCTCTAAAGAATTGTGCTAATGAGCTTTAATCAGACGTAACACAAGATTCAACTACAATCAATATTTGTATATGTCCATAATGAATGAAGAATTAACAAAAAAAGCATAGTTTTGCTCTGCAGGTATAAATTACAATCTACATGGGCAAGTGAGAAAATTAAGCTCTGTCTATGCATTACATCAACATTATGGAAAAAGTAAAATTTTATTTACTGACCAATTTTAAAAGACTTCTTTGTTATATACAGTTAAACAGATATATACATACCCTGAACATGAGAGGAATATTTTCCTCAGAAATAATTAGAGTACAAAAGCAAGTAATCTCTAAGGTCTTGTCTGCAATTAACTAGGTGATCATATCACAGTGGTAACGCACTTCTAATTTGGACTATTTCCATCCTGATATGACGACCAAGGGGCTTAATTGCCAGATAAAAAAAAAAACTAACCAGGGAGGATTTTCAAAAATGCTTTTTTTTTTTTTTTTTTTTTTTTTTCCCAAGACACCTAACACAATTAACAATGTTAAAAACATTAGTTCTGCCTCGGACCTGTATCTTCAAAAGAAAACTAGAGGAGAGCTAAAATGAAATTTCAATGAGAACAACTTCAGATGCCTTCAAAGGTGATAAATAATTAGATGTTTATGAGGAGGAGAAAAGCACCAAAAAACCCTTGTACGTTCATGGGTAATTTGAAGACCTAAATAATGCAATATGTGATGCTACATGAAGTGTACTTCATGTGGTACTACATGGAGTACAGGAGCATGACTGACTGCAGTAAGCACAAAAATGGACCATTGACATTCTCAAAGCATTAGAAAATCTTGTAGTGAGTGAATCAAATGGATTATTAAGTGAAATACAGAACTCCCTCATGCCATGATACTGTCTAGTTTAAACACATACTCAGGAAATTAGAAAACTGTGGTAAATAAATACAAAAAACTGATCTGATCAGAGCGGAGAGGTTGTTTTAACATCAGCGGAAGCAGTGACTAAGGTGAGTACTTGGAATGGAGGAGTTGTTTTTGAGCTATGAATTTCTGCCCAAAAGCGAATAAGTGAGTAATAGGAATAGGAGATAAATGAACTTAAGGCAGAGTAAGAGTACTCATTCTTTGAGTAGTGAAAAGCTCCTGTTCAACTGACGTAAATCTTTTCAGCAGCAAAAACTTAATCTATGGGGACAGTTCACTAGAGGCTTCAACCCCACACGAGGCTGGCACTGAGGCTTGACTTGCTCATCATCCATAGTTCTTTCTTTTCACAAATAGTCACAGGCTGAATCTGGAGACACCCAACTGGCGTTGCTGGAGGGAATTTAAACACATTAATGGTTACCACCTTAATCCCATCTGTCCTTGCCGTGGCATGACATGAGTATTCTCAACCAGCCCATATTTAGGGTGAAGCTACATTGCCTGTAAAGATGTTGTAGATACAAGTTTCACATAGGGCATTACATCAGTCCTGGGACCAGCCAGGCAAGGCAGACTACAAATGCAGCTGTGACCATGTGTCTGTTTCAATATAATCCTTGGACTTTATAGAGGCAAAGCAGGTTCATTTTATCTATGTCAGACAATTCAGATATTCACATTTTTAATCTCCTTGTTGATGAATTCAGGTTACTGCACCTATGAAGCATGTATTAATTCCTTCCAGATAATAAAACCAAACCAAAACTAAAACCTGGTTGACTCCAACTTCACCTCACCTTATTCAGACCTTACACCTGGACAAGCACAGCTATACTGCAGATACCAAAAGAAAGTACTTCATTTACAAGAGTTGAAAATCTAAATCACTATGTAAGAAATTTTGATAGGCCAACTAAGCAAAGTTTTACTACATTTGCTGATAAGTGACAGAATATAGCCTTTTAAAATACAGCTGTCTTATTCCTTCATTCTGTTGGCAACCTCAGGTCTATCATAGTCTCAGAGGAGAGGAGAGGAGAGCAGAGGAAGAGGAAGAGGGAGAGGAAGAAGGAGAGGGAGAGGGAGAGGGAGAGGGAGAAGGAGAGGTTCTTGGTAATTCCCATTAAATTTGTATTTCTTTGTTATTCTAATGAGTTGCATAGCTATTCTGAGATTTTTCTGAGGAAGCCAATATATGAAGTTCCTACTACCTTCTCTTTGGAAATTGAGATCAGCTTGTAATATATCTCCTGCACCTGTTGCGTCCTAGTGGCTGGGGAGAAAAGCAGTTTTTTCTTTAGCTGGTCACTTTAGTTCCACCTGACCCTAACTTTCAGGTTCATCAGATCTTGTCCACATGCCCTCCTCACTGTGCTTCCTTTATATGATGTGGGGTCCAAACTTTTTATTACTCTTGCAGTAGATCTTGCTCTTTCTTCCACCCATAATAATTCTCTTGGTATTTTTCTTCTAACAAAAATAAATAACTAAATAAAAATAAGAAAGGAAATTGCTGACGTGAAATGATCACAAAAGCCAGGTGTCTCCTGTCTTACTGAAAGGGAGGGAGAAAGGGTGTTCTTTAATCCAAACTTCATGATATTCAGTTACATTCAAGCTGTGAGGCAGATGTTCCCTGATGAGCAATTAGCAAAAAGTCTGTGACTTGAAATCATAAATCAGTACTTGTCTCTGATCTACAGGGTTGGGAAGTATGTCAGGGCATAGGAGTCTACAAGCATCACCTTAATGAGATCTGCTAGCTAACTGTAAAATTTCTTTGAACAAGGAGTTTGATCCCAGGGCGTGCTGGAAAACCCCTGAGGAGGCTCCATTCCCATCAAGCTAGCAATCCTCAAGTATCTTCAAATCCTTTTCACAGACAGAGAAAACAGGGTGCTGAAAAGGTCATTCCTTTACCCATGGCAGGATCAAGTACACTCATGGCATGTTTGTCAGATTTTTGTTTAATGTGTTGTGTAAAGCTCAAGCAATGGGAATGTTTCAGTCTCTCTAGGAAGTCTATACTGCTGTTCAGCTGTATTTGTCATCAGCAAAAATTCCCGATGAACTTCAGTGTTCCTTTGTGCAATGAACATAAGCCTATTATTTCTTATCCTAGATAATTCCTACTCCTACCCTCTCTGCAATGATTCCTGTTATGTGTAGCATTACATAACAAATAGTGCAAAGACTCTTGGGGCTATACAACACTGAGGGCCTGGTGAATGGAAAGAAAGTGTTGAAGACTATCACTACACTGCAGCATCTATTTAAAAACTAGTACAGCACCTTGGATGATGACCAAGAAAAAATAAAATAGGGTTGACTGGGTCACTGCAGAGAAGACATTAGTGCAAGCAAGTGATGAGAGCTAATTGCTTGAAATTAATGGTACAGTTTCTATCTAAGTGTTCCTTGCTAAAAGAAAATAATCAAGCAAAAAGAAGCAAACACTCAAATGAAGGAATCAAGCTAGATATAAAACAGAAAAATTAGAGTGAAAAGATTCAGGGGAAATTAAAGGATGTTCAGAGATGACCTAGGTGTGTGCCTTGTCTTTATGCTAACACTGGTTTGGTTTTAAACAGCCATAAACATAATCACGTATTTAGAAAACAGAGCTGCATGTATAACAGCTGTCTTCCAAAAAATGCTGCAAAGGCTTACACAGCTGAAGTTAAATTCATAGCCTGTGCTAATGAATTGGATTTTGAACTATAACTGATAACTCATGTCATATGGATATACTAGAGAGAGAAAAAAGCAATATACGTAGACCAATGTGCCACAGGAGTGTTTCCTCATACTACAGGTTAAGATGAGTTCTCAAAGTAGCTCGCTCCAGACAACAACTAAGCACAGAAAAAGAAGTCAAATTATGCAGCTTTTTTTTTTTTTTTTCAAATGCACCTCACACCTGTTTTCTTTTTTAAGGAAAACAATCCAAGAATCAATGGTACACTGATCTGAATTGCAGAATACATTGACTGCAGAGTACGAATACCTCTATTGATTATTCTCCCTTTCTCTCGTCCTTGCATTTCAAACATACTGTGGCTCTATGTAGTATGTATTCCACACTTGAATACATATTACTTAATTAGTTGGTCAGATAAGAAAGGTACATCTGATCAAGATTTCATCAGGACCTTTGGCGTGCATTTCATCCTTCTTCTTGCATGCCATTTCACTTTCAAAGTCCACTGGAGTCTGTTAAAGACTCTGAAAAGCCTTTTGAATTCAGTGTCTGCTCATACTCTAACAAGATTTCGCGGCCCATAGGGAGGGAACAGGAGCAAACTGCCAGGTTGGGGACTAGAGGAGGCCTGACATTTCAAGTAATCATCAAGAAACTTCAATGCAGTCAGAAACTCGGTTAAGTTGTGGGTTTGCTTTTTTCAGATAAAGTTGAAACCAGGCTGAAAAAAATGACTGTGAATGTAAAACATCATTCTGAGCTGAGATACTCAAAGGTGGAAGATAATATAATATTTCCTCTTATACCATTGCTTTGACAGATGCAGTAGTAGACGGGACAAAAATCAAAAAATGTTAGCATTTTTAGGGGAATATAAAGATTTTCCCATTGAATACCCACTGTAAATTGAATCTGCTGATCTAATGATAAGATGTAGTAAATATTCTGATCCATTTTAGGGTGCACATCAGGTCAAAGATATCATCTGTTGCACTTTTTGTTTTGTCTTCTCCAGAGAACAGTTGATGGGAAGAAGGAAACGGGTATCAAACAAGAATGAAATAATTGGGCTAAGTTCTGGTTAAAGTCATTCTGCATTTTCATACTGCTCAGAAATTTACGTTTGAGACTATGGAAAATTAGATAAGAATACACAATAAAGATAAATTCAATGGCATAAAACCACTAAATAAATGTGAGACAAAACCAGCACTACATATTTTAGTAGGCAAAACATCATTACTGCAAACTTTTATTTACTTAGTTGCCCATACACACCGTTCTCCACTATGGGGAAACAAGACACAATTCATTAACTCAAAGATATCCACTTCACAGTAAAATATTTTGTTCTTTAGGGTCCATCAGCTCCCATCTTCATTAGATGATGAAGTGAGCTCACGGTGATTAGCTGAGATGGAGATATCCTCTTTGATGCTAGTCAGATGAAACTCATCCTATCAGCCCTGACTACATGCTCTCTGTCAAGGACCATCATCAGTTTAGAGGTTCTTTAAAGCCAACATTATAATTATCAACTTTGTAATTACACAAGATTGAATATGGTTGGAAGAAATTCAGACATTCTCACAGTCTTCTCAATGACTATGTGGTAAAGACAAGGCTATAGGTGAAGAAGCTCCATCAAGTTAATAAAGTCATTCAGTGATGTGGGAGGAATGGTGTAACTAAAAAAAAACCAATCAAACAACCTACTTCTGTTACCATCTTCTGAGCCTATGTGAAGGATTTCTAACATAGTCACGGGGGGAGTAGGTATGCTATTAAGACAACTAAGGCCTATTTGCACACGAAAGAAAGACTGGAAAGGATAAAGCTATTGAGTGAAAAGTAGTTTGCACTATCTTCTACATCCCTGGTAGCTGAAATAGTTCAATCTTTCTTCTCTCCATGGGCTAAAACGTAGCTTGATTTTGAAATAGAAATGCTAGCCTGTGAGTTTCATTTGTGTTACTATATAAGCAGACTGTTATTCTATAAATGTATACAAATGAGACTGGGGGGCAGTGAGGTTCATAAAGATTTGGGTACTAGCAAGCAATAAGATACTAATTCTTGTAAAAGTGGGGACGTGGGAAGAAATTGTGAGCTACGCTGGAGATGTGCTACGCCACCTCAGCTACATACTGTACTTCTAGAAATTTTGTCTTTGCAGCACAATCATCTCCCCATATAGTGCATATAATTGAACTCTATTACAATCTGGTTTAATTTCTACAAAATTGCACTACTTTAACTGAGTACAGTTACAAACACTGGCTAAAGTGGATTTCGCCCCTGGAGATTTTTCCCCCGGAGTCACAAATTAACATTGGCTTAAATTTAATCTGATTGCCAAGGTGCCAATGACTCCTCCAATCTAATAATGCAGGCACAGTGTTGACCCAGGATCTATCTCAGCTCACAACTGAAATGAATGGGTTAGAGAAATAGTGTAAAGCTCCCATCTAAACTCATTGTTGTTGTGGCGTTTTAAATTAGATTTAATCTAATCTATTAATCTTAAATCCTTTCACTTGTTTTCACTGTCTTTCATTCTTCCGTACTTCTCTCTCTTAATATCCTCTTCTACAACAATGTTATACCTTTTTCCATTTCCCCTTAGCCATTAAAATTTCAATATGGACTGGGTATTTACTATATGTTCAGATAGAAGCATGGGAATTAGTGACATATGATTTTTTTTCCTTTAATTTCTCCTCCCATTATGTTTCTAAAATAATACAATGACATGAAATGCCATTGTATTATTTTAGATAACTAACTTCTCATTATCTATCAGTGTAATGACACTTCTTTTACCTCTGTTTTACCAAAATGTACTGCAGCATTTTTATCTTCTAGTCTGCAGGCTACTTTTTGTAATATTTCAGCTTGAAATGGGGGAGTTTTCAAAAATATTTGAACTAAACAGTTTATTGTACAGCTCTTTTTGTGTGTGTCCTCAACTGGTTTTCAAGAAATGAGCAGAACTTGGTAAGACCTTGCTTTTCCAAACATAGGCCTTCACCTTGGCAAAGGGGGGTCAGTGGAAGGTGATAATAGATCCCTAATACCCTGTACAGGAAGTTAAGCTGCTTCTCTATTGTCTAGGGATTGTTCAGTGTTCGGCACCTTTTTTTTTTTTTTAATTCAAATAGAGTAAAAGCATGGTACCTTTAGAAATCTGTCTGACCAGTGGCATGACCACAACATAATGGCATAGAAGAAAACGCAGAAGAGCTTATTCCAGTAAAAAAAAATACTTATCAAAACTACAGCTCAACACTACACAGGAGTGCAGAATATTCCTAAACCTCTTGTACAGACTTTTTTGTTCAACAATGTAAATAAGATGTTCAAGTCTCATAACAATGAGTAAGGCATTATAGGTAGCAGGACAAAGCATATTTCACTGATGTTCAGGATGTTATATTTCAACATACTAATTCCATTTCCAATACCTTTTTTTCTTGGACTTTTCAACCATGAAAATGGAAAGTAATATTAGTGCTTTCATTTTTAGAACTCCTTCTAGGATCTTTCTTAATTCCTAAAAGTTAGCAAACCAAAATTTAGTTATCATGTTATCACTGTAGCCCCTAGTTCTGTGCCAGCCTAGAGGGACATAGGTTTCTGCAAGACTTGCAATATCTGTCTACTTTTTGTGGATGTCTTGTGTATCTTAAGGTGTCTTAGATATACTAAACAACTATATTTAGGCAATTGAACAGAGAGATACTCAGCTGGCCAGAGACCTCTCTAGGAGGACCTGAAGAGATCTCTAAGTTTCAGAGGCTCTGCTGGCAACAGCACCCTCACCTACAGCTGTGCCATGCATGGGCAACTGCAAATATAAGTGTGTGTTTTAGTCTGGGAAATAAATTCTCCCTTTAAAAGCATCTTCCTCCTTCACTGTAAGTGTGTCTTTGCATACGTCCATGTGATTTGTCACATCCAAAGACAAATGTAACGTCGACAGCATAAATTTTTTCTCTACCGCTAATGGTGAATGAGTCCTATACTACAAGGCTAGATCAGGTGCCTACCTTTTAGATAGCTAGGCTTGCCTGAGTCTTTCTGAATCATAAAAAAAAAAAATAAAAATAAATGCTTAACTATACACCAATCATTGGCCATAATGAACAAACTAATGACCAAAACTGGACAAATTAATGGAAGATAACTCCATTGCATTGAATAATATAGAAGAAATAATAGAAATATCCAGCTCAGGAAATCCCTGAAAGCACAATATTCGGAGAGCACCGGGAGAAAAGACCATATATTCTCATGCTGGTCTTATGCTTTTCAAAGCATCTGCTTTAAGTCACTATTGGAGACTGTGTTAGAAGGGATTTTAGCCTGTTCCATCATGACTGTTCCTCCACTTAAAGGTTTCCGCTTCCATTTCAGTCAGTTGTCAAAATTCACTTTATAGGCAGTGACAAGAAGCAGAAACTTTTATGACACGGCTCATCTCACTCTCAAGTAGATGTCTAAAATAAGCCAGATGGATTGTGCTCTCCTGGGCCAGTTCCTTTCCAACGGTTATTAAAGCATCAGTTGATGCTTTAGGCTTAGGTGTAGATGTCTATATCTTAGCCTCCTAATGTTAGATCCCATTCCAGTTATAGCTGAGCTGATGTACAACTTGTCCATTTATACACTTGCATATTTGGAAAAAAATGAAAAATTAAAATAGAAATGCTTGAACAGTTAACTGTATTCTGAAAACATACAGAGCACAAGAGGAAACAGCTCTGCCAAATGGATGTCAGGAGACTGACAGAAATGTACTCACTGAGTTATATCCAACATACAGAAGCAGTATCCTCCCAGCCTACGCTCCCTCCTGATGCCCTGTTCACCACCATTCTTTAATATTCTCCATTTAGGGCCAAAAAATTGTGACATGATCCCTTCTTTTTCTCTTTGTTCTTCATGGCACCAATCCAGCTTCTACTGAAATTCACTTCTAAGTTTGGATATATTTTAATGGGGATTGCTTCAGGCCATAAATGTTGAGACTTCACACAAGAGAAGTACTGTAAATAACTAATGAGTTTAGTTAATTCAGTTAATTAATCTATTAACAATCAAAATCATGTATTGATTGTTCTAGAGATTGCAGATTATCTGCTAATTATACTGAGACACTTGATTTACAAGAGATGTACAACATCAACAAGATCCAAAACAAAAGAACATCTGTTTCTTTTTGGAATAATCCCCTTTAAAAATGAAATTAAATTAATAAAGCTAAAACTTAGAGAGAGTCCTATCAGCATCTCTGAGTCCAGTGGTTTGAGTTTGGGGTGAGAGTGAAGGTCTTCAGTGGGAGAAATATAATGCTTATATAACATGTGAGATGAATTCATATCATATACAGTATAAATATTGTGTACAAAGCTAAACCAGACTAAAACAAAACACATTTACAAAGCTAAAGAAAATGAAAAGAAATTAGAAAAAAGCCATCTTGGTTTTAGACAGTTGCTGTTACAACCAAACAGGTAAAACAAAGCTCCAACAAAATGCAAACAAGTCCAGGTAAAACCTGACTGCTGCAAGGGCTGGCAAAGTTTGGTTAATGCAGAGCCTGTGGGCTGGCATAAGCAATGGCCATGTACATTTATGGGGCTACTGGGCCACAGACAGTTTCTGCTGTCCAGTGGAAAGAGACCATTAACTACACTATACTTGAGTTTTAAAAGCTTTTTTGGAAGATACTGATGAAATTAATCCTGAAATTTTCATAAAAAGCTGTGAATTTCACTACTGATTCTTATGAAAGCATATCCTTATTATTTTTTTGGAAGATAAGAGATGGCTCAAACATTTATTTTTTTTCTTACTACATTTATTTTTTTTCTTACTACTTATTCTTCTCCAGTTTGGTTTTGTTTGTCCAGATGTAAGTAACCATCAGAACTAAAGAATATCAGGCTTCCAGTTTCGTATTCATTTTTTTTTTTCAGTCTTACATGCTGTGTAATCTTGAGCTCATTTTTCCGTACCTTTCTCCTCATCTGTAAAATCAGAGAGAAATATTTTTGTAAGGCATTTACATGATCTGGAAAATAAGTTATTTACCAAAACATTTCATAGAAATATTCTGTACTTGTTATATACTTGAGATACTTTACACAGCAGTGTCAGTGAGCTCTGATTTTTTTGAATGTTCTTTCATATGAGAATCGGTTAAGAAGCTTGAGTCCAACCCCTTGGAAGTAAGATGTCATCTAATAATTTCTTTATTTCAAGCCTTAAAGGTCATATTATTATTGGAATAGTTTCTTGATTCATACGTCTGAATTTATAATCAACATTCGTTTAGTGAAAAGAGAACTGGCATCTCTTGTAGCGGTGGAGACTGAATATTATTTGATAAATGTGGACAGTGAGTACTGATATAAAAACGAAGACTATTATAAGGGAAATATTTCAAGAAGCGTGGAAAAGATTGGGGTTTTTGTTCTTGTTGATGTGCATAAAACCATTTTCATTATTTGCATTGTAGTAACATTCCACAGTATTTAAATCATTCTGTATTTAAATGGTACCTTGCAAGTCCCCCGGTTATTCATTATATTATTTTTCCTATACTCAATAAATTATAGCAACTAATTATGTCATCAATTTTAGCATTACTACCCATCCCTTGCTGCCCTTGGGATTCTGACAGGGATATTTTCTCTTATTTGTGGGGGAGGGGAGAGTGCAGGGGAAAGATGTAGAAAAACAGCATGTCCAAGTTTTAGTTCAGAAGCAGTTTATGGATACCATAAAAGAAAATTGAGTACTGCATTCAGTCTGTCCTCTCTCTATCTTTCACCTTTAGGAGTTAGTTGCTCTTTTTGTTATTTAGTCTTAAAGCATTCCAAAAGACATTAGAAATAGAAACGGTGTGCAAAAATGTTTTTGCATATTTTTTTCAAGATAACAAAGTGCCATTCTTGTCTACAGAGTTTTCATAAGAAAAATATTTTTGCAGAAAACAAACACACATTATACAGTTTACAAAGACCCAGGCTGACTTAATGCCATACGCGTTAGCACTACTCAGAACACCAGACCAGAAATAATGCCCACCTTCATAAAAAAATGGTTTGCATCTGGCACAAATATCAGGGATTCCAAGTCCAAACCATGGGATTTTCACTCAAGTGCCAAGTACTAAGTGATAGTCTTGCAAATAACCTGATAGAAGGTGGCCAGCTCCTTGAAAACTAACAAGTCACATGGGGACATAAGCAGTGATACCAACATCTAAAAATCAGATATAGTTGATATAGATAGGTTGATATAGGTATATCCCCTTTCAGTGACAGTGATGATGACACTGATGACCACTAGTGACAGTGGTCCTATCATCTAAACACTAAATAGAGAAGGGTGCACAGTCTTCTGCATAGTTTGGTGCTCCTCTGTGACAGTGACCCAGACTCATCTTTCAAAGTGGGATGCACACCCCTCCCTACTTTACTCTGTTGTCCTAAGAGACAGAGATTTGCAAAGCAAGATCTGGCCTCCCTAAATAGTCATTGGCCTTTGTAGGTCCCTTTGTTGATTGTGCAGGAAAAGACAGTATATCCCCTAATACAAACCCAGTCCATTAAACGTACAGATTGAGAACCATGGAACTGATGTCAGATAATATACCAACATCACCTTGAGCAAGGAGGAGAAGCTATTGGAAAGGAGTTTTGCATATGCTGGACATCTGTGTCATCAGGCTGTTTAGAATCATAGAAAGAAAGAATGGTTAGAGTTGGAAGGGACCTTAAAGATCATCAAGTTCCAACCCCCCTGCCATTGGCAGGGACACCTCCCACTAGACCAGGTTGCTCAAAGCCCCATCCAGCCTGTCCTTAAACATTTCCAGGGATGGGGCATCAACAACTTCTCTGGGCACCTGTGCCAGCGCCTCACCACCTTCACAGGTATTTAATCTAAGTCTCTCTTCTTCCAATTTAAAGCCATTAGTCCTTGTCCTGTCACTACTCTTCCTGACAAAGAGTCCCTCTCCAGTTTACTTCAGGTTACTTCTGTTTCTTTGACTTACACTCTTGTGGGGATCATTTGGATATAGGTTCCTGGGTTTACAAAAAGCATCTGAGTTGGCATTCTATGCCATAGAATTATACGGCATATGCCTAAGCACACTTTTTTCTTAAAAAGTGAATTGTTGGAACTGACATATTCTACTGGAAAAAAAAAATAGAATTTTGCAGCCAAAAAACCAGACAGTAAAAATGTATATAATTCTTTTACAGAAATGTGACACTTTGGTTTAGAAAGTATATTTATTTCTTTGCTTTGAAATATCTGTTTGGTTTTGTCATTTGAAATAGGATCACATGTGTTCAGCCACAAACAGAGGAAAACAGGGGATTTTCTGTGTATGAGCTATGTGAAAATTTAAAATTTCTGAATCCAAATTGGAAACAATAAAGGTCTATCTTATGGTCATGAGAAATAAGCAATACATTAGTCAGCTCAGTGGAGGACTTGACTGCCTTTATAACCTCAATTTCCTTTATACTATACCAGAAAAGGTTACTTATGCAATCCCAATTGTAATGACTCTGCCTGACATTTCAAGGCACACCTAACAAACAACAGCATAGAGAAACAACCTTCTCAGCACAGTTTCATGTGATTAATTCATCTTCATCCACAGTAACTAATTTCAATGTCACAAGGATTAATTAATCAATGTTGGTAAACTGGTTATAGGATGAAATGCCATTAGACAGTTTTGGTAAATATGAGTTGATTCTATGTCTGGTTTTTATTTTACATTTTTTTCTAAAATCACAATAGTCTTTGTGCTGCATTTAAATAATAATAGTTTTAAAAAAGGATCTTAATGCTGTTGTAGCACTACAAAAAGAAGAGAAATATTTGTCTTATGCAGGGAGAAATCCTCTTGGAAGTTATACTGAAGTAAAAATGTCCAGATTCTCTGGGATGAAAATGTGTGGTAGTATAGACTATGAACTATTATGACATGTAACAGTGCTATGCCAGCATTGGGCTATGAAATACTGTTTTTCATAATTTTACAAAAAAAGATGTGAAATGTCAAATGATTCTTTCTGGTGTAAGAAACATGAGAATATTGTAAGTGGCAAAGTCCTTACAGTGATAGTGGATGATCCCTTAAAGAAAAAGCTTAATATGCCCAATTTGCACTGTACCTTCCGATGAAATTTTTTCAAGTTAGTCACTATCTCAATCTCTAACACTAACCAGAAGAAGAACGTTGGACCATGTGACACTCCATGCTTTCTCTCTCTCTCTTCCCTCTGTAATTTAATATATATGTGACAAAGGTGCTATTTAGGGGGAACAGGAGAATTTTCTACATATTTTGTACTGGTTGTATAAGTCCATTAAGGGCAAAACAGGATAATCAACTTTGAGTTCATTGGTAACAAATTCACTCTCCTGTACTCCCACAGAGAGAAGAGAGAGCTATAAATTAATGTTTCATTGTGAAAAACTGGGAAAAAATAAACTCATGACTTGATTAAATTTTAGCCCCCATAAGATGAGTGAGAGTTTTACTATTCACTTCAATGGAATCAAGAATGTACACAAGGCCTTTTAAAACCTCATTCTGAAACTTCTGTTAGGAGACAAGTTCCTATAGGGGACGTTACAGAAAATTACAGAAAAAATCTTTTGCAGCAACAAAAAAACATCAAGATCAAAAGGCCAAAGCTGTTATGCATTCTTGGACAGCCCTTCCACGCTCTCTTCTCTATGCCAAAACAAAAAAAAATAGAAGCTAATGAGAAAATACAGAAGCAGCTCTTGAAGGGAAGGAAGCCTTATCACCCTCAGGTGAAAAAAACCCAACAAACCTGTACTTCAAAGAGAACAACTGGGAGATTCAGCTATTCCTTTACATTCAGATCCATTGCTGTCCCACCTACTCCATAATAGTCACTTCAATTCAGTTCAGCCCAACAGCTGTCTAAAAAAATCTGTCTGTAGCTGCAAACAGGAAAGTACTGCAAATTTACTGGAAATGGATGTCTGAAACAGAAGGGGTATGATGCAGGCAGCATAATGAGAGGAGGGTCACACAACTCCCAATAAAATTGACTTTATTCAAATTTAGTTCAGAATCAAGGTCACCATTCCTATTTGCTGCTCCTTCCATTAAAACAGTTTACCTGAATTTTGCTCTCCTAAAGATGTTGGATCATCCGATTAGACTTACACTGTAAGAAGGACTTCTGAAATTCCTTCTTCTGAATATGAAGAAGCATATACTTATACAGATCATATTTTGCCCTTTCAGTACTTTTGAATTTTCTATTAGTCTTCTTGTAGTGTAAACAAGAAAATACTAGAAATTTTCCTCATAAAACTTAGGTGAAACAGTTTAATTCCCCTGTCAAATTTGTATAAAGACTTCACTGTTTTCTATTTTCTTTCTTTCATTTTGGGGATGTATTCAATATGATTCAATATAATCTCAAAAGGTTCATTTAACTGTCTTGTTCTTCTTATGACTACAGCTTATGGTACAGCTTATTTGATGATCTATGACAACATTTTTAGAGTGAGGAGTAAGCAAAACACGCACATGAAGAGCACATTTCACTGTTTAAACAATAAAACTCTCATCATGTTCCTCTAAGATGACTTTGTATGAACCTAAAATAAGAACTTCCCTAACAAACCTTTTCAGACAGAAGAATCAGGACTTGAAAGATTTCAGCTGATATAGCTGCTTGCTTGGAAAGAGCCAATTCAATATTCTTAGAAACGTCAAAAACTCCATACTATGGAGAAAGAAATGCATGCTGGTCTGATTCATGGTTTTATATGCTATGGCTCTAAAGGGAAAAACTGTTGCTATGTAATCTATTCATATAGTGTGCAAGTAAGGGAAAAAATGTCAGTGCGTTTGTTTGCAATACTGATATGACAAATTAGGTCATTTGCAGCATTGTGCTTGGCTCAGCAGAGAATCTGAAAACATGCTTACCTTTGGTAAATCAACTCTTCATGGAGTTAAAGAGTTAAGCACACGCTTGAGACTATTGATAAATGTAGTTATAAAATCAACACACAGATGTCCCTCCTATTACTAGCTCTGAAAAAGCAGAATGGATAACAGGTTATTTGACTGCTACCTGTTTTTCTTTCCAGGTTCACAGGACAACATTCACCTCACAGTACATGTGGCCACATTCTGAGTTTCTTCCTGAATTTTGATCTAGTCCTGAATTGAGATTCAACTCATCTTCCTTTCATCCTCTGGGGGCATTTTGTAAGATTCTTAGTACTGTCAAATCTCAGTCAACCTCACTAACATTAATTCAGAGCTTCATAAATTTATTATATGGATTATATGATGTGCTGGGAGTTACATAACTGACTGGGGCATGTCTTTCATGCACTTTTATTTTCTCACCATTTTTTTACAATGAACTGGCTACCATCGGTGCTTAACCTTCATCTAAAATCACGGTCTTTAGATCGAATGTTCTGTCTCAGCAGGAGGCACTTCAGTAGAACTAATTTATTCTCTCCCCCTTCATCAAATTGTGATTGATCTCATTGTAGAACTGGCAACATGCATCCAACAATGGAAGAAAGCTAGTTGGTGGAGACTAGTGTCATTGAGATGCTTAGAAAGGAAATGCTGACTGAAATACACCGTCTCAGATTTTCTGTCTGTTTATTCAGACCAATTACTTTCTAGTGTATAATTTTAGGACAACACAAAACCCAAGAAATGAACCCCAGGATTATTGTTACCCTAAGTGTTTCATTAAAAGGCCAAATTCACACACATATTTTTGCTCACTTTCGTCTGACATCAAAATTTGTTTTCTTCTCTGCCTCATTTCCAAGAAAAACAATTAATCTTCCATCGCATCATCATGTAGTCAGGTGAACAGGGCAGTGCAAGGGCAGATGTGCCCTGAAACCCCTTCACACTGATCCAGAAATCAATCTCAGGTCTTCTAATGAAGAATTATGCAAACAGTGGGTGACAGTCCTGCCTTCATTTTAAGGATTATGAGTCCTCATTAGCTCAGCTATACGCTCCATCTAGTCCTCTGCAAGGGAAAACTGCAGAGCTCATAATGAAATCTAAGCTTGAGTGTAAATTAAGTGAACAAATATGACATAGTGTGAATACCTGGTACAGACTGACATAGAGTTTACATATAAAATTAAAGTTTCATTAAAACTTTTATTTTTTTTTTAGTACTATTAATTTCTTTCAGTCCCTAGTTCTGAGCAGAGTGGATGATACTGGCTGAATTTCAAATAACAGTAAATGCCTGAGAAGTTACTAAAAACCTGGAAACTCGGTAAGAGGGAGGTTTTGTAAGTTTACACTTTAGTATAATTTGGTGAAATATTGAATAAAGCAAAAGAGAGAAATCCACAGTAAAGTAGGTTATATTAGTTTTAATACCCAAAGGACTGCTTAGTTATTATGACGGTCTCTGATCAGCTTCTTTGGATATCTCTCTACTTGAATTGTTCTGCAGCAAAACTAATTCACAAAGCAGGAGCAGGAGCTAAAGCCTGAATCACAGCTTAGGTATAGGGACATACTTTCTCCCTATATATTAAGGTCTCAGCTTCTGTATCTTTTCTAATGAGATCAACCAGTGCTGCTGTAAATGCATTGAGGACAATTAATGAATAGCTTCCCAACAGTGATCATTTTTTACTGATGTACATTAGCAACATTTCGAGTTTTTATTATCCTTTCAGATTCAATCAAAAATTTGCTGGAGTCAACAGAAACTGAAAATAGTAAAAGCATTGAAATCATCTTCTCTAAAAAAACCTACTTTGAATTATTTTAAAATTCTAATTGTGACAAAGTAAGTGTTTGCCCTGAAAAGAAACTTTTAAAAATCCATGTCAGAATTTTTTCATTTCAAGTAAAAATTTATCTTCCTAGATGCCCGTTTTTTAGAATATTGACAATTTAATTTTTCATTATTTTTTTTTTTTTTTACCCTGGTGGCAGAAAATGAAGTCAAGAGAAGATCTTTTTGGATGGGTATATATCTTTCTAGCAGTGTATTTTCTGTGAGAAACTAAATCCAATGCTAAATTCACAGTCAGGTGAAAGCTTTATCTCTGGGGAGAAAAAGCCTGCAGGACATGTTTGTCTTCCTGTGTAACCTCTAGAGTGTCTATCTATATGGAAGAAACACTCAGAAGAGCTACGAGTAAAGAAGGTCTCACACAGCTTTTTCCTATGGCTATATCCTGCAAAGCGTTGCCAAGTGTCTTTATTCTGCACCACCTCCCATCAAAGGCATTAAATAACCTCTCATTTTTAACGAAAATACTAGTAAATGTTTTAGTATAGGTATATTTTAATGGATATGCCAGAGAATGTAACCAAAATTAAAGTTCTTTCCAAATGCCCATTTCAGAAGTATATCTTATGGATAATGGAAACTGACAATTAAATGAGTTCATACTGTTAATTGTAAAATGGTTTTCATACTAGCACGCAGCTTAAGGCATGTGTCAAATAGTACTGAAAGTAAATAGAGTTGTAATGGAATAAAATTACAAGAGTTTCTGTTTGAAATTTGGTCTTTCTTTGATGTCTTCTGTCCAGTGACACGCAAATCAGCATTAAACACTAAAGAAACATTCACCATTTCCTTCTGAAAATTCTTCAATTTTATTTTAAATACATAGCATATTTAAAACATCAAGCTATTCAGTGTATAAAACATTCTCTATGCGCTTCAATCTTATCAGTCTTACTGGGTATATTCCTTTTTAGAAAAAATTCCAGTGATGGTTGAAACAGTTTATCATAGAACCAGGAAAGCTGCTTTTGTCTCATTGTGATTTCCCCCATATTATAGCTTTGTATAGATTGCTTTGTATGGGGCATCTCTCCAGTCTTGTTTGTTTGTACAGCAACTGGCAATTAAATATTTAATATCAGGCAATTATCATAATAAAATTTCTTAATTATTTTACAAGTGAGAAGAATATCTTTATGGGCACATTAAAAGGTAAGACATGTTGAAGTACCTGACAACAGTAAAATAATCAAGGTCCCAGTTTCTTTTTTTCATGTACTGACTTACACGGTATTCTGCAACATACTGAACACACATTTTCCTGGAACCTCAGGCTGCTAAAGCAGCGAAAGCATAAGCCACGTGATCTTTTTTTCTAGTTTTTGTTTTGTTGCTTGTTTTTTTTTTCCCAGGGTGTAGGTAAACCGCTGAAGAGTACTATGATACAAAGAGAGAGGGGGGGGGAAAACACTCTGATTACCGTAATCAGCATTTAAAATACTTGTAAAAACCTTTCACAAGCTGTGACACAGCTGCTGATTTTTCACAATGATGCTCCTGTTTGGCTGCACCCATTTCAGTTAACCTCATGTTCCAAGGTGTAGTGGAGCAGCACAGTATCTGCACAGGATGCCTTCTTGCCTTTTGCTGGGAGCTTTTCTGTCTCTGCAGCAAGGCTTTCTTGGCCTCAGAGCCTGCTGAGAGCAACAGCACCACCATTCCCCTCCAGACTCTTCACCCTCTGCACAAACAGCCTGAAGGTCCAGGCTGTACCTATTGCAATCCTAGAATCAGTTAATCCCTCCCCAGCTTCAAGGGGTAAGCATACCCAGTAATTACAGAAGGGCATCTACATGCAGCTTCTTGACCTGTTTAGTCATGGAATCATGGGATTGTCAGAGTTGGAAGGGACCTCTAGAGATCATCTAGTCCAACCTCCCTGCTAAAGCAGGATTGCCTAGAGCACCTTACTCAGGACTGCATCCAGGTCTTGAAGATCTCTGGAGAAGGAGACTCCACACCTTCCCTGGACAACCTGGTTTTTTTCTCATATTTGAATGGAACTTCCTACATTCCACCTTGTGCCATTGACCCTTGTCCTGTCACTAGGAACCACTCAAAAGAGCCTGGTTCCATGTCCTTCAACCCATCCTTTAGATACTTGTAAATATTAATAAGTATTGCTGCTGTCACAAAGCACAGTACATTTCATAAGCATGTTGAGCTCTTCCATAAAGTTTGTTTTCTCATTCCTATTATCTCCATTTTAAACCATTTCCAAAACCTTTCTACTTCAGCTGTTGGAAATCCTTTTCTAAACACCATATTACATGTATCTGTGGGGAGTCTTAATGGGTTGGGTGAATACACTCTTTCAGTGGAAAAAATGCTTACCTTCTCCTCTTAAAGGAAAAAAGAATGATGTTGTTGGCACTCACAGCAAACAGATTCCAGGGTATAGTTTTAAAGGTCAGTTTGAGGAAAGCTGGTGGGTCATAAACCCACAACATTTGGCATAACTTATTCCTTATGGGTAGAACTGTAAGAACATCACCTATTCAAATATCAACAAGCACAAACCAATTAAAAACTGTCACTATGTCTGAAGTTTCATTCTATAAGGAAACATAAAGAAGGTAAGACCATGTACATATACAAGACTAAAATGATATGTATAAATGATACCAAACTTGATGGATACATGATTCTGTAAAATTAGTGGTAAAGAAGATAGGAGAATTGAATGTGGTTTTAACTAGGGGTTGTATTTACTTGCCAGACATCTCAGGAGTTTAATAGAAACCACATAATCAAGCAAGGTACTCTGAAAATTTGGTACAAATTAGTGTTAACAACACAGGGATTGTGAGAAGGGAAGACAGGTTTCAAAAACATCAGGTAAATAAGTTAGCTGTAGCAGAAAGCACTACAGAACCTTCTGGAACTGAAATCCCCTGACTAAACATGAAAAATAATATCTTAGGGCTATATTAGCAACAGGATTATAACAGTGACTGTGAAAGGCTGAGGGAGATTACAAAGATAGAGCAGACAGAAACCTAAGCACCTTGATGACCCCTTCAGGTAATAAGTTGAAGCCTTGAAACATGAAATTTAGGTGAAATTACCCTGTTAATGCTCATTTGTAGGTGTCATAAATATGCTGAAAGCAATTCACAGATTCCCAATTTCCAAGCTCAGAAGAGATTGCTGTGATAAAGCAGTCTGGCCCCTTCTGTCCTTGACAACCAGAAGGTCTTGCCAGAGCAAACCAAAGACTCATATTTGACAATATAACCTTGTTTGAAGGGATACCAGTAATTCTAGAGCCTAGAATCTCAGTGAGTTTTTCCAGAGCTTCATTCTGGGAACTATTTTCTTTTCATGTCCTACTGAGAAATACATCTAATTTATATCCCAAAACATTGTATTTTATTGTCATTTAATCTATAAACTGAAGAAATTAAATTTGCTCATATCCCAATTCAATAGCAGACCCACTCTCCACAAACAGATGCCAGTCTTCAATGATAAAGTAATTTCTCAGATAACTTTTCAAAGAAGTGGTCTTTGGATCCATGGATCAAAAGGTTTACTCCCACGCTCCTTCAGCTTTTATGGAACATCTTCTTTACTGCAGACTGAGACCTTTATGCCGTATTACTTCCTGTAGTACTAGACCTAAAGGAAAAAACAGTGACGACTTCCACCTGAGGATTTTGATGTCTTTTTCACACATCTAAGGACTAGGTTAGCATTTTACTTTTATTAAAAAAAAAAAA
>VXBJ01006969.1:229602-314736 GCA_013400055.1 Nycticryphes semicollaris
CAACGTGGTTCATACTGTACTAAATGATTTTTCTACTACACTCTATGGGTCTTTATCTAAATTACCACTTTTCAAGACAGAGTGATAGTTAATGCAATTGAATGGTGTTGTTTTGGAAGATCTATGTGTATGGTTGTGATCAGGGCAGGAAAATCAATTAATTCTTGTCATATATCTCTTACAGGATCAAAACACCGGTTCTGTCAGAACTGATAGGTCTGTATCTTGCTTTGTGGGGTTTTAGTTGATTTTTTCCCTGCATGGATTTTTTTTTCCCCAAGGGCAAAGGGACATTGTTTAGGCTTTCTTCCATTACAGCTTGTAAAAATCAAAATAAATAAATCACAGGCCTCTTTATCTTTAATTTCTGTTCTTTGGTCATTTATAGTCCTTGGTGATGTGATGAATGATACCACTGTTGGAAAATGGCAAGGAGAACTTACGCTTCTGTTTAGCTGCTTAGTTACCTCATTAAACTCAAGAGGATTGCAACAAAACTCTGATTTCTTGACAAGAAAATTTTTTGTGCACCAGTTTTGTTGAAACTTTCATTTGTAAAATATCCTTAAATCCATTGCAGTTTTTCTGAGCAAAACCAGAAAGAGGCCTTCCTGAGACGTTGAAAGCTCAGACTGAAAACTGCATCAACAGAACATCTGGACTTGCACCTCTTACATCTCTGATGTGTGACATATGCCCTGATCATGACATAGAGAAACAGACTTTGAACCATTTTGAACCTTGGAAGGGAAGTGATAAAGAGGACCATTCATATATGTCAACATCAAAAAGCCTTGTTTTCATTCCTATGCAAAGGAGAAACAAAAAGTAAGAACTTTTCCAACTGTGCTGGAAAACAGTTGCTAGTGACTTTGACTCAAGAAGCAAGAAGATGTCAGAGACAACATCTTCAGCCAGTCCTTCTGACATATTGATAGGGCTGTGTTGTGGTTTAAATGCAGAGGACAAACAGGCAAAATGAGGTCTCTCCCAAGGGAGACGGTCCTCTGTAAACTTCTCCAACGTGAGTCCTTCCCATGGGCTACAGTTCATCACAAACTGCTCTGGCATGGGATACTGTATGGGCTGCAGGTGGATATCTGCTCAACCATTAACTCCATAGGCTGCAGAGGGAGAGCCTGCCTCACCACAGGCTGCAGAGCAATCTGTGCTCTGGTGCCTAAAGCACCTCTTTCTCCTCCTCTTCACTGACCTCAGCATCTGCACAGCTGTTTCGAGTTCACACTGGAGTTCCTGCCTGTCAAGTACCCCAGCACAGAAACAGCAGCAATGCCATGGCTATCAGCCAACCCAGGTGCATCGCCATTGCTGTTATCAAAACGTTCCCAGGCACAGCAGATAAGCAGTAGAGCAGTACAGCAGTGCAGCAAGCAGCGAAAGCAAAAAACAACCACAACAAGCACTAGACTGTATTATACAGTAAGGCAAGCAAGACCTACAGCAAGGAGAGAAGCCTGACAAGTAATAGCTAAACAGCAATAACAGCTATAAATTTGATCTAGCACGTTCCAATCAAAGCTTTCATTATCTCAAACACTTCAAGCTCATTGAACATTATTAAGAACTGTCATGGTTTAACCACAGTCAGCAACTGGGACCCCGCAGCTGGTATAGTGCTGTGTTTTGGATTTAGAATGAGAATAATGTTAATAACAAACTAATATGTCAGCTGTTGCTAAGCAGTCAAGGACTTTTCAGCTCCTCATACTGGTCTGCCAACAAGAAGGCGGGAAGCACCCAAGAAGCTGGGAGGAGACGCAGCTGGGACAGCTGACCACAACTGACCAAAGGGATATTCCATGCCATATGACATTATACTCAGTATATAAAGCTGGAGGAAGAAGAAAGGATGGAAGCAACTATCCCAGTGTAAACCATGACAGGTTGTGAAAACTTTATTAAGCCTGTCTTGCGATTTTGGGGCTGCTAAATTAATAGTTAGTGTTTTAGATAGATGTGCTCTGCCTGTACCTGACTCTGGATGTGCAAGTATATGAGGGAGAAAGACAAACAAAAAGAAAGTAGGCGTGATTTTTTTACCCCCCGACTTTGTAAACTCTAGAGTTTATAAGAAAAACAAAACAAAACAAGCAAAACACAAACAAACAAAACAGAAAAGACAGAAAAGAAAACATTTTACCAACTAGAATAAATATCCATGCAGCAGTTTGCAGTCAAACCCTAATGCTCAAAAACTAGCAGGAGGAAAGACTGTTTTAGCAAAGTAATTTTTCAAGTTCACCAATGTGAATAAGCAAGTTACTAATACTCTCTGTCAGGGTGAATATGAACCTGTAAAAACAATGAAACCTTTTACTGATGGTAAATAATGAAATCAAAATGATAAAACAGCTAAAGCTTGATAGCCTTCCCCAGCAATTTTCCTCAAGAAAGTTAGAGGAATGGAGAAAATGCAAATAAAATCCAATTCTCCAATTTTGCTGTGGGCTAAGAGTGATAGAGACACTAAAATAAGACCACACTGAAGAGTCTGACTGCACCAGAATGTGTCTTGATGTCTGTGACACCTCTTGGTCTTCTGTCTGTCACAAAGGCTACATGCAAACTGGATATGACAGAGGATACTCTGAATGTGAAACAACATGATGGATGCTTTAGTGCAGTTTAAGCCAGCTTTGAAAAAAAAGAGTGGTTAATATGGAACCTCATTATGGGTGCAGCAACATGCTGCTACATAGCTTAAAAAGTTGTTAAAAGCAGGCAGATCTGCTTGTGCCCTTTTATGGGTTATTTTTGCACATTTTAGATTTCTTTGGCATTGGAAGTAATACGTGCAAGACATATATTTTACCACAAAAGTGAAAAAAAACCCAGGTATTTTCAAATGTTTATCTGCTATCCCAGCAGCTTGTAAAAGAGATCAGACATCCAGCTTGTTGCTTGTGTTGCATATTGATGGCAGGGAGCTAGCAGAGAGGTCATTCCCTGTCCAATTTCTGCAACATAAACATTTGTATATGGTTTTTTTTCCCCCACTTTTGTCAGCATACTGTGCCACACAATCCAGAGTTTTCAGTTCACACATGAGCAATGCTTGATTTCATGTGGCTATGTGTTTGCATCTGTAGCATCCAGGTTTTCTTTTGAAGTTTTTTTGCCTGTAGGAACAGAAATCTCTAACTTAGGAAAAATGAGAAAACAAAGTCCCCAGTCCTGCCTTCTGGTTTGTTTATAGGCTGTATAAAGTGGGAACTTATTAAATAAGAAAACGGGATTAATCCAAACATGCAGAATCTCTTCTCTGGTTTTCTTATTCTCTGAGGGCCTCAGAGCTAAACTCCGCTTTGTTTCATCTTCTTCAGCCCTATCAACCATGATCACTTAGCTGTACCACAAACCAGCTCAACACAAAGAACATTATAGCCCTTCTCTCCCTTCTGTCTATTTGATAGCCTCATTATAAACATTACTCAACACAATGGAGAGTACAAATCAGAAGCCCTTCAAGGCAAAAGGAAAAAAAGTAATGATGTAATGTAAAAGAATAATTAAACTATCCTCTCTTTCAGCTGGGTTTTACAAGATACAAGACCATGGCTACCATTGATGAAAGGTTGTATGGGAGACCTTGAGGCCAGGAAGGATACCCTAAAGTATCTCTAGAAACCCATGCTTAAACGGCAGATTCAGATTGAACACCACTTACTTCATGGATCGAAGATAACATTCCAAAGGAAAAAGATGGTTAAAAAAAGCAAGACAGCAAGACTGCCTGTAGATACTGCATCTGAATTGTAAGTACATAAATGTGTACAGCAAACCTATAGTCACTTTGGATAGTATTCAGCACATGACATGTGTGCCACCAGACATGTATGAGCTGAGCATCTAAGTTCATATTACAGATAACAGAGTCAAGAGGAGCAACTTCCTTACCCACACATAGGCATATACTGCTCTTTGAGAAGCCTTATAAGAGCTCCTCTAGATTCCAGCTGCTGCTCCAGAAGTATATGAGTCAACTTTAGTTTCTGCATAATTTTCACAAACAACACTAGGTTCCTATGTTTGGGCTGCTGAATTATGCCCACAGTGGAATTCAGCGATTCGTTTGGCTCACACTAGGGAAGACACTAATATATGGTGTCTTCCTTTATGACAAAAGAACAATGTCTTTGTGACAATTCTCTAGACTGTAGTGAATGTGTTGATTAAATCCCTAGTGACCAGAACAGGAGCATAAGCACCCACTGCACACAGATGGTCCACAATCAGGTGTTTGAATCTGTGACCTGAATCATTATCTTCTGTCATGAATGAGCCAAGAGATATTTCTGAGTAGCTATCTGTATATTCAGCAGCTTAAATGAGAGAAATAAGTTAAAACTTCAACCTCCAGAAAAATGCCAGAAAAATATGACTAATTTACAATCTGATCCCAGAGTAAAGCATATAACTGCAATTCTCTGAATAGAAAATACAAGCTACTTCCATTTTACTGGGTGTTTATGAGACAGAAAGAAACACCAAGGATGCTACAAAATAGAGTTTGGGTCATTTAAGAGATAAAAGCTACATACAAACACAAGGAAACAAATTTTTTGTGGTGTTTTGGAAGATGTAGCCACGCTAAAATTAGTTTGTTCCTCCCTGCATCTTTGGATGTGATGCTGCACTGCCTACTTCCATGACCAGGATTTAAAAAAACCCTAAATGTTGTCACAAAATAACGCCATTTCATTGCTGTTAAATACTTTTCAAGTTTTTCTACGCACATTATTAGAACAAAAACCTTAGCAAAATGATTATAAAGCCCTAGTTCTTACTGGTGTATTGGCTTTGTGCTAATTTCATGCTGATTTATACTTTAAAACCTACTACTACTGTTTCCTGATATCAGCTCACCTCTTTCTGTAAATAAAAAAAGACGGTGGGATTGACATTCTTATCTTTGATTGCTATCACTATCAAATAATACACCTAGCTCAGGCATATAGCTAGAGGCAAATTTTGCCCCAGAGAATTTGCCATCTGTTTAGGCAAGTCTGACAAAACAGGATGAATTGGATACTAATCTTCTGGTTTTAGAAGTGAAACAAAAAAGGGTAAAAGAACTCACGAAAGAAATACAGGGCAAAGAAAGAAATAGATTACTCGAACCGTTTCCCAGAATCAGAATATAAAATATTCTCTCTGTGTCTCAGCATTTACAATGAAGATGTAGGGAACATTTATGCAAATAAGTGTGAACAAATACAAGGGTAAACTAACTAAATCTAACTGCTGCAGGGCTGCATGCTGTCAGGGGTGAAAGGGAAGCTAAAGTCCCCATCAATCCTTTCTACTCTACTGCAGTACCCCTGTCCTTTACTGCAGTTTACTTATCTGGAAAGCTTACTAAATTATCTAAACTCTGAAATAGATTTAAAATAGATTTACTTCTTTTATCCTAATATGAATACTTCTCTTTCTGGATCTCTGAGAACTTCAAGGATGTGAGGACTAGATGATCTTTCAAGGTCCCTTCCAATCCCTGATATTCTGTGAATCTATGATTCTGTGATATAATGAATGTAAAATAGAGGGACCTCTGGGGTCTGGGGATGTCCAAGACAACTCCATTCTAAGAAAATCTTTGAGATTGTGATATCTGAGAAAATGTGTCTCCTTTTCCAGCTCTCCTGCAGGTCCTAAAGAAACCTTGGGGTACTGGAAGAATTGCAGTACAATGATTGAGCACTTGTGTCTTGCTGGTTAATTCAGCTTTCCAGAAGACACAGCTGAGTGGTGTCAAAACTCTGCCCTTTTCCATTTCTCCTCCCATTCCCACAGCATATACTGGTTTTCATCCCTCATTTGTGGGTAGCAGAATGCTATTTTTTCTGTGATGCTGGGAAGCCTCAGCTCATCTCCAAAAGCAAACATTTTCAGTCTTAACCTACCGGTGCTATGGATTTTTTTTCCTACCCAGAATCTACTTGTTTTCAGTAGATTTGAGGTTTGTCAAGTGAGATTTTTCTCACTTTGATGATGAAGATCAGAACATTTGTTAAAAGGGTACAAATTAAAAAGGTGTACAAGGATACAAATGAACTCTGAGGTTAAAAGCAGAAAGGATGAAGGGGATGAAAGTTTGAAACAGATTTTATCTAAGGATGTAAGCATATAATGGAATAGGGAGGCTGAGCTGACTAAATTTCAAAATATGACAGAATTTACAGACATGACCATCAGAATAAATCTAATAAATGTGGGACACTGGCTACAGTTTAGCAAGCACACTATTTCTACTTACAAGAAGGAAGAAAAAGGAATTTAAAAAGTATAAGCAAATTAAGCTGACCTCATTAATATGTTAAGGATGTAGAACACATCTTCAAGTGAAAAATTAATGAAAGACATGAAGCTAAATGGATTATGGGATAAAATGAAACATGTATTTACCAAACATACACTAAGCGAAACTAACTCAGTGTGCTTTTATTCATGCAATGGAAATTATTTTTTGCAGACGGGCAGTGCTTACGCTCTCATCTCTTTTGATGTGATTAAAGCATTTCATATAATAAACCACATAGTGAATTTTTACAGAAACTGAATAAAATAAGATTTCTAAAAAAGCTGTCAGGTCCGAAAGATCTGTTAAAAGGCATATATAAATGGATCATGTGATAAGAAGAGCTTCTTGTCTAGATGCACACTGAAGATGCATTTTTTTGAGGAAGTTTTGGGTCTAATTTTACTTAGCAGTTTCACCAGTGACCCTGGAACAAAAAGAAGGAAATTGATCATTTGGTTTGGCAGCAAGTAGGGAAGCACTGTCAATAAAATGAGGGTGAAAATGTCAAACAGGAAGAAACAGACATGCTGGACTACTGGGATAACAGAAATGAAACAAAGTGTAGCCATGCAAAGTGTCAAGTCATGTACATCTATTAAGAAAAATTATAGTTATATCTTGGGAGTTTATTAACTGGAAATGATAGAAGATGAGAAAGAAGAGGAAGCCATAAAAAATGTAATATAATCCTAGATTTTTTATTTTTTTTACTTATATGAGCAGGAATTATTCATTCTGCTATACATGACCATGGTGAAGTGTCAGTAAGTATATAATATACTTCTGGTCTTGTTTGGAAAAAAAGAAGTAACATAATGGCAATGGAGAGAGAAAAGGATAATTTGGAACAAAAGATTTACTGTACAACAAGAATTAGAGAAATACTTAATTGCCGTACCACTGTTGTATGAAAATGAAGATGAAGAGGGACATAACTGCTCTTTGTAAGTGATCTGTGAGACAAATAAGAAGAGACACATAAGAAAAAGATGAGATAAATGACCACAATAAATTTAGACTAGAGATTAAGAGAATGTTTCTGGTAATCTAAAGTGAGATTATGAGATGGTATCTCAGAAGAAGTGGGAGGATTTACACATGGTAAAACAGTGCCTATTTTTGCCACTACGTGACATGCTAGAGTGTTATAGCAAAGATCTGGATTCAGCCCTGAGAACATAAGAAAGTTAATCAGTAGGAAAAAAGTTAGAAAAGGGCACAACTGAATAGGACTTGAAAATGTCGTTTCAGTTGAATCCCCCTATTGGAAATCAACTTATTGTTACTGATAAAATTTCTGCTGAACACTATTTTATTATTTTTGAAAAATCCATACACAAGAAAACAGAAAAACTCTCAAAAAACAGCTCTGTGAAAAGAGCTATGCCAAATGCTTCTCTGACACATTTAGCATGTCTCTAATAATACTTTTTATAATTGTTTTAGCATGAAAATATGTAACATAACAACATGCAAATGGTTCATGCGTATGCATGCCTTCTATGTGTTAACTGCTGTGGAATGTTTTGAAATTCCTTCATATTATAAATTGTTACTTATTTACTATGCAAGTTGGTGACTCTAAGGTAACATATATGTAATGAATTTGCAGTTTCTACTGACTAGTTGCAATTTTCCAGTGAAACACTTTTAATTAAAAGAAAAAAAAAAAAAAAAAAAGGAAAGGAATCACCCCTACCTAACACCTACTATTAATCAAGAAAGTTTTGTAGAAAAGTAGAAAATATTTTGTAGAAAAGTGTTTGTTCAGATGATCCAACAAAACATGGATAAGTTTTTATGAGAGACAGTTTTAAATATCCAGGAAGATTGCATGTGTCATTTGTGGATGCTCCAGAACAGCTCCACAACAGGAGTAATCCCCACATGGCTCTAATGTGGCAAAATCTTATTGTGGGATGACTTTCAGAATCAGGGTCTTGCCACCTTCAGGATATCTATCTCCAGGTCAACTCTGAAATGGCCACCTCTGCACTGATATTTCCAAAAACCTTGCTGCGGAACAAGAAACTCAAGTTTTGGAAATACAACTCTGGTCAAAGGTCACTTCCTGGCTCCATAGCAATAGCCTCCTGGCATTTGCCTGTAGCTTTAATCTCAAAATTTACAAAGTCTGTGCTATTGAATCTGCAGCCTGGACCTGGCAGCCCTGGCTTCCAGGTTGTCAAAACGTCATCACCAAACTAATGTCAGGACAAAGCTAATAATGACATATACATATTACTGGAGAAAAGAAAGGTTTTCTAGTGAGCCCACAGTAATTTCCAATTTCTAAAACTGGAAATCTGGTTAGATTTGGAGATCTGGTTAGAAAAAAAATTCACCCACAAATAAAAACATCTTGCCTCAGATTTATTGTATTTGTTTTGTCCTAATAGAGTTAAAAATCATTAAAATTTTCCAAAAGTAGGTTCTGAAGTTTTAAAACATAGACATAAAAGAGCTGCTGCAAATGTTTTTAGGAGACTGAAAATGTGAAATGAGAAATATGAAAAGATCAGATCCCTCGGTTTCTTCTTTGTATGAACAGTATATGACTGAATTCATAACAGGGAAGGCAAACTAGTTTGAGGATCCAAACCCCTTTAAAAACAATGGAATAACATCTACATGATTTGAATAAGGCCCTATATTAGCAGACATGACTATATATATGTGTGTATACAAACACAGACCAAAAGATAAACTGAGAACAAATTTAAAGGGATGGAGTAGATAATGTTTAAACTATCTCCTGTGCAGTCTCTAAATGTGCTGTCTCTTGCTGTGCAGAATATTCAGCACACAAAAATGAACTTTCTTCTCTTTTTTGTTCAGATATTTGCAGGTCACCTTTCCACTCACTGGGAGAACTGAAACTTTCTTTTTTGCTCCAGTCATGTTACATCTATCACACTGTACATTTAGAGAGGCGGGAGCAGACGTGTCAGACACAGAAAATGAGAGACAGAACAAAGAGAAATAGGCCTCTGAAGGAAAGAAAGAGAGAAGTTCTCAAAGTATAAACAGAAGAAGTGTGAGAGATAAGGGACCCTAAAATAGAGATAAGTCAACAGAGAATCAAGTCCCTTGAAACAGAAGATGAAAAATTCCCTAAAGAGAAAAAGGCAGCAAGACACATTTGTCAACCAGACAGACCTACAAGTATTAAAGAATTGTAATATTGTATTGTTATTCCAGCATTAGATAAAAATTAATCTGTATCATTAATGGACACTTTACTAATCATCCATGTCAAATGTAATGTTTAACATTGACTACAGGATTCAGAAGAACATGGGACACAGTTTACAGAACCTTCACTTGTCTCCATCTCATCAGCTCTATGGTTCTCTGCCTATTTGGGAAAAGAGAAAGAAGTAATCAATAAGATGCATAGTAAACTAGGTTTTTGATGAGATGATGAGATGAGATGCAACTAGTAAACAGTTGCATTGCGAGAGCAGGTTGGCAGATAAATGTTTCATTTACTGTGTAAAAGACATCTTAGCACAGCACTTCATGTTCAGATATTCTGCGGTCCACTATTCTTTCATCTATGGTAGATTGCAAGGTTTACCATAAAATGAAGGGGTACAGTTTGGTATTAAATGAAATAATACTCCAAAATTGGCTGAATGGGTCATCCAAAGCAGCTGGAATAAAGGAAAGATTTCTATGCACTTAAACAGATGTCTTTCTTATTCAATCAAATAACCAAGATCATCTGTTGTTTAAAAATCTGTAGAACTGAGGCTTGAAAATGCAGCATGCTTTGGGTAACTGTTCAAAATCCTGTCATCAAAGTTTGATAGGTCTCTGAGACAGAGACCTCCCCCTTTTTCCATGTTTTTTCATCTAACTTTATCTTTCTCCTGGTTCGTTTTTCTCTTGCACCTAACTGCACCATTTTTTATGTAGATGTTTCTAAAACATAAGGGGTGAATGGGAAGGGAAAATGACCAGGATGCTCTTAAATCTAAAACATTACTTGTCTGCAGGAGATGGGCATTGTAAAAAGCTCACAGAGGGCATCAAAGTTCAATTGCATTCAAAATAAGCTTTCTTGCTTCTCACATGTTGCTGTCCAATTGAGAATGCCCATGCTCAGCCTCCACATTTGAACGTTTAGTTTAGAAAACTAAGTGAATAATCATGGACTTAGAAAAAAATAATTTATTTTATAATCTAATGCATAGAAATCTTTCCTGGGAGGACTTAAAACTCTATTCAAGTTTGTACTCTAATAAGTGTGCAAGTATTCATCTTAAATTGGAACAGCTTTCAGGTAGGAGATACGTTTACTCTTCTAGCACAGCCAGCAGTCGATCACTAGGGAGCCTGTTAGAAATGAGAAAGACCTGTTCTGAAATCATTGCAACAACGCAAGCAGAGCAGGCAGCACAGCCTGGGTTGTACCTAGCTAACTGCCCTAATACTGGAGACATCTATGAAATAGTTTCTGTACTACTAGTTGCACTTACATGTGAGCTCTTTGAGACTTACTTTGCCCCTGGGACCTTCTGTTTAGCATATGACTGGTAATGCTTTCTTTCTTGCGTAATTTGATCATTTTAGAGGTTTGGAGGCATCTGGAACTAACTTGACCTACAGCTTAACATGATTTTTTTAATTTTAGGTGGTATCCAAACAGAGACAGCTTGTTAAGTGGCAGCTGACAGAAACTCAGCACCCGAAGGATAAAAATACGTCATTCAGCAGTGCTGAGGAACATCTGTGAGTAAAGAAACAAGTAGATATTTAAAAACCAGAAGAAAAACTGGACTTTAGTCTTTTGAGGTTTTTTTAACTCAAGCTTCCTTCTTTGGAAAGCATCCTCTTCTTCTGCATCTTACAGTGAAGAATGGGTTCTTAACAGAGGTTGGGACCTGTAGACTCTGAAGCTCTGAAGCAATTATTACAATGGTTGAACGAATGACACAAGAAATCATTGGGAGCATCAGTACACACCTCTGTACAACATATCTGTATGTGTGTCTACTAAATGTCGATAATAAATCATTATAAATCATGGAAATAATTAAAGAATTAATCCTGAAATAGAGGTGATTTCTTTTCTTTACCAACTCTGGCAAATTCCTGAGTATCTTTCAAAGAATAAAACCCTGGACTTTATATTGTCTTTGATGTTATATGCTAGGCTTTGAAAGAACAAGGAGGAGAGAGAACAAAGGTCACTTTCAATCTGTTTCTTATTCATAACATTCAACTTGAAGACCTGGCCAACTTGGCTATGATGTGTTGCTAAATGGATTGGCCTTGGGCAAGAAAATGAAACTAAGTGTACTCTAAAAGCTTTGGGAATTTGGATCAGGGGCTATTCCATCTGTTTAACGGCAGGACAGACACGATGCGGTTGATGAATGATGGAAGTGCTTTTTATCACTGTGGTGTTAATGATATAATGAAAGTCTTTTAAGAGTGTAAATGTGTATCCTATAAATCTGCTTCTATACATTTTCCTTCATTTATCAAATATTAAGGGGATTTTCACCTTTTGTTCTAGAAATTGCTGCAGAGCTACTACATCGATATAGGAGGGCTTTTAGCTGCTTTGATATCTATTATATTTTACCACATTGGTGAGTAAGGTTTATTTCATCACATATTCCATTTAAAAGCTTTCAATATTGATAGAATATAGGAAGATGGGTATGTAATAAATTCTCTTATTTTAATAGGATTATTTCAGAGAACAAAGTGTGAGGAAAAGACTTGTTCTAGTCTTATACTTAATAATCAATTTTACCTTTTTGATGATATACCTCCTTGCAATCTGTTTATCATACCAGTGTGAGAGAACACCCTTACACCCCCATCCTCTAAAAAATCATTTCTGCTTGTTCCGTCATTCAGTTGTTAAAAGTAGTTTGCTGAGAATTTTGGCAAGTTGGAGAATCTGTAATCCCCTTCAAGTAATCCTTCCAAAAATAGCAAGAAAATAACACAGACAGTTTATTATCTTGTTATCACTGGAGATTATTTTTCCCTTTTTTTTTTTATCTTATCTTTTCATTCCCACTTCTATTTCTTTCATCTTGCATTTTCGTTTCTTCTTTTAACATTTCCTAAACAGTATTTCATAACTGATGATATATCAGTCTGAAATGTTCTATAAAGAAAAGATTCTATTTGGAGGTTAAAAAAGGTTATGAAAGATGGTTATACTGCTTTTTGTGGAAATTCAGATCTAAATGCTACTAGGGAAAGTTCTGACTACCTTTCAGAAGACACCTGCTCTCCAGCTCAGAGTTCCTGTGGGTCCTGTGTCACATCTGACAGCTTTGTCCCCTTGTTTCAGATAATGTAGGGTATATCAAGCAGCACTGGAAAGTTATGGTTAGGCAAGGAAACAGAACCCAAAAGTGAGATTTTTAGTCCAAGTTAGAAACAAAACATAAATGTTTACATATCAGCTGGGTGTCTAACCTTTCATTATAGTCAGTAGAACCTTGGTAGGTTTTCAGCAAGTCTGGAGTCTAAGGAGCTTTTCAGGTGACCAATTGTGCATGCTAGTGCAAGGCAAGATAGATAGCTCTAAAACTTCATTAATGTTATTTCCTGCTACTCACTGACAATAAAAGGAACTTACATATATGCACATTAAAATGCAGGAACTGATGCTTAAATAACTACAATCTCGAGTGGAATGCCAGACACAATATCCCACGGATTATAGCAAAGGATAAACTATTTATGCACCATTGTACTTGATAAATTTAAATTCTTATAATCAGGTCTACAGAATTTGTACCAAGATAATTCCACTGACTTCATTGTTTAATCTGTGCTGCTCTCTCCACAAGCACTGAGATAAGAGAGCATTCAGATAGCCATGGATTAAGGATGATAGTGTTACTTTCTTGATTAAATGTCAATGTCAAATTTTGTATTATTGATTGAATTAGGGCATGTCCTGCTTCCAGACAAAAGTGGTTCAACTACTTGTCCTCAGAAAGGCAGATCTTCTGACAGATCTTCTCTCTCTCAGGTATCATAATGTGTATTCTTGCCTCACCTTCCTCCCCTCCCCCACCCTTGTGTCGTAGTATATAATAAAGAGAATATTTTTACATGTTCCCCTTTTTCAACATTAAAATGGATATGGATGCAAGCCTTACTTAGTAGCCAGCAGACACTGATATTTTGAACAAACCAGATTTAGAATTAAGATCAAGCCTATCTGGGCAGAAAGAAATACTGCAGGTTGCAAAACTTGTTCTGTGATATTTTTTTCACACAATGCCAAGGCACAAGAAAGGAAATGAAGAATAAAAAAACTACAAGAATTTCTTTCTCTTATACATGACCTCTGTCTTCCTTCAGGCAATGTGAAGGCCTCTGGATAACATTAGGAAAGGAATGCACCTTCTCTTTACGACTCTCAAACTTGATACTATCGAAACTACAGCTCTTCTCATCCCAGAGGAATCTCACTGAACATAAATAGTATCAGGTTGCAAAAGGAAAAACAAGCAAACAAACAACTCCGCACCCCCAGACTAAAACATGTACAGCTCATTTCTTTGTACTATGCAGAACAACAGAATAAATTATTTACAAACCACCCAGAAACTTGCATCAGAAACTTAAATGGATGCAGCTAACTAAAAGAAAATTAAAAAAATTCAAGAGATCTATTATGGAATCAGAACTAAAGTGGTAATATACTCCAAGTGGATAAAGAAGAGGACAGAGAAAAGAGAAGGGAAGGAAACCAGAAATCAAGAAAGTCCAGAGACAGAAAAGAATCTAACAAATTAAGAAATGGATCTTAAGCTCAACTCTGGCACTTAACCTTAAGAAAATCACTCTAGATTCTAAAATCCTTCAGGTACATGGTATTGTTCCCAGAAATCCTCCCTAGAACTACCTGCATCTATTTCTAGATTTCAGTAAATCCAAATCAGTCTTCTGCATGAATGCAACTGGATTTATCAAATTCATTTAAATTATTGACCTAATCGTTATCAAGATCAAAGTTTTAGTGATATAGTCAGAGAGGGAAAGAGCTTTCTTTTTTATGTAGTGGTCTCCTAGTTAGTGTATTCCTCTGAGAGATGGGAGAGGAAGCTCAATACCTTTTTCAGTCTCAGGGAGTTTCAACACAAACTACTTCCAAGAAGATCCTAATCGAAGGGAACTCTCTTGTTCAAAATGTGCCTGTGTTGAAAATATTCTAATTTATTCTGTTCAGATGGAAAGCATGAGTTGTACAATTGTACATAGAGCACAACAGGCAAAAATCCAAGCTTCTGCACAGAAAGCAAATTTAGATTAAAGAGCACTGAACAAAAATCTGCTTTAACTCAATAATGCACAGTCATTCCTTTAAAGCAGTTTTTAAACCATACCTTTTATAGTCTTTCAGAAGTACCTATTACTGTGTACATGCAAAGCAAATAGCTTTGGAAAATTAAGTCATTCTTACAAAAGCCATCTTACTTTTTCCCAGTTTTCTACAAACTACTTAGTGTAGCAAAGGCTAAATTCTGTTCCCAGTTCTGACATTTTCCACAATGCCCTTTTTAAAGCCAAAATTCAGCAGCTGTATTTATCACTGAAAATCAGAGCATGGGTCAGACAATGTAATCATGCAGCTGAGCTACATAAAAAGGGTTGTGGGTAGTGTATTAAAGAGTCACTAAGGGTTTGAAATACGAAGTCCGATGAAATCATTCCAAGAGAAATTACAGCAAAAAATCCCTTGTTAATAAATTCACATCTTTCCAGGTTTCAAGTATTTTCCCAGAATTTATTTTCCTATTGAGCTTTTGAAGCCTTCATGTGTCAGTCTTTTCTGCATAGAAAAGCTATATGATTTTCTAACTTTAGTCTCGTTGAGACCACTATCATGTATGTGGTCCACAGGATTCAGGGTCCCCAAAAGATATACCGAAATAATGGAAAAGTTACTTTTATGATATTACCCATATTGTAGAGGGAAGGAAAACTGCAATATACAAAGTCATTCTGATGTGATTTTCAGTTGATTTTTGCAGATTGGATTCAAACTTTTTGCTTAAGTTTCATACAAACTATTACACTTCTGAAAGATTATATGAAAAGTGCCTGGAACTCAAAGTCTTGTTCCATATTGCTAATTGCAATAATGCAAGACCCAGTTCTTGTGTGTAAGCACACTTGAGTAATTTCATATGCAAGCCATAAGAGTGTGAACATCCATTAAATGTGTCCTGATCTACTAATGTTCCTCACTGAAGTCAATTTGAAAAAGCAAAGATGACACCACTGAGACTGACAATCTTCAAAGAGATTACTTATTACCAAGTAGAACATGGAGGTTAAGTGAAGTAGCAAATCTGTCACCCAGAGACTTCTCATTCTTACTCTGGTTATCAAGGGTAAATATGTTCTGCAGGATGCATAAGAGGAGGAACACTGAAGTCAATAAAGAACTCTGTTTGAAAGTCTCTGAGCAGGGTATAAAATAAGTCTTCTCTTTAGCAAATGCCAATGGGTCTAGCATTCAATTTGTTTAAGACTCCCAATTTATTAATTGTTTTCTTTAATGAATATATTACCA
This sequence comes from Nycticryphes semicollaris, assembly GCA_013400055.1. Lineage (NCBI taxonomy): Eukaryota > Metazoa > Chordata > Aves > Charadriiformes > Rostratulidae > Nycticryphes > Nycticryphes semicollaris. The sequence continues at coordinate 245,493 of VXBJ01006969.1, forward strand.
AAAAGCCCCGTAAAAATGTTAAACAATTGTTCCTGAGTAATAATGGCACATAAAAAGGCCTAGAGAGCTCACTTTCCACAGTGAATAATTTAGGGACAATGTCTCTTCACAATTTTCAAGTGGGGTAAGAATTCAGGATTGCAATTTCTGCACTTTGATGCAGATAGATAGGATACCTAAGTAAGGGTCTATCTATGGAAAGACAAGAGGCTATACTGGTCTGGGACAAGCAATGCAAGTTCATTGTCTTCTAAGTTTTTTCTGCACTTACAGTGATAGGTAGGTGATGATACCTTCAGCCTTTCCCTATAAGAATGTGATTTTCTTGCAAACCCCTTTTCTATACTTTTTAGGTTGAAGAGTGCAAAAATACCTGGAGCATTGGACACTTCAGTATATAGAACGTTATGAAAGGCTCAAGTATAAGAAAGTGAATGTGTAAATTTTGACTAATGTGCCACAAAAATGTAATATGGGTAGGACAGATCATAAAGAAGGAGTGAGATACACAAATGTCACTGTATAGAGAACAGTTTTTACAGAACCTTCCTACAATTATTATATGGGATCAGAGGATTATGGAACAAACATTAATAGGAAAAATACTGCAGGCTAGTAAAACTAAATAAAAATAAGAACATGTGTTATCTTCTTGGTGAACCCAAATACCTACTGGGAAAAGGAGAGTAGAGTCATTAACATTATTTGCTTATTCATTATCATTTATGAGAAGGTACATCAATATATGTCTATATATATAGGCCCTGTGGTTTTAGTACTTGAAAACAGCTGCAAAATGCATCTGGGTTTCATAACAGACTCCTGGAAAAGATCAGCCCCTGGCAGCAGAATGAGATGCTTCCAAGAGAAGTTCAAAGAGGCAGTCATTAAGGGAAATGTCAGTTCTAAATTTATTTTTCCTGTTTCTTTCTTCTTTGTCATCTGCTATGCATTGTCCCCCAATGACTTTGCCATTTTAATTTAATTTGGACTCAGATGTAAATGATCTTTCAGAGCATTGTCACAGCAAGAACTTCTGGCTATTCAGGACTGGGTAAAAAAATACTGTATAATCCCAGTCAGCTATGTGTTTCATTTGCAGAAAGATTTGTGGCACATGAAATAAATTCAGTCAAATATAATGATCTGTATATCACTGAAGTCTGTCACACCAGTGGAAGGCACACTGGAGAAGTCATGTGTCTTTAATCCATGAATATCAGAAGGAAGAAGTCACCACTTGATATCAGATTGGTCTCAGGGTATCTCAATGCCATTTACTTGCATGGACTTTCAAGCAATGACATCCAGCGTACATCTGGCTAATTCCTTCAGTACAACTTAAATCTTACTCTATGTAATTAAACACCTTCAGAAATGCAGTTATTTGTCTCTAATGAGGTTAAAACTTTATTCTTCTGTCAAAAGGATTTTTTTGCTCAACTGTCACATCTGCAGGACCACATAAACTTCTAAATATTGCTCTATTCAACATGGTTTCCTCAGGCTGGATCTGTTTTTCTCAAGGACTTCATATAACTGAGTTTTTCTACAGGGCACCGGGAGAGACAGAGAATGACTGCCAGAACAAAAGGCATCAGACAAGCACTTTTTGCTGTTTCTGATACTGCAACTGCATTCCCAGTTCCCGCTAGTGATGTGGTTGTCATCCTAGGAGATTAGTAAGGCTTTGTATATATTGTTAAAATATTTATTTTTCTTTCTCTTATTTTATGCCATTAGTCTACTTTTATTCTAAACTCATAAATCTCTTTATTTCCCTCCTCTCCTTGAAAAAAGAGGTAGGGGAGAGCATCTGTTCATTTCAGTGGCCAAACTTTCCCTAACAACAACACATAGACTGTAAATAGGAACTCCAGAACTGTTACCATTAACAATATAAAGGAGAGATCATACTGCCTAACAAGTTATGTTCCTCTATTACTTCAGGCCTCTGTACAAACAGAAATATGTAAATATTTGTATACATCGACAGACACATTTTCCAGTCATATGGCATCTGTAACTGTGACTATCCAAGCACCATAGAAAGTTAGTTCATCAAGGCTTCTCTATCCCATAATGAGGAATATTTCTACAGTTCTCAGGGAGCCTTAAACCACATCCCAGAATACCACAGACACAAAGCTCAAGAGACCCTTTGTGAGGGGTTATTCACACCTAAAAGTTCATCAAAATGTTCTCAGGGCTTACAATTTACCACATTAAAACTGTAGGTTAGATCCAACTGTGCATAAATTTAGACATCTTCCTTTCCTGTTTATAATCTGCATTTTTGAAAAAGGCAAAAAAAGTATGACAAAAAGCAATCATAACAAACAACTACATATATAACTGTAATTTTAGGTGATGTTAATCACAGTCTTAGTAGTGCACCTCCTGATGTTTGTTGTGATTTATATAAATGTCAATCATAAGACTGGATATTGATCTTGAGAACTTGATAAACAGATGCTGAAGACTTATTTATTACTCACAGAATGAAGTTCCTGAGGGACTCGTACTATGTGTAATCTTCCAATCAACAAGACAAAATAAGTTACTGAACAAAGAGAACTGAGTTAAAACTCAGAAGTCAGGGGTTTGTTTCAAGCTACCATAAAGATTGATGCTACCCAGAAAGCTAAGCTTCCTCACAGACCTAAAAGAGTTTACAGGTTTTAGAGACGTACCTAAATAATTTGCAGTTCCCCTAATAAAATTAAACAGTGAAGTTCAAAGAAAAAGTACAGTAACATTTTTACCAGAACAGTCTGTTAAGAGGCAAAAAAGTTTTGCAAATGTTTTCCTCAGCTTCTCATGCATTTCTAATGCAACAAGCTGAAAAGGGCTGATAATCATGAAACTGCAGTAAATGTGCCATGAGATAAGTCAAATAGCTTTCAGAAATTCTAATAAATTCTGTTCATAAAACATTAGCATATTCTGCCCTGTGGATCTCATTTTTACCTATTAGAGAACTTGTCTGAGATCAGACAAAAGAACCTTTCTTTTCTACTGGCATGCTGAGTGGAATACATTATTAAACATTGTACTAGGTTAATCTGATTTGAGAAAAAACCCTAAAGATGCAGGGGACCCTTTTTAAAAGATAACATTTTCTGAGTTAAATTAGATAACTGAAAGAAAATGCCCACCAGAAGAAAACAGAAGCTTGCACATTTTATTATTTTTTCCCTTTCCCCAGAATTTCTCCTTACAGAAGGCAGTACAGATTTGGCTGAGTGAACTGTCCAAGTGACAGCCTTGAGCTATGTAACACGCGATGCCTGATACATTTCTTCATCTTCCTTAAGAGAATCAAAAAGTCTTACGGAAATTCTTTCAGAGAAGACCTCTGAAGATCTGAAGATCCTAGTAGGATCCTCAGACAGAGGAATGAATGGGGGACTGTTCATAAAAATAAAGATTTCTGTGTTTTGTCCAAATGCTCAAAAATACTGCTCTTACAGCTATCTGCTACTTAGAACTTCAGACATAGTAAGGGGACGAGCTAAGCTACATAGCTCCCAGTGCTGCAATTACTGCTTAAACATTCACTTTGTGAATTATTTTGGGACCCTTATTCTGATATACATACCAGATTCACCGAAATTTGACCTTTTACTCTTCCTCCATCCCTCCTAACTTCACCATCAAACTGTAGGGATTATTTAAAGAGAGGGCAAGTAAATCCAAAATCAGCTACCCACATTCAAACTGACTATATGTGTATTCTCCTAGAGAGACACAAAGACCTGGACTTTCATGCTACTTTCAAATGTTACTCCAAGGAAAAGGAGGGTGGATTTCCCTTAATGCTTTGGAAACAAAATCTTGCAAGGTGGCAACAGGTTTTAAGCTGTATTGCTTCTGGTCCTGTTTTCACTACTCTTATCCAGAAATCAGGGCCACAATGGTGTAGAAAACTGGTTCCTAATTTGAATTGCCATAAAGACCTTAAAGATGGGAAGACAGATTATTTAGAAAAGTGATTCTGCTCCAAGGTGCATCTGTGGGATTTCTACTCTACTAAATGCAAATTTCAATACCAGTCTCAGCTCTGCAAATCTCAGGCTCAACCTAAGTCTATTTTCTCCTATGCGAGACTTAAAATCTCACTGGATTGGCTTGATTATAAATGTCACAGACAAGGGAACACGGTTTGCTCTGAGTATTTCTCTATCCAGTTTCTGAGTGTCACTTGAAGTTCTGTTTATTCTTGGGTGAGGAAGATGGCTTCTGCTTCCTAAATTCATTCCATGTGAGATTATCTGCATAATAGGGTTGGGTAGCTCCGTTTAAGGGTTTGAAGATGGGAGGCATAACCGAGCAACAGGTTTTGAATTCTTTACTATGGCACAGAGGGTACAAAATTCAGTCATTAAAGCCTACTAGCTAGTTCTCTTAATAGTACAAAAGGTCATTTTTCCAGATGCTTAAACTGTACCCTCAGGCTTTCAGGATTATGTTCTGTGTCATTATTAAGCAATAACACGTTAAGAGGCAGCCATTGCTTTTATAAAGACAGATACTCATTTTGCCAGGCACACTACAGCTGCTAAAACCAAATCAAAACCAAGAAAGTCTTATCATATAAACAGTGAGAACTGCATGTGAAAATAAAGCTTGTAATTAAAATTGACATTTCCCTGGCTCCTGCTTCCACTGGCAGCCATATTACGGAGGTTTGACAGGTGTCTACAGGGTTGCCAACCCCCTGGGTTAATACTGTGTATGAAGAACACTGAGAATAAATTATTCCTCTAAGTAGAATTCTGAAAAATTAATTGAAAAGGTGGACTGCTCACCAAAATAAAAATACATAAAAGTATTCCTCAGACATCCTTCAGTACATGAAATTTGAAAAGGAATGCCCTAAGCCTCAGTTTAATGTTAACTGGAATATCAGAGAACTCAAACTTCACCCAAGTCAAAGTCAAAACGGAGGACCTATGCTAGTAGCCAGGTACTGCGCTGAGAGTTGTGAATAAACATGACGTTTCAGGGCATTGCAGCAACTTTGCTCAGTATAACAGTACATCTAGACAGTCATAAGTGAAAAAGCTATCATGATGTAACCTCATAACTTACCATATTTGTTCAAGCTTAACGACTATAGGATGTAGATGTTTAGATTTCCTTGTGGTCCACCTTCATCCTAACATTTGTTGATTTTTATTACATATTGCAGACACACAGACTAAATTTCAGCCTCAATAAACCCAGGCTCAACTTAGACAAAGTTTAGTGCTGTCTCAAGGCTTCATTGTCCTTTCAAAGGCATAGTCCCCTTCTGATTCTTCCAGTCAATGAAATCTTTTATATATGATGTTCTCAGCTCCTTGCTCAGCCACACAACTGAACGGGAACCTTCAGCTGTGACTTAGCACCTTGCTGTCTTTACCAGCCTACTCTTCAGGGCCACATTACATACTGCCTGTTACTCTTCCCCAAGACACATATTTGTGTGTGTCCTTGGCTCTGGCTGCATACAGTGCTGGGCCAACCAAACACCTTGTGCATGTTGTGACTCTTTCCTCTTGCCCTGTTCTTCACTTCCTAAACCCTAATTAACTACAGCTCTCCCCTATTCCTGGACACAAAATTTTATCTTTCAACCATTTGTGTTGCCTTTAACACCTGTCAGGCCTTTTGCTTAGCTAATGTAACTCCCTAAAAAGGCAGAAGAACATTCATTATTTTGCTAGGCTTGTATTCCTCTGTTTTGGTGATGTACGTTAACTCACAGGAAAGCCTCTTCAGCAGGCACAGGGTAAGCAGTGGGGGAGCAGACGAGGAGGGGGACAGGGGAGATGGAAGTGTGCAGTGAGACCTCATGTTCTGGAAAAAAAAAGGACAGCTTATTTTTTTGTCTCACCATGTCTTCAGAAAGCGTGTCTTTAGACTCACTCTGTCCTTGACAGTACGAACGAAGCAGCGGAGGTGCAGAGCCAGGAACAGGGCAGGGGAGAACAAAACCACTCTTCATGCTGGCAGATGTTTTGCAAAACACTGCTCTGCTCTCAAAGGTAGAAAAACGGATGGGCAGAGTGAAACATCTCTCATTTGTCATATCCAAGCTTGCCATATAGTCTTTCTGGCTTCCTGACTTTCACAACAGCCTCTGAACATGCTCTCACCCCATTCTGTTGTTTAGCTGGCTTCTTGACAACACTATTTCTCTTTGGCCCAGGTACCTGAACAACTTCTTGCATAGACTGAGCAAGGTTTACAGCATGAAAGTGATAGCATTTTCCCCTTTAACTCCTTCCACAAATGTAGGCTTCAGTCCATATACTTGATTTTAGCCCGGTCCTAGCGAGTCAGCATATTTACCCCTAACAAACTTAAATCTCCCATTAGTCAGATGGTCAGCACCTCTGGATGGGTCTCCAGTGGGCTTTGAATGTGTCACCTTGGGAACTGACATAGTGCCTCAATTAAGGTATACCCTCAACTGTACCTTTGACTCGAATTTCTGTGTGATCCAGCCACCACAGGAGCAGAGACCCATAATCTGTGAGCACACTTAGTCCTCCTGTGCTGCATGCGAAAATTAGAAACTGTGTCATTCTTCTTGTATCTATTTTCCCTTCCACACAAAATAACACCTACCTTTCCCTGCTGACTTTTATTAGCACCTTTTTTGGTTAAGTCTTTTTTTTTAATGATGACACTTCACTTTTAGTTTGTATCCCCCTCAAAATGATTTACATCTGATTCTTAGAGGACTTCACTATAAGAGATGTCAGATTGCAGCTTTTTTTTTTTTTTTTTTCTCTAAGTCTCCCTTAAAACTTGAAACCCTGTCTAAGGCAGGTAAATATTCTACAGGAAAGTGACTTTCCCAGTATTCTGACTCATGGGGAAATGATATGACATGTTGTATTTTAAAATCAGATTTTTCTTCCTCCTGCTGTGATATAGGATGTTGTTTTCTGAAGCTCATTGCTTGCACTGAAAAGATCAGGGCAAAGAAAAAAGTGAAGCAGCAAGTTTTCTGGCTGTGGCATCAGTCCTGAAGTAAAGTGAGTTTTCAACTAAAAATACCTGTGATATTTTGAACTAGAAGGAGGACTCTGTGTGAAGAAAGCTTGATATCACTATTCTCACCTCTTCTTTTAGGTGTTTGTTGCTCAGTAGAGATTTTTTATATGAGGTCATCACTGTGGTACTTAATACAACCTGGTCAGCAGAGACTGTGAGGTTGATATTGAAAGAGAATATGTTATTCTTCTGTAATATCTAATGTGCAAATGTTTTCAGGGTGTTCCTCAAAGAATTAAAGGGTGGGATTGTATGACAAAGTTGCCTGCTGTTAGGGAAGGTTTTATGTCCCCAGGGTTCCCTTCCAGATCGGCAAATCTCTTGTGTCAGTGAAAGATGGTTTACAATAGAATTTTTGTAAATACGGGGCTATAATGGAGCTGTGCACTTCTGCTGTCCCCCAACAAGGAACAGCAACAGAGACTTCAATATTTCCTGTCTCCCTTTGCAGCAAAGTTTCTGTGTTATCTCTAAGTTTAATCTAGGCTTAGTCAGCTTGTGTGTCTGGAAAAAAAAAGAGGGAAAAGAAGGGGTGAAAGGAAGCAAATCCTTACATCAGACTAGACTTCTCAAAATTTGCACAAGCATTAATCAGTAGATTGCTGCAAAAAAGAATAAATAAGAGCATCGTGTTCTTTTGAAAGACCAGTTTAAGGGGTTTTGAACTGACTCAGGCAAACATATTCCTCAGGGACATCTTTGATTTCTACATTGTTTTCCTGATCACACACTGTGTTGCTGGAATGAGATTTTTTCCGCTGTTTGTCTTCTTTTTCTTTTTTGGCACAGTATATAGCCAGAAAACCTGTCAGAAAGGAATGACTGCATATAAATGTTATTCTTAGTAAGGTTTCTGATATTATAACACAGCATGTTTGGAATATTGATCACAGCACTTAAATTTGCAATTAAAATTATAATTTCTTTTTCCACTGATTTTTAGGCTAATTTTATGCAAAATATAGCCTAGAATTGACATAAGGGCAATAAAAATTGCACACAAAAATCTGTACTGAGTTAATTGTTAAACATATGGTCATATGCCATGGAAGGAGGCAGGCAATGTGAACCAAGAAGTGAACAGGGACATTGAGTATCTTTATAAATACAGAGGCTTTCATTACTGCTACTACTTGTTTTTTCATTCATTTTTTCTTGCTTTAATTTCCTACACCATCTTTTTCTCTTTTGCCATGTTAGAAATCGTCATCATTCACATCAGCCAACAGTGAATTGCTGACTTCACAACAGAACAAAATAAGGTGAAGGGAGTTAGAAGTGTGACATTTGTGATTCTGGAATACCATTTTTATGACACATGAACAAAAATAAATTCAAAGAGATCACTTATGATAATGGCACAGTGAGAACTATGATATGATTGCCATGAATTGTTTACTGTTTTGGCTGGTTAAAAGTTGGATTTGAAAATGGTTCTCTTCAGGCTAGTAAGTTAAAGTGGAAAGTTTTCATAATGTCTATAAATGCATTCCTTTGTAATCAACAATCTTGCGTGCACACAAAAATTTTACCTAGTACTACATAGCACAAGTCAAACTCATAACCAGCCAGTACAGTTTATTTTTTACAACTACATTGTCCAGAATGTTCTCAGTCCTTGTCCAACCAAATCTAAAAGAACAACACTTTATGATTTTATTACTTACTCAGTGATGAAGCGTATTGATGGTCAATATACTCCAGTCTTCTCCATTCATTATCTGAGCTATAGGTCACTGTATTAGAACTTTTTCGTCATTATTCACAAAATAAGTTTTTCTCAGACTGCCTTCCTCATTCTACCCCTTAGTTTCTTTAGGCTATTTACCAATAATATCACTCATTTACTACCCTTGTCCACACACCAGTGTTTTAGTTCCCCTCACAACTGCTTATCTCCATCCTTTTATTTTGTCCCTTTAATATCTGATTTCAGAGTCTGCATCAATAAATGTTTTTCTCCATTTTGTAATATAAAAGTATATTTGAAATGTTCTTCACTGAAATGTCATCCAATTTTTCAGGCTTATCCAATAAAGCCAATTAACAAATGACATTGTACTACTGTTGAATCTTTACTACATTCTTATACTTGGCAAATATTTAATTTAACTCACCATGTAGGATTATTCATGACTTGTTTTTTTCCATTTTTTTTAAACCTTTACAGTTAGGAAATACATACAATAGTTTCCTTATCAAGCAGCAAAGGAAAAAAAAAAACAGAAAAACCCCTTTTTTAAAACCCTTCTACTTTTTTTATAGTGACTAGCATAGTACTATAAATATATGAAAATCCCTTCTTTTTATGATGATAAGGTGTTTTTAATATTTTCCAATAGTTCTTATTAACAGGAGACCTCATTATGTTATTTAGATTATTACAGAGTACACTGCAATGCATTTACTCATTATTGGTGTTCCACTCATATCTGTCAAATGACTAGAATTTCATTACTCTCCTCATTTTTCCTAACTACCTTAATCTTTTGTTTAGCGCCACTATTTCCCCAGGTGCCCTCACTTTGGCAAACATTAAGGAACATGAGAACAATACAGAAAGTATCACCTACAATTTTTTATTGATCCTGTGCTTTGACAACACCAACCTTCTCTACCCAGTAAAAACAATAATCATCAATCTTGCATTGTAGGAGGCCTGGATGAAGTTAGGAATATGAATGAGTGGTGAAGGGAGGTAGCAATAAAGTAAATGACTGGATAAACTTAAATCATTCCCGATTGACAGTTTTTAATTGGACCAAAATCTACCAGTGGAAATCAACTTCTAGCTGCCAGGACTGTCAAGATGATAACATGGGATACAGTGCAATCATTTAATGATTTAAATTTAGTTTAGTGAAGCCAAAACCATCTGGTACAAAGGACACTTTGGCAGATTGAGTAGAGTGAGAATACTATTCTTGTTGCTGTTATGGTCTGATAACAAAGGAAAAATACACATCCAAAGCCATTAAAAAATCATTTGCAGTCTATCTCGCAACCAAAGTTAGAATAATAAGAGTCAGAGCACTAATTATAATTGTATGGAGTTTCCCAGCAGAGACGTTGCAAAGCAATTGCCACTTGTCTAGTCGCAAGTATTTTTGGCATACAAATAATCTTTAAATGCATTCATTTGTGGCATCTTTTCATTTATGTGACAATATTATTACTTTTCTGTTATCCCTGACAATTGTTTTATTGCCGTCTGGGAGTGATTAGCGCAACACTTCAGAGAAAATAAGAATGTCTCTGAATCTGTCCCTGATTTTAGGTGTGGGTTAAAATGGACTCTTAATAAAATAAAATTGTGCATTCTGAGAAGATAGGCAATCTTAAGATCTCATTTCATAGCTAGGACTGAAACAGGAGATAAGACCACATACACAAAATACAATGGTATTAGAACTGGATGCAATAGTCTGTTTTCATTCTCAGCAGTGCTATAACGTAAACTTATTTCTTATATACTTCTCTCTTCATAAAGCCAAGAAGTTTTTATGGTTCTTTTTTTGCTACAACATTTTGTGGACAGCTGGGGCAAAGCTACTTGACTAGATCATCTCCTAAGCCACTTTTCAGTCTCCTTGATTTCCTGAAAGTGGTCCCCCACTAAGTCAGTGTGCTTTTCATCCCTTATTCTGAAAGATGTGGCTTTGCATTGGCAGTAAAACTGATTTTCTTCTAACAGGTACCTTCTTCAAGGTGAGTGCCAGCTATGTGACTTTGACACCCACAGAATTCATATTTATTATCAAATTACTGATGAAAAAACTTGATTTCTATCAAGCTGATAACCACTCTTCATAAAAATCCCAGACAAGGACACCTACAGTAAAAATTACAACTCTTTTATTAATAATCAGTTGCCAAACATGAGCTCTATCAAGATTTTCAAATGCTAACGAGAATATGGAGCACTGAATATCAAGACTGGCAGAAGCTTGGTCTATCTATGCAATCTCTCTCTGGCAAGTTTATTCCATCCCAAAGGCTAAGAAGTGACTAGCATGAAGGGTAGGTACTATTATCTGAACAGAGGCGATAGTATCTAACAAATAATTTTCTCAAATATCTGTCTTGGTTTGTTTAGACTCTATCGTGTTTCACTTCCTCAAATAATTTCTTTGTTTCATTCTTCCTCAATCAGTTTAGAGAGCTTCATAAATCTTGAGGCTGGAAAATGCTACCACCTAACCTGAAGTGCAAATAGCTCCAGACATAACACAGATGTGAATAGCAGAGAATATGGAGAAAATGAGACAGAAAAAGAGAAAAAGAGTAGCATATTATATGAGGAAGGGAGAGCCAGGGAAAGAAAAAACAGGAACACAAAAGGCAAGATATAATTTGTCATTAACGGACCTGAAAACATACATGGTAGTCTTTCTTGAGGCTGATCTTGTTCCGCATCTTGCCTTGAGGTTCTCCTGTTCACTTGCTTTCAGGGAAAATCTTGCACAAGAATGCTGGGATAAACAGATAATTCAGGAATTAATTTATCTCTGTTATCCCCCTGCAGATGAGTATGGCCTTCTCACCTGCCTACAAGTTATGGCTTACATTCTCACAACACTGATTTATGAAAGCCACTTGACTTAGACCATTAGCCTCACAGAAAGTAGAAATATATGTGGCAAATCATAAGCATGAAGTTATTTGTTCACACTGTATTTCACAGATTGGGCTCTGGAGTAGAGGAAGAACTAAAAGGACTGATAAATAGACTACCTGCTACTTTCATAACCAGCCCCTTAAAATATTGCGCTATCTCCACAAGAGAACTTAAATCAAAACAATAATAAAGACAAAAATGTAAAACAACAAAAAAAGCCAACCAAGCCTCTCTACTGCAATGTCTATTGCATTAATGGTTTAATTTTATTTATGTCATATATCTCTAGAAAGAATAGAAGAACACAACTACTAGGTAATGTCAGCCTGATTAGTATGACTGAAAATAATAATAGTATAAATGAAGTAAAATAAACTGTCTGATAATGAAACACCCATATTCCTTATCTCACAAAAGTTCATGCATCACACCAGCAGCCAACAATGCTAAATATCTGCATATGGATGTGTGAGAGATGAAAGTAACAAGCAAATGCTGTAACATTTTGCCTTTTTTTTTTTTAGAAAAAAGTAGTTGTCTTGAATGTTGTCAGATAAAAATAACAATTTGCATAAGGGCATTATAGAGCATATGGTTTGCAGATAAGATTTTCTTCTAGAATTATGATAATGCATGTGTTACTTCACAGCACAGTTATAGAGGAAGATGAATTAATATATGTTCTGCATTTCTGTACAAATTTATATAAAAATAAACTTTGCTGCACTCCACCTTTTTCTAAAAAGGAAATTACTCAATTTCCAGGCATGAATAAACAAGCAACTTCTATATATTTAGAGGTAGGTAGAAAAAGGATAAATTAGGCCCTCCAATTATAGTGTTTCAAACATTTTCTTCATTTGATGAATTTACAAGGATGCAAAATAACTGTGTGAACAAATAAACATTGCCTGTATTCAATTAAACTATTGCTTCCTTCATGTTTTAATTAAATAATTAATGTGATAAATTAAACTGTTTCTCAGTGAACCATTCAGTCTAAGCTTAGAAATTATATTAGTGTACTTTGCTATTTGTGCACAGAAAGTAATTTGGATCATGAAATTATCTCTGAGGTACTTCCCTGTTTTCACTTCCACTTTAAAAAAAAATAAAATAAAAAAGGCAGTAGACACTAAAGCATAAGTTTTACATTGCTGTATTTTACAGCGGCGAAACATGCAGAAGAGTCAAGATTTTTCACCATACTTGGGCAATAAATTTTCCCCATAAACTTCGGGCTAACACCCAAAGGAGAAGAGAATAAGGTGTCCTAACAGTGCTAAATCTCATCCTTTTCCATACATAGCTCCATTTAGCATTACTGAATAGTATCCTTCAGCAATGGTACCAAAATGGTTTGCCTACAGGATTCTTTCCTGTATGCATCAGCACAAAATATGCTCTGTTTTTTCAGCTTGTTTCTGTCTCATTCAGTTAAGCTGTGCAGCTCATCACTGCTTCAGGAGGGTGCAGAGAGCTTAAGAAAGTTTAAAAAAATATTAGATATATTCATGCAAGAAAAAGAATCATTAAAGACCTAACTGTAGACTGCTGAAAACTGGGAGGATGCACAAAGACAATGTGTACTTACTTTTTTTCTTATAAGCTGGCTCAGACTTCTGTGGTTGGCCCTATCATGCAAAGGGTGTTACTCCCAGTTGGGAGATAGACACAGCACTTTTAGCTCCAGCAGAGCAATAATTACAGCTTGTTTCTCAGGGCAGATACACTATTCAACACAACAAGCATAGGCTCTGGGCAACAAAAAAAAAAAAATCACAGTTGTCTGAAGAATTATCCTACTTGATTAAAAGTCCCCTCAGACAATGAGCTGATCTATTTTGGGGCTCCATGACTTTAGGAAATGTAATGCTTCTTCTTTATTTGTGGATTTTAATGCTGGTACAAACATTAACTGTTAGTTAGACATCAATCTGGAAGTTAATTCACATAATTAGACCTATAGACCTGGCAGTTTGACCTCGATACCAGGGAAGGCCATGGCGCAGATTATCTTGAGTGTCATCTCAAACCATGTAATGGACAACCAAGGTATCAGGCCTAGTCAGCATGGGTTTATGAAAGGCAGGTCCTGCCTGACGAACCTGATCTCTTTCTACAACAAGATCACATGATTATTGGACGAGGGGAAGGATATTGTATACCTGGACTTTCAAAAAGCACAAAATTCTCATGGAAAAGTTGGCTGCTCGTAGCCTGGATGAGCATGTGATCTGCTGCATCAAGCACTGGCTGGATAGGCGGTCCCAAAGAGTGGTGCTCAACAGAGTGAAATGCAGCTGGCGGCTGGTCACAAGTGGTGTTCCTCATGGCTCGGTATTGGGACCATTTCTGTTTCATGTCTTTATTGATGATCTTGACAAGGATATAGAGTCTACTGTCAGTAAGTTTGCAGATGACACTAAGCTAGGTGGGAATGTTGATCTGCAGAAGTGCAGGGAAACTTTACAGAGGGACCTGGATAGATTGAATGAACAGGCCAATGTCAATGGGATGAGCTTCAACAAGGCCAAGTGCCGGGTCCTACACCTAGGCCACAACAACCCCATGCATTGCTACAGGCTTGAGGAAGTGTGGCTGGAGAGCTCTCCCTGGCAGAAAAGGACCTGAGGGTTCCAATTGACGAGCGGCTGAACATGAGCCAGCAGTGTGCCCAGGTGGCCAAGAAGACCAATGCATCCTGGCTTGTATAAAAAACAGTGTGCCCAGCAGAAGTAGGGAGGTGATTGTCCCCCTGTACTCAGCACTGGTGAGGCCACACTTTGAGTATTGTGTTCAGTTTTGGGCACATCAACACAAGAGAGATATTGAGGTGCTGGAGCAAGTGCAGAGGAGGGCAACAAAGCTGGTGAGAGGTCTGGAGAACAAATCCGATGAAGAGCAATTGAAGGAGCTGGGACTGTTTAGTTTGAGGAAGAGGAGGGTGAAGGGAGATCTCATTGCTCTCTACAACTATGTGAAAGGGCATTGTAGAGAGGTTGGTGTTGGTCTCTTCTCACAGGTGATTAGCGATAGAACAAGAGGGAATGGCCTCAAGCTACAACAGGGTAGGTTTAGGCTGAACATTAATTAGGAAAGAATTTTTCACAGAAAGGGTGATCAGACCCTGGAAGAGGCTGCCCAGGGAGGTGGTTGAGTCCCCATACCTGAATGTGTTTAAGAGTCATTTAGATGAGGTGTTGGGAGATATGGTGTAGGGGAGGACTTTGTAGAGTAGGGCTGATGGCTGGGCTTGAAGATCCCAAGGGTCTCTTCCAACCTGAATGATTCTATGATTCTATGATTCTAATGTTCCACTTCCTTGCTCAGCAAAAAGATACTACTAAATGTGAGATTGGCCAAAAGCTGAGAGCATCTAACCACTCAGAAATACACCAGAAGTCAACAAAACTGAGACCCCCAAAAGCTCCAAAAGAAAAAGAGAGGAATTAAAAGCCCACAAGCCAGTATCTTATTTTACACTTTAAGATGGGCTTCTGATCTGACAACACAGCTTTTTTTGATGTTCTTATGATAGTTGCATTTGAAGCAACAAACCATATTATTTTATCCTCTCAGTGCAGGGTAATTTTCTGCTCTTGGCAAACTTGGGTTTCTGGCTGGGAGTACATCACTGCCTTGACTTATAAGAATAAACTGTGGTGCAGATTACAAGACTCCAGACCCCACAAAAATTAATACCTCTACTAACACCTCTGGGTCCACAAGGTCTCATAGTCTCCCACATTAGGGTTTTTTTCGTCAATATGCAGAGAGGGAAGAAGAGGTGGTAGCTAAGGGTAAACATAGAGGACTGCACATGTCATTATTCTCCTTCTTGCTAGTTGGGGTAAGTAGGAAAAACAGGAAAGAAAATTCTGGTAAGAACAGCAACACTAAGATGAAGGGTGTGCTCTCCCTAGCTTATCATAGCTAAGTATCCTGTTTGTGCATCCCACATTTCCTGCACAGACGAATATATATACACATATATATATACATATATATAGAGAGAGTGCATAGAGACAAATTCTAGTGAGGATATGACTCAGCTGGATAGGTTGCAGGTATGACATCTGGATGCTAACGGAGCAGGTACAGCTGCAAAAAGAAGGGCGGTGAATAAAGCTATGCATGATAACGCTACAGGACTATTCATATTCCTGGAATACCATCTGTTGATTCACCCTACCCAATTAAATTATCACTTTATACCTTGTCTCCCAGATGTTAGGTAACAACAAGTCACAGTTTCTGTAATCTCAAAAGGAAGCACCATTCCAGATGTTCATTAGAATAAACCAAATATTCAATTATTTTTAATTGCATTTGAAAACTGAATAATTCATACAGAGGCTAAATACTGCTCCTAATAATTGCTAGAGGGTTCTTTTCTTTCTGCTTAGTGTGGCATGAAGATGGGACAGTGCAAGTGGTGTTTCTACTAATAAAACTCAGCCGATATGAAATCTGGAATGAGAAAGATGGAGTGAGGCTTTAAAAGTTTTAAATAGTTTTTACTGACTCTCTGGTGCATTTGAGTAAATCAATGCAATGTGTATGAAAGCCAAGAAGTTGTCCCCATACAGCACTTTCCTATAATATCAAAGATAACATTTCAGCAATATGAAATGAATTATTAGCTTTGCACAACAAAACATGGAAGAAAAATGCAGAGCAGGAGGAGGAGCCAAACAACCTTTATCAAAAACTAAAGTTGCAGAATCTTTAAAGATGTTGAAGTCTCAATTCCTTTGAGGCTGAGTGCACGTTAAGGAGAAGTTGGTAGATTCCACATAGTATTGTTCCTGCTAAGGTTACCTTCTCAGCAGAGTCGTTTGCTTAGGGAAGAAGGACTGAAATGCAAAAGAGGTGGATAGCAGCCTGCCCTCGTCTGCCAGAGACTTAGAAGCTAAAAGGAAGATTACAAAAGGTGTCTAAAGAAGTTGTATATATAATCTTAGAAATTTTGGGGAACAAAAGTGCCATTTCAGAGGCTGTAAGTGTAGGTAGGCCAAATTAAATATCTTCGTCCCTAAAGTTTTACAGTAATATCAAAGGTCTACTGAAAGAAGAAAGAAAAAAAAAACCACAATCTGGGTTCTCTGGTGCTAAAATGACATTTGTCTTCCATGAAGGAAAGAAATGCAAAGTGAGAACACAAGAAAATCTTCACTTCATAGGCAAAATTCAAATCTCCTAAAAAAATTTGAAACAATCTGACATTGTATTTTTTCTTTATTCTTAAAAACAGTCTCAGCATATATCTTTTGGATGCTAAACCATTTTCTTTCCTCATAAAAAAGTGCATTCATGAGATCAGTCTCCTAATCAGTCTCATGAACAATACATCTTACTGTCTCCTAAAGATAACCATAAGCAACATATACAACATGTTCAACAATAACCAAGCTTCTCTCCATCATCTGTCAACAATCCTGGTCAAAAGGGGAGGTACCAGGTGACTGAAGGGTGGCTAATGTGATGCCCATGTACAAGAAGGGCCAGAAGGAGAATCTGGGGAACTACAGGCCTGTCAGCCTGACCATGGTACCAGGAAAGATCATGGAGAGGATCATCTTGTGTGAGCTCTCATGGCAAGGGGATCAGGACCAGCCAGCATGTGTTTATGAAAAGGAGGTCTTGCTTAACCAACCTGATCTCTTTCTATGATTATGTGACCCACCTTTTGGATGGGGAGAAGGCTGTGGATGTTTGATAAGACCTTTGACACTGTCTCCCACAGCATTCTCTATAGAGAAGCTGGCGAATCATGGCATAGACAGGTGTACCCTTTACTGGGTAAAAAACTGGTTGGACGGCTGTGCCCAGAGAGTTGTGATAAATGGGGTGAAATCTTGTCAGAGGCCAGTCACCAGTGGTGTCTCCCAGGGCTCAGTTTTGGGACCAGTCTTGTTTAATATCTTTATCAATGATCTGGATAAGGGGATTGAGTACACTCTCAGTGAGTTTGCATATGACACCAAACTAGGTGGGAGTGTTGATCGGCTTGAGGATGGGAAGGCTCCACAGAGGGACCTGAACAGGTTGGATCATTGGGCCAAGGCCAATTGTACAAAATTCAGTAAGTCCAAGTGCCAGGTCCTGCATTCCCATTGCAACAACCCCATGCAGCCCTACAGGCTTGGGGAAGAGCGGCTGGAAAGCTGTCCAGCAGAAAAGGACCTGGGGGTGCTAGTGGACAGCCGGCCTAACATGAGCCAGCAGTGTGCCCAGGTGGCCAAGAAGGCCAACAGCATCTTGGCTTGATTCAGGAATAGCATGGTCAGCAGAAGTAGGGAAGTGATTGTGCCTTTGTACTTGGCACTGATGAGGCCTTGCCCTGAGTACTGTGTTCAGTTCTGGGCCTCTCACTACAAGAGGGACATTGAAGTGCTGGAGCACATCCAGAGGAGTGCCACGAAGCTGGTGAGGGGTCTAGAGAACAAGTCCTGTGAGGAGAGTCTGAGGGAACTTGGCATGTTTAGTTTGG
Organism: Nycticryphes semicollaris; assembly: GCA_013400055.1. Lineage (NCBI taxonomy): Eukaryota > Metazoa > Chordata > Aves > Charadriiformes > Rostratulidae > Nycticryphes > Nycticryphes semicollaris. The sequence goes on from VXBJ01006969.1 coordinate 263,657, forward strand.
AGAAGATGAGGCTGAGGGGAGACCTTGTTGCCCTCTAGAAGTGCCTGAAAGGAGGTTGTGGAGAAGTGGTGTTGGCTTTTTCTCCCAAGTGAGTAATGACAGGACCAGAGGAAATGGTCTGAATTTGCAGCAGGGGAGGTTCAGATTAGATATTAGAAAGAATTACTTTACTGAAGGAGTGGTCAGGCACTGGAACAGTCTGCCCACGGTGGTGATTGAGTCACCATCCCTAGCGGTCTTTAAGAAATGTGTAGATGTGGCACTTCAGGGCATGCTCTTGTGGCTGAGATTGTAGGGGTTTTTTGTATGTGTATGGTTGGACTCGATGATTTCAGAGGTCCTTTCCAACACTGATGATTCTGCAATTCTGTAATGCCTCAGGCATTTTTTTGTCTAAAAGCCTCAAAGTTAGGACAGAACTTTGGGTTTTAGTAACACCATTTAACTCTAAAGCAGCAGAAAAATATGAAAATATTGAAATATTTCTATCAGAATTCTTGAGCCTAGTTGAGATACCTTTTTTTTTTGGCTCATTTTAACTTCATTCATATCCTTAAGTTGCTGCAGTTTCTTTCAATGACAGTTCAACGTGGTGTGGGGTAGTCACGGTCTCTGCTTTCAAAGCATCTAACCTCGAAGCCTGAATAGATTTCTGAAAGCTTTACTGACTGTATATATGACTCCTAGTTCTGTAGCCAAGGTTAGGTACCTCAGGTTAGTCAATGTGAACACCTCTTTTGTTCCTCAAAGAGTAACATAAATGTACTCATGTCAAGCACTTTTTGCACATGATGTAAGGATTTTTTTTGTGCGTGTGTTTTTGAACCTGCAGTGAAGAGAATTTCTTTCATTTCCTTTCTATTCAGCTATTACTAGGCAAGAAGAAATACTTGACACAGACTGAAAGCTTTTTATTTGCGTTCCTGTGTAACCTTGTCTTTTATCAATTTGTCATTTTGCTGATATGCCTCTCATGCACCAAGGCATTTATTAGTGTCATTATCAGAGAGCTCTCAGATTACTTTGTTGTCATGACAAACTGAGTTTTGCTATGCCCAGCTTGATGGATGGGCTGTATATTTTTATACTTTTCAGGAAGCTAGCTCCTAGTATTTTTGACAGTCATAGCCCTTCCTTGGTATGTAAAATCAAGACCAAGCAAAAGTACATACTTTTATGTACAGTAACTTCATTATCATCAAAGAAAAGCCTTCACCTCCCAGAACTGATGTATGAACTACTGAAAATAGACATAAACCTGGGATTTTTTAAACATCTCATCAGCCACACTTTATGGCAGGATAAATTACCCCTAAATTTAGCCACGCTTGACGTTCAGTCTCTGCAAAGGCAGATGCGTCTCATATTAAGACGTGTGGCTAAGACTATAGAGAGAATCCAAATGGCTACTTACACTTCTAGCTTCATCCTGATAAAGGCAAGATCAATGCCTGAGCAATTCACCCTAAATCCCCTTTAGACTCCATGAAGCACAATAGATTCAATAGAATTGAACATATAGTCCATCTTATCCTCAATCAGACATCTACTTTTATTTCACCAGATGAATCTCACTCCAAAATCCATATTCGTGGTTTAGCTATACTAAATCTTGCACACAGTGATGCAAGAACCAGGAACCTGTTTACTTCCCGCTTTTCTTCATTCACCTGCCTATGACAGAAAGTAACAACTCTGAGTAGTTAGCTCTGTCACCTACACTCAGGGAGAGCAGTCCATGAAGGAATGAAAAGTGATCTTTGTTCCTTCATTTTTCAAGGGACCATAAAGAATAACTTAAATTCTTCTTTTGTACAAATGGAAACTTTTAATTGTCCTTCTTATTCTCAATTAAGTGTTTTGTATCTCAGAGAAAAAAAAAATATTTGAGTCATTCTGCTTTTTTTTCATTTTGTAAGAGACACTCTGCTAGGAATATGTGGATATAAGCAGTGAATTTACATGTTTTCATGTTATCTTAGTCTTTCTAAGGCTCTTTTTATACCTCTGTAAAGCTGTGAATCCATGGATATGTACTGGATTTATGTCTTTGCCAGATTTCATTGGTTTAGGAACTGTTCATATCATAAGGCTATGCATTTAAATTACAAAGCTGTAGGGCCAAATTCTATAAAAGATAGGTGATAAAATAATTTTTTTTGCTTCTGGGTAGTTATTGCTGTCTATAAAGTTACAGCCAGCATTGGACAGGCATCATTATCTACTTTCAGTTTCCACTCAAGTCCCTGTAATGCTACTCTAAAGATGCTAAAAGCAGTCAGCAAATACAAGCTGACTAGCAGCTGTCACTGTACAATGTCTCCGTTATCCAAAACTGATTCTGTCATGGTGGACAAAAAAGCCCTGATATACCCGGGAATTCATCAGTATTTATTTTTTCTCAGGGGGGACATCAACCCCCCCAATATCTGTTGGAGGAACAATAGCAGGGCACAAGAAATCCAAGAAGTTTCTGGAATGTGTCAATGACAACTTTTGTCTTCAAATGATAGAGGAGCTAACCAGGAAAGGAGCCACGCTGGACCTTGTCCTTACCAACAAGGAGGGGATGGTGAGGAATGTCAAACCTAGGGTACCCTCAGCTGCAGCAATCATGAAATGGTAGAATTCAAGATTCTTAGGGCAGTGAGGAAGGAAGGTGTGCAGCAAGCCAGGACTTCAGGAGAGCAGATTTTGGACTCTTGAGGGAACTGATTGGCAGGGTAGCATGGAAAAAAGTGCTGGAGGAGAGAGGGGCCCAAGAAAGCTGGTTAGTATTCAAGGATCACTTCCTCCAAGATCAGGAGAGGTGCATCCCCACAAAGAGGCAGTCAGGCAAATAAGCCAGGAGGCCTGCATGGAAAAACAAGGAGCTCCTGGATAAACTCAAAACCAAAAAGGAGACCCATATAGGGTGGAAGCAAGGACAAGTAAACTGGATGGAGTACAGAGTACATAGAAATTGTCTGAGTGGGCAGGAACCAGATTAGGTAAGCTAAAGCCCGGAAAGAATTAAAGCTGGCCAGGGGCATCAAGGACAAGAAAAACTTCTATAGATACGTCAGGGATAAAGGCAAGATTACGGAAGTTGTGGGCCCTCTCCAGAAGGAAACAGCAGACCTGGGGTCACCCAGGACGTGGAAAAGGCTGAGTCACTGAATGACTTTTTCACCTTGGTATTCACTGTCAAGTACTCTAACCACACCTCCCAAGTCAAGGAAAACAAAAACAAGGGATATGAGAACAAAGAACTGCCCACTGTAGGAGAAAATGTCATACCTGCAACCTTCCAGCGTCTGAAGGGGGCCTACAGGAGAGATGGGGAAGGACTCTTTGTCATGGAGAGTAGCGATAGGATGAGGGGTATTGGTTTTAAACTGCAAGAGGGGAGACTTAAATTAGATACTAGAAAGAAATTCTTTACTGTGAGGGTGGTGAGACACTGGAACAGGTTGCCCAAAGAAGTTCTGGAAGCCCCATCCCTGGAAGTGTTCAAGGCCAGGCTGGACAGGGCTTTGAGGAACCTGCTCTGGTGGGAGGTGTCCCTGCCCATGGCAGGGGGATTGGAACTTGATGATCTTTAAGGTCCCTTCCAACTCTAACCTTTCTATGATTCTGTGATTCTATGATCCATTTGTAGAATGCAAGTCTGAAAATATAGTATAGCATGTATTGTGGGGAAAAGTCATTCAAAGAGAAAACTGTCCTAAAAATTTTGCAACTGCCAACTATATAATAAGAGCTACAACAAAAAACAAATAACCCTAAAAGTCTATTTAGTTCAGTTGTTCTTTGGGACAAAGTTATGGTAATTAACATGTTCATATGGGTGACACATAGCAAATAAACATAATGGGTATATAACATATTGAATAGCTGTCACTCAATAACAATGTTGGTTATATTATTTGATATAAATATGAACACTTTCCCTGGTGCACTGAAAATCATGCAAATTTCATCTCTTCTGGATATTTTTATATATTAATCATTCATATAAGTTTCATATACGTGATTTTTCCCGTGTATTATGCTGACTCTAGACTTAGTTAAACCTCCTGACCTCGCTGTGTCTAAAATATAGAATCATAGAACCACAGAATTTTCTAGGTTGTAAAAGATCATTAAGATCATCAAGTCCAACAGTAAACCTAGCACTGCCAAGTCCAGTGCTGAACCATGTCCCCAAGCACCACATCTACATGTCTTTTGAATACCTCCAAGGATGGTGACTCAACCACTTCTCTGTGCAGCATGTTCCAATGCTTGAAAACCTATTCTGTGAAGAATTTTTTTTCTAATATCTGACCTAAACCTTGCCTGGTACAGGGCTAATCTCCTGTTGTCCTATCACGTTATTTGGAAGAAGAGACCAACCCTGACCTCGCTACAGCCTCCTTTTAGGTAGTTGCAGAGAGCAAAGAGGTCTCCCTTAAGCCTCCTTTTCTTCAGGCTAAACCACCCCAGTTCTCTCAGCTGTTCCTCATAAGACTTCTGTTCTACACCCCTCATCAGCTTTGTTGCTCTTCTCTGGACTCGCTCCAGCACCTCAGTGTCTTTCTTGTAGTGACAGACCCAAACCACCCCATTCATGGTGCGGCCTAAGCAGTGCCCAGTGGAGAAGAACAATCACTTCTCTAGTCCTTCTGACCACACTATTTCTGATACAACCCAGGGTGCTACTGGCCTTCCTGGTCACCTGGGCACACTGCTGGCTCATATTCAGCCAGCTCTTGACCAATACCCCCAGGTCCTTTTCTGCTGAGCAATTTTCCAGCCACTCTTCCCCAAGCCTGTGACCCAAGTTCAGGATGTGGCACTCGGCTTTGTGGAACCTCGTACCATTCACCTCAGTCCGTTGATCCATCCTGTCCAGATCATTCTGTACAGTTTTAAATAAAGAAATAAATGTGCCTTCCCTGTATTTTTTCCATAATCATGAATACCTGCAGGTGTAAAAATGACATTACAAATGATCAATGAAGAATGCAGCTACATACCCTTTGGGAGCGTACACCAAATAAAACAATCCCCCTGGTACATAATCCCAGGAAATTCAACACTCCTTTAAATTGTAGCAAACTGCACCAACTTTTTTTTTACAGATATTATTATGTGTAAACTATTTGAATAGCATAATGTCTGATAAACATCAGCTCATTGATTTAGTTCTACAGATAAACTTCGGTGCAGCTAATGGATTAGCCATTACTGAAATATGGAGGAACTCTATGTTTACTGATGAGCTGAGTCCATTAATCCTAAATAAATTACAGTGTATCAAAGGCATAGAGATAATTAATCATGGTAAAATATATTTATAGTATATAAAAAGCTCATGGTGACACTCCATGGTGACTATTATTAAATACATTTTTAATTTAGGTTAGAAAAGTTATAGGGGTCAAATCAATATAGAGGAATTATTGCAAGCATTTTTTGGATAATGACCATACAATATTATTTAGAGTTTGAGAAATGGTTGCAACCAAGGGACTCTGATAGGATTTCACCATGCGGAGCAATAGATGGCTATGTAGAATGTAATCTCAGTCCTAAGGAGTTTACCATTTAATATCACAAAATGTTAAAACATTTCTTTTCAGTTCTCATCAGATTCAGGAATTCTAGTTAATATTCAAAAGACGCTTCAATTAATCTAAATTACAGCATATTTTCAGTGAGAAAAAGTGGTATTCATCACTAGAATTATTTCTACTCTCAGTAATGATAATACTACCGTGGCAGTTTTAAGCCTCAAAATGCTTTACAAACATTAGGTAATAAGCCTCATAACACATCATAAAAATATATTCAGGCAGGTGAATATTTGTTTTACTTATTACTTAAGGAAATACAGAAATTTATGAGTTTGTGTAGGAAGAAATCATTACAAGAAATCACAATAAAAATAGGTGACTATTAAAGTTACATTAGCCATCATATCATGCTCCAAAACACACTTAATTTTCTCCTTAGAAAATTAATTTGGCTTAATCAGTGACACCTTCCAGCCCTTTACAAGAGAAGTTGGTCTTAGCTTGCCCCATTATAGTAGTCCTTCATTAGAAGAATAAAATCGCAGTATGTACAGACTGAGATAACAGACAAACTGAGGTCAGTGTATAAATCATTCCATTAGGTCTGTCTTTCAACATACCAGGGAAAAATAAAAATTAACAAAAAGGAGTTAAAAATAAAAGGGACAAATCAGCAAATAAATTTTCTATTAATTAGAAGCTGTGTGATTCAGAGGAATATCAGTCATTTTTGCACGTCCTTTTTCAATGATCCTGTCTATACTCTTGGCACACCCTGACATCACCTAGCAAAGCTTCCACTGAATGAAAATACTGTTCCTTTGCAATTTTGCTTGAGATCTTTTACAGTTTCAGAAGTTATGAATTCATGTGTTTTTTGAGTTGTAGTTTGACATTTTGCAATAAAGAACATGTTTTTTAAAAGCTGGTACATATATCCTAGGTCCTCAGTTGCTCTGGATTGGAGTAGTTTTATTGGTTTCACTCACACTTCAAGATGAACTCTGTAAGACAAGATTAACAAAATCACTAACATGGGCAGAGTTTTCTTGAACTTCATATCATAAAATTCAGCTGGTCAAGGTCTTGAGGAGATTTTGTTTCACCTTGTATTTCAAGTCATTAAAAGTTTATCCATCTCTAAATCTACTACAGAAACACATCTCCTATAAATTTGTGATCTGTTAGTTTAAATTAAAACACAGATTTTAAGACACCGGGCTTCACATCATCCACCAGATCCTTGGAGAATAAACTCATTCTTCTCTCTCTTCTTTTACAGCCCAGTGGCTTTCCTTGGCTTCACACATTCAACACACTCCCCTCTCTGACTGTACAAAAGGCTTCTTTTCTACATTGCCGAAGGCTCAGCTCTGGGGACTGTGCTTTGCAGAGAGCAGACCCTTGCTTCTTTTGGGGATTTCCTGTTCTTTGTGGGCACCTCATTACACCACCGTAAGCTGCATTTCTTAATGCAGTCAGTCTCCACTCTTTACTACACATTCCTAATGCCATACTACTTTTTCCATTATGTTTCACAGGATTTCTCTAGCTGTGTGGTGAACTAGATTATGGAACAAATATGGATGAGAAATCTCCTTAAAAATTATCAGCGATCATTTCCCCAAATTGGTTTATCAGTGGCACAGTGAAGAAGACAACCTGGGAGTGCAGATGAATGGCCAAAGAGAAAGACATATCTGTTTGTTTCTTTAACTGAACAAAGACTCAGAAACATCTAAAGTCATCTTCTAGGTCATGAATCAAATATTTGACTGAGCCAACAGATACAAGTATTTATATTTTTTGAATCTCTACTTTGAAAAACACATGCAAGAGTGATTTTTCATTTTTTTTTCTTTCCTCCAGTGCTTTATTCCACCATTAACAAACAAAAAGATCACTGTATTTCATCTGCAGACATTTTTCTTGATGCCTGGTGTTAAGGAACATTACTAAGCTTCAGAGTTTTGGAAAAAGTCCTCAAATATTCTGTTTTTCAAGGTGCTTCAGAGTTAGAAAAGTACCATCTTCTTTCAAACAGTACTGTCCTTTCTCAGTAGGGTTCTATAAGAAATTAAAAATTCTCTTTACCTCAAAAATTTTTTAATGAGAAATGTTAAGTTTTAGTTAGATTTATGACAAACAATGAAATCAGACAAAAATGGAAATTCAGATGTTTGAGATATCAATAGCCTAATTTGTCCTGGCTAATTTAAAATAGTAAACATAACAATTAGTTAAAATTTCCTACAAAGGTAAATACATTTCCATGAGTTTTTCTTTTTTAAGTGCATAGGAAAACCTAATACAGTAGATGTAGAAAAGTAATTATGTTTCATTTGGTGCATAAAAAATTAAATTACTTTGTGTTCTTGTGTCCTTAACTTTCATTTATGCAAACTCTCTGCCATTGAAAAATGATTTTGAAAGACCACATTGATCATCTTGTGTTTTGGCCAGGAAGCCGTTTGTAACAAAGTATGAGAAAGCAAGTAGATAGCAAAAGCAATTTTTTACGTTAATAAAGTGCTATATTTCATAAGGAAAATGCTTAACGGGATTTGGCATCCTTACTTTCACTGAATCCAAATAGAAAATGAAGCTCAGGAAGCCTCCTGAGTGTTCAAAAAGAGAGATGCTTGTGAGGGAGAAATGTATTTTCCTTGCCGTATGATGGTACAAGAGAGAGTTTGAGACTGCAGTCTAGAAAGTTATACAGATCTTACACAAGTCATTCCTTAGAACAATGACAACAAATTGCTTTCTTGGTGATAACTGAGAAAATCACAAGACCCGTATCTCCTTTCTGTTAAGGAAATTTATTGCTGACTCAGCAAGCCTAACCTGGCTGTTGAAAGGTCAGAGCAGATTAACTGACAGATACCTTGATTTAGCACAGATGTTCAGGATTTACATGTAAAGGGATATAAAAGGTACTAGTTGCCCTTAGGAACCTGCTAAGGATATCAACTTGTCTTATGCTCCATATAGAGAGCTGAATCTTCTCATTATCATTCCTCACCAGTAATGGGATAACCCATAGTATTACTTTATGGAAAGCCTTATGCCATACTTAAAAAACAATTGTTTATTTGGAGATTGAATTTATTTAAATTTCTTGTCTCTTCATCTGCCCAACAGCTGAAGTACCTTTAGCTCACAGGCAGTACTGAGGCTTCTAAGACATAGATCAACAGAGGGATGTTTTGTAGAATTGTAATGTATCTAATGATTTCAGATTTCCCAAGCAAATTGCAAGTAAGAAAGGAGAAGCAGTAATTCACAGAGCATAGCTGAGAAGATTTTTTTTTTTTTTGAGAAAAGTAAAATCACTTTAAAAATTCACTGTTACGAAGAACAAAATTACTTATGAATGTGCATTGGATTTAATAAATAAATTTAAATGGAAAAATAGTGTGAAAACACTGACTTTTAGAAAGTGGCAGTTAACTTTTTCTGAAGTAAAACTTCCTGTTTTATAAATGCTGAAACAGAAATGCTGAAATGTTTTCCAAAACAAGCCTTCTGATTTTCCAGTTAAGTGTGGAATTTATTTTATTTAAATTAAATGCCTAATTTTATTTACTTACATAAGTAATGTGAATTCAACTAAGAAGTTAAAGAGGGAAAAGCTGTGCAAGGATATAGATTGTTTCAGGTTGAACAGTCTAGATGAAGAATCCCTTAAGTTGTTTCAAGCAGCCACAAGGATATTTTACAGTCTCTTACTTATAAAACAAGTTCTGTATCATATGTGAGATAACAAAAGCAACCTTACCTGTTGTTTTTTGTAAAAAAAAAAAAAAAAAAAAAGAAAGAAAATTAGGGCTTTCCAGATTCATTGCATCCTGTATTTTTTAAACACTGGCAAGAGGACCAGAAATAAAAACACAGAGAATTTATGTCTCCTTAAGCACAACATCAGTATGAAAGGGTAAGCAAGGATATTTTTAAAATAGTAACAGGCCTCTCAATATTTTAAGTAGGTTAAGTATCTCTCACAGCAAACGTTCACCTGTTAAACAGGAGAGTAGGAGGGGGGACTGGCTAAAGTAAATGACTCGGCACAGCTTTCTTCTGAGGGAGTCTGGGCTCCTGAGTTCAAGAGCATTCTTTGTATGGTCTTAGAGGAAGGTAGAGACAGCATGAAAGACCACTGGATCTTCTCTGAAAACTGATTGATAGTGTACGTTTAGAATTAAGTATGACAGGTTGCGGGTGTAAAAGCTGTTAAGAGGAGTAACAGCACTAGTAGTTGTGATAACAATATTAAGACTGGTCGAGCAGCACACTTACTATCCCTCAGCTTGGCTCATGGACAGAAGCAACAGAGGTGTTGCACAGACACAACCAGCCATTCCCCTCTGAACTTTCTGCTTAACTATGATTATGTCTGTATGGCACAGAACAGAACTGGCCAAGATACTTCTAATCCAGGCAAGGAAATCACCAATGTGGTGATATTGTTTTCAGCACCTGAACTTATTAGTTCTGTCAGTTTTGCACCTCTGCTTCTCATTGTCCTGGGCAAAGTATGGAATATTGGGGTGCATCATACTTTCCTGCTCATCCACATTTAAGGTGATGGCAATGTGGAAAAAAAAACCCAGAGCACGAGAGGAATTTGTAATCCTATCACCTAGACTGAAGTTTTCTCTCACTGAGTCTAATCATAGTATTACTGATACTGATGGAAAGATTGTCACCAGTCTCACTTCAGAACACTCCAAACCAAATAACAGATATAAAAAGCTCTTACAAATGAGAAGAAGAAATGAGGACTGTGGCGTAAAGGGTTTTTCAAAAGGGAGGCAAACAGTGTGATGTTTAAACGTTAGTTTAGTTAATAGATAAACTCACTGTCTTTATTAAGTGTGTACAGTATCTTCAGGACTGTCACTCCCAGAAATCTCATGGTCTAGTTATCGGAAGGAAAAGAAAAATAATGTGCAAAATGAGAAAACATGCTATCTTTTCCAAAAGTATAAGTGAAATACTGGAGACAAATGAAAAGGTCATCTAAAACTGGTAAGGGTTTCTCAGGCACAAAGAGAAGAGCCCCACATACCCCTGCTAGTAGCTGCACAGAGTATGGTAAATAGAAGATGCTGAAATAAATGTTACATAGTAAAGCTCATGTTTGGTGAGTCATATATTGTTGAAGGATGCAGAGGGATTATCCACATGTTGCTGCTGCTCTCAGTACCTACTATCAAAGTACGCTTCATTCCCTATAATTACTGGAATTCATTTTGTAACTGTCCGACTAACCAGATTTCCTGTCTTCAGAGCTTTTGAGTGTTGGCTAGCAGTGGCAGTGTTGCAGGAATCATTCTCTTTCATTAGCACCTCCACAGGTTTCTCTTTTTAATCTCACAGTGCCTTTCATTGCCTATGGTTTTCCTTGTCTGCTGCCACTGAGGTGACAGAAGCCCCTTTGATGCAGTTCCCACATTCTGTGGAGTGTCAGCTCTCTCCACAGTGCTTACAACTAATTGGATGACAAAAGACTTAGAGCTAGGTAGCTCTGGGCAAAAGCAAGTTTTGCTCAATCCCTAAAATAAATAATTTGCCTTTTTGTCTCAACTTGTTCTAGGTGCAGGTGGAATCTAGTTACAAGAGAGACTGTGCTCACCAAGAGCTGTAGATTACCAGGGAATGACAACATGGGCATAGCTGCCAGCCTGTGCAGTGCAGGCTGGCAGTGGTTTCTCTTGTTGCTGCTATAAGGGAAGGTTGGGATGTGTGGAGAGGAATTAACTCAGTGTAGAAATGATTTCTGGTCTCCACAGCAGGACCAGAAAGCCTAACCCCACATCTCTAAGTATAACATTGAGATCTTCCACCCAAGATGTGAACCAAATAATATAGTCACAAGATCTGACTGTCTTTAAAAAGGCGTCTGTATTACAGTTCGTATGGGTGATGTGTTAGGTTATTGGTACAGTATAAGGAACGGATCAGTAGACTGTAGCCATTGGTGCTGATGCCCCTACATTTTCACTCTATGTGATTCATGAGAACTATTTCAGACTAAATTTAACCTGATCCCACAGAGCAAAAGTCTTCACTATGCCTGTGGCTCAAAGACTGAGATTTCCATGGCCCAACAGTAGGCAGAGTGTCCATGCTACCCTGGAGCGGTGTTGACAGTTTAGTTATATCCAATTATCCTAATCATTTAGAAAACCAAGCCATGGCAAGCAGTGACAATTAGGGAACTCTCTTCAAAGCTGCACCAATGCTCTGAATCAATATGTTAGTGTTGGTGTAACCTGAATGACCTTTTATAACATAGCTATTATCTGGCTCGAGTGATCCAATGTCATTAACAAAACTGACTGGCAGAGGTGAAGTTATTGTGGTCACCAGTTTGCCATAATAGGCTGGCATGAGTTGCTGCCCTGATATAATTTCCTCATTGCCTGCCTTTTGCTTTGAGTGTTAGAAGATTCCCCCTCCTTTCTAAATTGTTTTATAACCTGAATTTTGTATAGCAAGTAAATCCCATTAGAATATCTCCTTATTGTCCTCACAATGCAAGATATATCTATTCCAGTATGTTCCAATTCCATTGTAATCACTGATCCAATAAGTTTGAAGTCTGACTTTTCTTTTTTCTTAAGCAGATATGCTTAATGTAATGAAATATCTTTTTCTGTAATAACCAGCTGTTATCTTAGTCTTCCTCCCAGTAGAGGTTGTTTCTAATACCAACAAGGGATTTTCCACCATCTTAATTATTTGATCTCATAGTTCTGAAAGTGTTTGGAAGAAAAGCAGAGGGAAAAGTAAGCTGGTTTGTTTATCTTAATGGAAGAAGGAATGGTTTGGAAAAGTAAGCTCTGGTGAATTTCTAATTCATTTAATTTTCTGGCTGATAGGGTCTCTTTAATTTGACCATCTGTTTATTAGTGTTTGAATATAGAAAAAGATGGGAAGGATTTGCCTTTTCACACAAGGAAATGGAAGTGTGAAGAATCTCTGATGGAAATTTGTCACACCCTGGAATAAAAAAGAAAAAAGAAAAATAACCCAAAGTAAACCAAAAACCAAGAAACCTGTGAAAAACTTGGCTTTCTTTATTGTGTTTTCTGCAAGCTCTGTAGCCTTGTTCACTCATGTATTACATTCACATCCCACCTCACAAACAACCTCAGTCTCTTCTCTGGAACTTAAAAAAAACATATGTGCCTTTCTCTTTTCAGTCATTTGTTCTAGACACTATGTAGGATTAAAGCACGATGAATAATAAGTTAATTAATTCCAGAAGAAGGAGGTATAATTTTAGACAGCTAAATGCCAGTGCTTTGCATCAGATATGAGCTATCTTTTGCAACATTGCTTCAATACAATGGCTTCCAATGAAGACATAGGTAACTTCAGAGCAGGCAATGCCATTAAGTGTTGAGAACTGCTTGAGTTTTCCTCCTGGTTTTCAAGATTAGCTTCTCACCAAGTAAGGAGAATATGTTTCTTCCTTTAAACCATAAAGGTTTTGATCAAGTTAACTACCAGCAAGTGCCCATATCAAGCTGCAAATATGCTTAAAAGAGAACAGGTAGATATAATTATCTACACCTGATACATCACTCGGAGTGCTGCTTTTCTCCATTGATTAAAAATGGGGATTAGAAAACCTTCTTACAACAAATGCCTAGTTCAGGGTTTGGCTAAATTTAGGAAGAAAAGCTCAAACACATCTATTGTACATCACATCAATTGTACTTAAATTTATGATAAATCTGGTTTAGATTAATTAATTATAGCCTTTTTTTTCTTTTTGCCATATTTCTTACCATACCACATCAACAAAATAACTAACTTGAGTCTGTGAAGCCCCAAGGAAATCAGTCAAATTCTACCAACACCTTTTAAGTAAGTCAGATTTTTTTTTAATCTAATCACCATGAAATCAACTTTTTCAAGGTTAAGAAGAATAAAAAGGTGTCTCAATGTCTTCTGTCTCAATGTCTTTCTCTTTCTTCCAGTCCAAGCGAGAAGGTAGGATAATAAAAAGATTTGGAAAAGCATAATTAAACACATAACTGGCAAGGAAAGCTGTAGTTTCAATAGGAGCCATGAGTACACAAAAATAATCTTATTTTAAAATACAGCATAATTCCATGTGATGTAATTATAAGCACTTACAGAACACACAAGATTATTTTGGTCTTCCGGTCTTATAATTAATTTAAAATAATTAAGTATTCACAATATTTCAAAGATATCACTAAAGACTTCCAAGCTTTAATTTTATTCCTTAGGTTGTTTTGTAGGGAACTGTGGGGGTCTTTTTATAAAAACAAGTTCTCAAACCAAAAAAAGCAAAGCTATTCTTTCCACTCCCTCTATGCATTCTTCCTTATGTGCTTGCATTGTATATCTATAATGGTGTTCAAACAGTAGTTGTCAGCCAATTGCAAATATTCTGAGATGAGTTTTGAAGGCAATAAATCTTTCACATCATGAAAACAGGTTTTTCAATATTAGCCACCTGCTCCACATAAAAGAAAAACCTGGTACTGGTATGGGCAGGGCATGTATGAGCTCCACGAAAATAAAACCATTTGATTTTCTAGTAAAAATACAAAGGAGAGTGTAATTATATTTGGTATTACAGGTTGTATCTACACAATTATTGGGTATCCAGCTATAGCATATGCAACAACCACCTGCCACAAAGCTTTATCCAGTACTAGAGATTTGGGTTTGTCTTCACTGAAAATACCTTTGCACAGAGATCACTAATATATGCCAACACAGAGTGTGCCAAACTGAACGCATAAATTGCCCAAGCAAAATGCAAAATAAAACAGTATCCAAACTGCAGTCTTGTTTCTAAAAGAATGTGCTGAAAAAATAGTTCATCTAGTGAACATCTAGTTTGATGCTCAGCTCATGGAAGTTCAGAGTCATGTGAGCTCAAAAATGCATAAAACACCCACAAATGTTTCCTGGAAACAATTAGCTTTTGAATTGAACTGATTTTTCTGATGAATGAGAGAAAAGATAATACTCCAACGCTTTTAAATATATCCCTGTCTCTAAGCAGCTACAGGTGAAGGTTCCAATATGAGCTGCAGAAATAGGAATTCATATTTCTATTATTTTAGTAACAATAAAATGGCTGATAAGAGCTATTCTTTGATTTGGAAAATTAAGTAAAACAAACATGAACCTGATATATAGACAAGGCAGAAATATTAGATTAATAGTTTAGCCACGTAAAAGAGTTAAGAATTAGTAATTATGTAAGAAAATTCTTGAAGTTGGAGGAAAACTTTGAATAAGTAAAACAATTTTGTTTCCAGATTTTCTTTATTTTTACTGATACTCATAATTCTGAAAGTCCTTTAAAGGGAAGAAAATTAAAGGTTTCTATTTAAGATAATTTTTTCATATCCTAAACTACGTTTATTACCTTGTTTGAATTATCAGCATTATGAGTACATGGATCCTCCATGAAAAGAAAGTACTTCATTCTAATCTCACATACATTGGGCTGCTGAAAGTTTACTCCAGTCTCAATTCTTTAAGAATAAAGCCCTTATGCTTGGTTTTATTTTCTTAGATCCAGACAGTCTTAGGAGCGAAAATGAAAATGACAGAGAGTGTGAGAAAAAATAAAAGGGGAGGACGACTTAAAAGCTTTATTTAGAGCTTATTCAGTATTGAGAATTCAGAATATGAAATATTGAACCAGCTGCAGTCATTTATTATACTTCCTACTCCAGGAGCTCTTCACTTCCTCTCTATCTACCTTTTGGAAAATGTTGGCAATCCTGAAGAGAATTTCAATTTCCAGATTGTCTTTTTGCAACACCTGATTTTCTTTTTAAAACGTATGAAACAATGATAATTCCTGCACATCACATTTAAGGAGAACCTGCCACCAAAGATATATTTTTGACATAACATCCAGTAAGATTTAATACAATCGAAAGCACTGAGAAGTTCTTTCATGTCTGAATTCCTTACTGAAACCATTAAGCTGGACATTGTCCCACTACAGCATGCAAATATTTATGCAGATAGGTACAGTTGGGCTACCTCCACCCATTGAAAGACATCTGCCCCGAGAATATTCTCTGGATTCTAGGACAGTCCAGGTACAGAATAGCTCACACTGTATTTTCAGCTCTAACCCTCTCTAGAATACACAGGCCACACGCATGAGATGCAGAAGTTCATGTGGGTCTCTTCTAATTCCCCATGTTGCAACCCTGTGGTTGTGAGGTAGCCTTACTTTTTGCCCGTATTATTTTCAGGTCCTGGTGCCTGGAATAATGTGAGGGACTTGCCACATTCATTGGAGTGCTATTTTAATAGCATGTTTCTAAAGGCATGTATTTGTGCCTCAGTTTGGCAAGTTTGGCAGGAGGTGCAAAACTCAACAGAGTAATAGAACTCTACAGGATGTAAGAAACCAAACTTGCAATTTGACTATATAGTGTACAAAAAAGCAATCTCTGGAATGACCTAGCATCCAAACAGTATCTAAGCTTTTTTTTTTTTTTTTTTTTTTTTTTGGGGTGTTTTTTTTTTTTCCCCTTTTTTTTTTTTGGGGAAGGGATTAATTGCTTCTCCCCATCTGATATCCTGGGAGTCAGTAAATCACAGAATCACAGAATTGTCACAGTTGGAAAGGACCTCTAAGATCACCAAGTCCAACCATACACATTAACTCCCCTGAGCTATGTCTAGTAGTTTTCTTGACAGCCTATTTGGAGGCCTACATGGTAACTTCATCACACAGGTCTGCTTTGCATCTGATATGTAAAGTTAGGGATGTTGCAATATATAATACTATAGCTTTACAAATTACAGCTGTTGTCTCCCCTGTTAATGTATGCCCTGCACATTAAAGCATGTCTCTTTAGATAAGGGGGCATACGGCCTACATGAAGACATAAACGGTCAGAGCTCTTTGTATTAAATTATGGAATATGGTTGGTGGTACTTCCAGGCAAGTTTGTGGATGGCAATGGCCTCTCTTCTACTGTGATGTCTCCCCAGATGGATTGCTAGATTAGCAGCTAATGTTACCCTTGGAGTCCAACTGTCTCCGTGCCAAATCCACACAGCTTTAGATATGGGTAAGAGGGTTTTTCACAGTATGTGAGGCTCCTACTTCAATATTAAACATACTGGAACTGTTACCAATACTGCCTTAAAGGCTACCTAGACAAAGAATTTTGACTTAAGGTGAATTAAACTTTGTTATTCTTGTTCAATGCTAGTAGGCAGTTAAGCACCATACAGCTGCTCACTCACTGCCCTCCACCCCCACTGCACCCCCGTTGGGATGGAGAAGAGGATTGGAAGGACAGATGTGAGAAAAATCATGGGTTGAGATAAAGATAGGTTAATTGTGAAGTATATGTGTGTTAAGAAAACAAACAAACAAATTGTTAAAAACAAGTAATGTAAAAAAACCTGGAATTGCTCACCACCAGCTGATTAATGCCCAGCCAGTCCCTCAGTGATGGCAGCTGCATTAAACTTCCCCCCATGCCCTGACCTTGTTCTTATCACCGAGCTCGATGTCAGATGATAGGGACTATCTCTTTGGTCAGTTGGGGTCAACTGTCCCACCCTCTGCATCTCATCCACCCTCAGCTTGCTTACTGACAAGTCACTGTGAGAAGCACAGTGAGAAGACACCGTTCAGCAATAAATAAAGTATCTTTATGTTATTAACACTGTTATCATCACACATGTAAAACATAGCACAATACAAGCAACTATGAAGAAAAGTAACTCTATCCCTGTCAAAACCAGTACAGTTATGTAAGGAAATTTGGAATGCCAATAGAAATTTTAGTAACAATACAAAAATGCTTAGTATTTGTGGTGATTACTTCTCTCTTTGTGCACCCTAATTATTGTTCCCTTATGCTGTCACTTGCAGACTATGAACAAATGTCTGATTTCTGTCTGATAATGGAAGCTTTATATTTGCTCTCCAGAGTTATGTGTGAATGCAGTGAATTCAGCAGCTAGGCACCAGTCTTTCTTATATTCACAATGTGCTTATATTTGGAATGTCTTTTTTTTAAAGACTGTTTTAGGAATTAGAGGAGGAAAGGGAGCGGGGAATGGCATTATGAGTCACATGGACTAAAAACATCCCTGTGCTTCTCTGTTGACAATTTCTGGTTTGTAGACTGAATGCTGAAGTTACTCAAATGCTCTCTTTCAATTACATAGATAAATGTAAAGGATTCAGTACTGTACAGAATGATCTATCTGCTTTTAGGATTATGATTTTGGAGTGTCTACTCAACAGGAGATAGAGCTGCCTAGAAGATAGAGCACTCTCCAGGCTCTGCAATACCCAGGTTTATCTCTCGGTTTTTCCACTGCACCGGGTCATGTTAGATAAGAGGATTTCATCATTCATTTTTGCAACAATTATTTGTAGAATGAAATATCAACATATTTCCTATTTCAGGAATTGAGACAACTATACAAGTTCCTGAATAAATGAAGTTTCCTGATCACTGAAGAATCATCAGTTCTGTAGGATACTATCCTGAGCAAGGCAGTTGCCATCTCTCTTGCTCTTTGGCATATTTAGAGACAGTGTTGGACATCGGAGAAAGGAGCCTTCAGGACCATATAAAGGTATAAGTGCTTTCTTTCTCTCATTTATGCACAGGATGTTTCATTCTGCTATGTAAATTAGACCTTGCCTTGAGCATTTGCTCTTGTTTTCCTTTCTAAAACCAGCTCTACATTGACATGAAGAGACCCTTTTATCCAAATTCCTCTTCTATGGGCAAAGTTTATATGCCCAATGTGCAGCAGGAGTAGAAACAAGGTAATGTTAAATAGCCTATTTCTCCCAGTAAATAAACATTTTAATATGAAGTAATGCAGCACCAGGAGGACAGACTCCATTTCTCTTCAGGGTGGGGTCCTCTCTCCACAGGTCCATAGGTCCTACCAGGAGCTTCATCCAGTGCAGGCTTCCCATGAGATCTGAGCCTCCTTCAGGTATCCACCTGCTCCCGTGTGAGGTTCTTCACAAGCTGCAGAGGGACAGCTCACCTCACCATGATTTTCACCTGGAGCTGCAGGGGAATCTCTCCTCTGGTGCTTGAAGCATCTCCTCCCCCTCCTTCTTCACTGACTTCAGTATCTTCAGGGTTATTGCTCTTACATTTTCTCACTCCCCTCTCCCACTGCAATTGCCATTGCACAGTTTGTTTTTTCCCTCTCTTAAATATGTTATCACCAGGATGCTATCACTGTTGCTGATGGGCTCGGTCTTAGACAGCAGTGAATCTTAGATCTGGCTGGCATTGGCTCTGTCAGACATGGGCGAAGCTTCTAGTAGGTTCTCAAAGAAGCCATCCCTGTAACCCCTCTACTACCAAAACCTTACCATGCAAACCCAATGCAGTGAGTTCCAAACATGCTACTCAGATTTGTGATGGCATGGACATGGGGAAAGATACTCAAACAGGATAAACTATCAAATCAATGTAAAGTCCTTGGAGCTACATCACTGTTCTTCGTCAAAGGAGTAAGCCCATAAACTGTATCCAGATATCTGCCTTTGCTAATCTATATCTAATAATAAATGAGAACATATGATATTGAGAGAAGTTCCCTCATATGAATTACAGAGGTTTTGTGCTGCTATATCACATTATGTTATCCTAGACCTCTGCCCTGTTTCTTACATTGATTGCATGAAAGGAGATTCCTAAAAAGTTTTCAGCACATCATAAATCCCAAACGAGCATTACAGAATTAGTGGGAGGTGTTGTTATTCTGATAGTATACAAAACTTTCTGATGTTACAGAGAACGTCTTACTTGCCTTAAACTCAATTTACTGATAACATAAACTAGCATTTATGATGACCAACACAGATTAGAGGGAATGCAAAATTTGAGTAAAGTACCACTGGTAGATCCCTCTCTGGATAACATAAACACTTCTGAGAAATCTCTGAAGTTATAAAGATAAACTTACAAGGCAGACAAGTGGAAGAGGTCATGATTTAACAACAATCAATAATATCACCAGGACCAAGAAACAACATCAACGCATAGACTACAACAATGCAACATATTAATTAGGACCAAAGTTCACTTTAATCTGTAGTAGACATTAAAATCATCCAACATAACCTATAGCTTTTCATAATAAATTCACACTATATGATATCGTGCATGAACTCATTTGTGCATTTTTGAAATTGCTGCATTAGTTATTTGTTCTCTCTGCAAGAAACCTTTTAGAACCTCTTTCAGAACTCTTTGAGAGCCCTCCCTTAATAATTAACTGGTGAATGTTCTGTAAGTATGCATATCCTTAACTGGCTGACTTCAGTGATGAATTGGCAAGAGGACCTTTATGCATTTACTAACCCATTAACTGTAGGACCTGAGACCCAGTTCCTAGTTAAAAAATCTTTGAAGTCACAGAGTATGTCTGGTTTGGTGCTTCAGTGTCTGAAGAGTTTCTAAATCTGATTGACAAGTGTATTTATGTCCTGAAGATGCAACCAAGAAATAGAAAAATGTTTGTCACCACTGCAGAGGTTTTGTTTCCCCCTTGATTAGGGTACAAGGGAAAAACAAGTAGCTGAAGGGCACATGAAAAAGCTTGTGGGACTGATAGTCTAACCTCTTCCTTCCTTCTTTCATCATGAGATAGTAAAGCAATTTGGGATATAATCTAAGAAATGGTGAAAGTTGGTGGGAAAAATTTCAGGAAAATTAATCTTTTCAAAGGCCCAGCTGTTATATACACACATGGCAGGTTGCAAAGCTGCTTCGTCATGTTACAACTCTGAACTGCTTTCATACTCCCTAGAAAATCCATGCAGAGGAAGGATACAGTGAGAAACAGTGTCTCCTTTAAACTTAGACCAACTTCTTCAGGTGTTCTCTAATAAAGATGACTAGCTTTCTCTCCCCTCCTTACAGTGACAATGTCCTCTGTGCAGCTCTTTAATTCCAAAGAGAATTAGATGTTTAACTCTGGCCTGGAGGCAGGTATATCATGTAATTTTCTGTTTCAGCTCCCCTTCTTTTTTCATTGCTCATCTGAAAACACACCTTTCCTTGCATGCCTTTTTCTCTTGATTTCTGATATTATTTGCTGCATCATTTCTCTCTGGGTTAGATTTTTTGATACTTCACTAAAAAACTAAACTCAGCTAAATAAATGAATGAAAAATAGTTGTTTCTCTGAATGACACACCATATAGTTGACAATGGAAATATGATAGCAGATAAATACTATAACCCAATAATACATAATAATTTAGAAAATTTAAATGGGTATAAAATTACTTTCTGCAGAAGTGTCCGCTGGTTAGTAATTACAGCAAGTGTCATTCTCTTAAGTAAAATAGCTACTATATTTGCTGAAGATAGCAATAACTTTTGGAAAAAGTCAATGCAGTCTAAAGGCTGTCCAAATTACACCGACTATTTGCATGTTTGATGGTACATGTCTACTGATTCTGAAGGACACTCATATCTATTGCCTTCCTTATGGCCTAGTCTAATTCTGAGGAGATAAATGACTTCATGATAGTCAGGAAACCTTCAGGCAGGGGAAAGTTACCCATAGACAGATCAGCAAATTGGTCAGGTGAAACAAAGATGTACCTGATAAAGTTTTTCTCGTATAATAAAGACCTTAAATTCATGAAAGATAAGGGCAGGGGGACAAACAGATGACTATGACATAATTTTCTGTAACATTCATTTTTCTCATTTTAATTTGCAGTGAAGAAAACAGTGAAGTTTGTGGAGCATTGATTCAGTTCATTGATTCAGTTGCTTAAACACGGGATTCTAATGTCATCTGAGATGCTATAGACATCCTTCCCAAACTGCAGCTGCCACTCAGAGCAGCTTTCCTGTTGTTGCTTTGTCCTGTCTGCTAGCCTAATATAAATACAATTAATGTCCCAGGACATCTGTAATGGCATAAGACGACTACATTTAGACAAAATAATTGTGCCATATATAACTAAGTTACCTTCTTTAAAATTATTTCCATTTAACATATGTTCTTTTATGGTGTAGGATCTGCCCTCACCTCTCTAGCTTCAGCGTGTGAAAAAAGAATCCAGCACCCTAACTCCCCAGGGTAATTTTAAGTGTTTTCATCTTGATAGTTTCTCACTTGTGTTACTAATAAGACTTAGTTGTGTCTTTCAAAAAGTTTGTTGTTAATCCACAGTAGGAATCCAGAAAATATTTTCAACTAATCCCAGAGTTTCTTGGGTATATACTCCTTCCAGTCTGGAGATGAGATCTCTGTATAAGAATCACTTAAACCACAGATGTCCGTTCTGTAATCTCATACTGGTTTTTCTACAAACATTAGATGGTAGTTACATATTTTGCTTTGTGTTTTTCTTTTCTTATCTTTCAGCGTGATCTGATATCATTGTTATTAACATAGTATTTACTGAAATCACTGAAGGTAAGCTGATTTATGTCATCTGAGGATTTAGACCATCAGTTCCCATAAACCATATTTCCAAGATACTTTGAAGAATTTAATCCGACTGATCTCCTGAAAAGTAGATGAAAAAGGTTTCAATTTTCCAAAATATAAAAGTTCTTATTCCTTCTCAGTGAAGTTAAGTGATTTCTGGATTATACCAACACCAATGAGAAGAGAGTACAGTCTAAAAAGATTCTTTCAATCAAAATTATTTATCACTGTAATTCTAAGATCATATTCTGTAGTTTCTGTATTCTTGGATTGGGGTGGGTTTTTTTCATCTCTTTAAGCATAACATTCATGCATTAAAGTCTAAAAAGGAGAAAAGTCAATACATAATTTAGAATAACAGTTTCTGAAATGACACTTTGAGGGATCCCGTATGATGAACTGGTCCAAAAG
The DNA here is from genome assembly GCA_013400055.1 of Nycticryphes semicollaris. Classification (NCBI taxonomy): domain Eukaryota; kingdom Metazoa; phylum Chordata; class Aves; order Charadriiformes; family Rostratulidae; genus Nycticryphes; species Nycticryphes semicollaris. Next base: position 286,090 of record VXBJ01006969.1, read on the forward strand.
TTCTGATAGGAAATTTGTAGCCCACCAGACTCCATTCAGAAAGCTTCCCAGCTGGTCACATAAAGAATATGTTTATCTTTCATTCAATAGTGCATTTTCTAACTTAGTTTGACCCACACAGTCTTGCCAGGTTCTCCACAGCTGTGTCTGGCTGCCTTACAGTGCTGCACTAGGCAACACCATTAAGATCTATCAGGTTGGTTCTCTTATCCTCTCCCCAGGGTGAAAATTGTCAGCAGTGGAGTATTTCAGATTGGAATATAGAGATATAAAAAGTGCACTTGTCACCTGAAGCAGAAAGTAGCAAGGAATGCAATGGTATGTAATTTCTCAGAGAATTTATTTCACATTCTTGTCAGACTGCTGAGTGAGCACAGTGAAGACAATAGTCTATAATCAAATAAATCAACAGGTAACTCTTTAGGCAATCCTAACATTCATAAAAGATGTTGCAATACATCTTGTTCCCACCTGAAAACCTTACGGGTCTTATTATAATGTACAGATTAGCTATATGCAACGTCAAAGTAGACAGGGAACAAATTTAGTCTCAAAGAAAGAATTATTATCTTCTGGTAGCATTGAGCCTGTGATAGGCTGTGGTTTCTCAAACCAGTGCTGTCCATGTGCATTTGTGTTATTTTATAGATGAATGATTCAAATATGGTCGGTGAGGAATGTAACATAAATTAGATAAGGAAAAGAAGAATGTGGCAATGCTATACTATTTGTATTTTAATTACTTTCTTTTCACACCTAATAGTAGATTTTTTTTAAACAAACCAGTGTTGTAAATATACCAACCTCATCTGAAGAAACAGGCTTTTGTCTTTGTCTTTTTCTTTAATCAGAAAATAGAGTGAAAATACCTGATTTTATGATGTAATTTTTCAGCATTATCATACAATATTGGAAACCAATTTGGAATAAATGTGAAAGTTTATTATCAAAAGCTCAAACTAAAGAAAAACAGCTATATCTTCATAGGAAAAGAAAAAGGGAAATAATGTAAATAATCATCTCATAGATTAAAAAAAATCTGTAGGGAAATTATTTAGGAATATATTTTTGCTGTCATGTTTCATCAGTACAATGACAAGTTTTCCCTTCACATTTTCTGCAGTCTCTGACAGTTCCACATCCCTGTATTTCATTCACAGCCACTGATTATGTTATGTGGTCTTAAGTGTTGTGACTGAAGTCTGAGGCAGTCATGCAGTTAATTTAAAAACTGACAGATTGTCAAAACTTTATTAAACAAAAATAAGGTTTACAACAACAATGCAGAAGACTTTGTCACTATGAGCAAGTCATGCTGAAATACATGGGAATTTTATGTTCTATCAATTCAGTGTTTATTTCTTCAGAATTTTCTCTTTCCCTTCCCGCCTTTTTTCTCATAAATGATTAACACTAACAACAAAACAAAACAGATCAACAGTTAAAAATCAAGAACACAGAAGACTGGTTCAATCAAATTTTACTGCAAAATTCTCTTCCTCCAAATGTTTTTTGCCATTTGTCTGCTTGATGTGCAAAACTATTGATTTACTAGACCAGCAGTTCAGAATTAGAAATCCTTTGGCACTCAAGACTGTTTCTATTGCTATTTCACAAGACAGAGCGGCCTGAAGATTTAGGAAACCTGGTATCTAGAAAATACCCAGCCACCAAATTTTGCATCAGTTTGGGTAAATCACTTCACTTCTCTGAGGGTGATTTTCTCTCCTCTTGTCTTTCTTCACCTCTCTTAGGCAATTCATTCAAGCTTTTTTTTCCATTTAACAGTGCTTGCTTTAAAACAGGAGTGAACATACACATCTGTGCACTACACTCCCTTTCATCTAGAGAGTCTTACAAATCTTTTGTTCTATCTTGCACAACACCTTTACTGTACCAGCCTTCATCTAACATTCCAGTAAAATGAAATTGAATACATAGGTCCCGACACAGCATTTTTTTTTAAATGCACACAAACATATGTGTGCATACATATGTATAAACATAGAAATATACACACATATATATAAACCAGCATTTTAAATACCATTTAATCTTTTCCTCACTTTGTCCAAAAAACAGCATGTAACTCAAGATGCATCCTTTCTGCCCGTGCTGCTGTCATGCTTCTTGATACAATAAGCACAATTTTCCTCTCATACTCACATATAAAATTACCACAGAATTGCTCTGCAGCTCAACACTGCACATAAAATGCCCATTTGTTAAGACTACAGCTGCTTTGTGGATTTTGACTTTGAATGCAATATCATCAAATACCAACATGTTATTTAAATCTGAACATTAAGTGTATTAATCTGGCTCCGCCTAACAACATGGGAACGGGCATAAATGAAAACCAAGTCTAATGATATTGGGGTAGTCTGCTACAAAACACTGCATCATTTGGAGACATCTAGAGTTGGGAGGTTAGCAGCAGAATTTTCTTTCATTATGGGCTAAGTTCTCTTGCATTAAGGGCTGAGTCAAAGCATCTTGCTTACAGTGAGGGTGGGGAGTGTGCAAATCGATAATTATCATGCAGAAGCAAAAGTAATTTTTTTTTAATTTATTATTTAACTTACAAAGAATTACTTATAAATCCCCAGAGACAGGGGCTTTTAGAAGTAAGCATTATCCATATCCAAATATAAAGAAACATGCATTCCCTGCCTCCTACACATGCCTAAATTTGGAAAGCACATTATAAGGAGAAAAGAGGACAAATTATATGGAAGAAACTGTTAACAGTAATGGGAACACAAAGTTATTTAGACATACATTATAATGTGGATGTATGCTGCACTGTGCAAAACACAACTTTTCTAAAATGCTGCATGTTTTCTAAACTATATAACACTATAATGCTCAACATCATAAACATTTTTATTGCTCAAAATCTTGGTGAAATCTATGATACCAAAGCCCTGTTTATTGCACTTGGACCTTGTGTATTTTGGAATTATTGCCTCCATTGGTCATAAAATAGTGTTCTGGTCACAGAATATATACCAATAGCCATTTTAGTCTTAGCCTGATGCATCTTCTTATGTGGCATCATGCAATATTACCACAATTTATCCCTACTGTGCAAAATTCTATTAAAATCAATAATGCAAGTACTTCACTCACAAAATGGAGCTTGTATCATAAAGATAGCCTGAAAAAGCCTTCTATATATTACTCAGTAAGTTGCCTTTATGAAATATACATATGACCAAATTGCAGGCTTAGCGTTTTGTATGTCTTTTATCTTCTTTCCATAAGAAGAGAGTATTGATGCATACAAGCAGGCTTCCTGTCTACCTATCAGGGGCTGGAAATTGGAATATTTATAGGACTAAAAATAAAACTGATAAATAGAAGTGTATAAGGTAAAAAGCCTATATGGATAGGTCCAGTATTTGGCCCACATTTTATAATAAAAAAAAAATCTATTTGCAGAACTAGGCAAAACAGCCAGTAGAACCTACTTTTGGTGAATAAACAGAGTTTAGGATGGAAGGGACTTTGAGATCTCATCCTGATCACACGTATCCTTCAGAGACTGGGGAGAGCTATTTATGCTATAACTGACAGTTTTTCTAGTCTATGTTATAAAATCACTGTTGACAGAGCTAGTCTCTCAGAAATCTAGTCCAATGCTTCATTACCCTTACAACTGTAAAGATTTTTCTTAATGTTCAGAGTAAATATCCCTTGCTTTAACTGAGACCTGTTAAAACTTGGCTTATGTGCAGTACAATTTGAAATTTACGGCCTCGCACTTTGCAGTAACCTCTTACGTACTGGATGGTTATTACCAAATCTCCCTTTGGACTTCTGTATCTTAGACTAAGCAAACCCAAATCATTCAGGCAGTTAAGAATTCATACATCTGAGGAAGTTCTTAGCACAGATGTCTGAAGATGTGGTTACGCTAATTTTCAGAAAGGAAAATTCTTTAAGAAAAACAAGAGTAACATAGGGCAAATGTCAGTCGTAGACAATAATCACCAGTAGAAATATTTTGAAAGAAGTGAGTAAAGTGTATATAGCAAAGACTGAGGAGATTGATGTTGTTGTCAACATACAAATAAGAATAAGTAGCTCTGCAGAATGAAAGAAAAGCAGAGAGCACTGTGATCTTTGAATTGAGTTTGCCCTTCTCCTTAATAATTCCTCCACACTGCGATTTTTTTCTCCAGAATGTTGCTATGAATATCCCTGAGCTCATAGAGACTGTTTACACAACTCTACAGTAACTACTTCTCAAATATTTCAAATATTTCAGATGGGGTGGGTGGGAAGCCAAGGAACTAGGGACTTACCTGCTAACATAGCAACCTTACAATACCTGAAAGGGGCCTACAGAAAGACTGGGGAGAGCCTATTTACAAGGGCCTGTAGTGACAGGACAAGGGGCAATAGGTTTAAACTGAAGAAAAGCAGATTTAGATTGGATATTAGGAATAAGTTCTTTACAATGAGGGTAGTGGAGCACTGGAACAGGTTGCCCAGGGAGGTGGTTGAAGCCCCTTCCCTGGAGATATTCAAGGGGAGGATTGATGAGACCCTGGGCAGCCTGGTCTATTTGGGGGTGTCCCTGCTGACTGGGGCGGGGGGCAGACTAGAAAACTTTGAAAGTCCCTTCTGGCCTTCTGGCCCAGATGATTCTATGATTCTAACATAGATGCAAAATGCAGCCAAAAAAAAAAAANNGAAACAAAAAAAAAAAAAAAAAAAAAAAAGATATAGGTAGTGTTTAGCAACAGGTTTTCTTCCTTCCTAAAACCACAGAACTTGGCTTCACATCCTTGAGCACCATCTACTGGCTTCTCATCTGCTGACTTCTTACATCTAGAGAACTAGAGATTGTATTTGTCCCACCAGCACATAGCAGGAGCTCATGGTGGTGAATAACAGACAGCTTGAGACCAGCCCATAAGTTGGACTCTGTTTCTATAAAATGTTTGTCAAACAATTTTGAGTAATTAACAATTTCATAATAATCAAAGTCTGTTTCTGGACAATTTTCAAAGAGATAATAAGGCTTAACTGAGCCAGTAAATTATTTGCTGTGAACAGTTGAACCAGCTGTACGCTGTGTATTGCATATTCTATCCTTTCTGTTTCTTCAACGAAAGCGACAGTTGTTATGTTAAAATGATGAAATAAAGCCTAAATCCCTAAAAATAATGATTAAGCACTAGGGAGCAGTAAACAAGCATAATAAAGTTATTAGTAAATAGTTAGTTTCTAGTGCTGTAAAAAAGGGTGTAGCTTAATTTTCAAGTCTTCTTTTTCATAATTTGTTTTCTTTGGATGCTTTCCAGATTCTCGGTATTCTTCTTCCAGATAATCACTGACAAGTTAGAGATCATATTTTAACTGAGCCTCTTCTACAGATTCCACAAGTAAAGCATCATATAGGAATTAAAAGGATGAAGACCAACAATAGAAACACACAGACTGGAATTATTGAACGAGCTCTGAGATTTTTACATCTAGAGTCTCTCTTCTCACCAAAGCTACAATTGCACAGGGTTTTTCCTGACTGGTCTTCCATTTCCACATATGACCCTGTTGACTTCAGTATGGAGCCTGTCATAGCAGCAGAGCAAGATTTCTAAATTACATAGAAAGGGTAGGTAGAAACAGCATCTTTGAATTTTTTCTATAATCACACTTCCATGTTTTTTTTATTCTGCATCCTAGATTCAGATGTAAATTCTTCATTCTCTGTTCTGCAAAGTGCTTCAAGTTATCTTTAAGCCCATACTAATTTCTGTAACTTAAATTCACTTCCAAATCAAAGATCGAAGGAGGGAAAAAAGACCACAAAACACTCATATCTGTCATTTTTATTCTTTAGGAGATGGAAATTACCATAATAGATATGAATAAAGTTAGGCAATCTATCCATTTCAAAAATCTGTTTTAGCAGCTTGGCTCATGAAATTTGCACAAAACTGATTATTTTTATTTTTACACAGCCATGTTCAAGCGAGCATTTTGTCAAGCTATCTGCACAATGTAGAGAAACACTGAATTTTTCTGTGATAAAATTATGTACACAGTCATAATGGAAGCTTAATCAGTTTAACTGTTTGTCGGAACTCAAGTGTTGAACTACTCAACAGTGAATGAATTAAAATTGATTCATACTTATATATATATTCAAAGCTGAAGATTTCACCCCAGTTAACGTGAAGAAAAATAAGACAGACTTTTCTTCTGGGATGACACATATTTTCTTTATTGGAATCTTGACAAAATGTTTCTAAAGTGTAAATAAATTCCTTTCTAATACTGATGGGTCTTAGGCCTTGAAATATATTACTAGCTTAATGTTTCATTAGCATGATTTAGAATGGTCTCATTTGGTTCAGATGGATGTACCTCAGAAACCTTCCAGTGGGGCACCAGAAGCTGAACTGCCCTCCTCTGCATAACAGTGACTCCCCAGTGACAGGGTCTTTCAGCTAATAAGGGCTGATAGAAGTCTCTACACTTTCACTCCTCTTTCAACTTCATAAGCCTGAAAATTCAATTAAAATTAGCACTCATGCTACATTGCTCTTACTGTCATAGATAGGACCTGTGCGGGACTTTTTAATTAAGCAGCAAATGAAGCCTGACGTAACCTTTGACTGGAACAGGATGCGATGAAGTGGCTGCCATCGCTGGTTTTGTGTTTTAGCTTCCCCCCACTGTCCCTTGCATCAGCACAGCCCCTTCACATGGCTCACGTGTTAAAAGTGCTTGAGAGTCTGAACAAGCAGTGGGAAGGCCAAAATTGAGAGCACTGATCTCGTCCCAGAAGATTTAGTAGGGTATTCTGACATACTGAAATTGCAGAGACTCTCCAACGTCAGTGTCAGTTACTAAAGCTGGTTAAGTGTCTCCAGCTGTGAACTGACTCTTAAGAAGAGAAGAACCGTAAACGCCTTATCTGGGGCAGCTAAGTATAAGGAAGTCGTGCAGCCTGAAAGCCTTCCTATCATTTCACTTTACCAGCAGTCATGACTACTATTTTTTGTATAACACTTTGGTTTACATTACTTGCCAGCTGAAACTTGAATACACAGATCTGCATGCTCAGCCCAGAAGGAATTATCATTAGAAAAAGGCTCACAACATATTTAGAAAGTTCAGGGAAAGGTAAATAAACAAAACAGGGAGGGGCAGGAGATTAAAGTAAAATGTTTTCCTCACAATAGTAGCAGATCAGGTGTTCTTCCAGCACTGCCTGTATACCATTTTTTCGTTTTCCTTCTCCCCAAGTATTTTAGCAAAAATACCGGGCTTTGACAGTTGTGATAATAAAACCTACTTTCCCAAAGGGGAAAGAAAAACTAGTAAGAAAAAAACAAAAAAAAAAACATTTATGCTCTTGAAAAATACATTGCCAAAATCCATAACAGAGATTAAAGATATAAAAAATGAAGGTGCATCCCTTTCTGATCAGTATTTTCTATAAAAAGATATACATCATTCTCCTTTGGATTTTAAATACGCTACTTTTTTAATCTCCAGAAAGGCAGGACAGTAAAGCTATGCAGACAAATAGTGTCAGGCTCTGCCCTTAGATACACAATCAAAAGTCAAGGCTTGCCTCTCATCAGCTTGCTTTCACTCACACAACTATGTTACCCAAGGAGAATAAATGCAGTGTAATGCACAGTGAATGTATGTGCTGTGTTCACTGTTTACAACATAGAGCATGTGTCCAACAGCTTCTACACCCCACTGATATTTTTCTGTGACCTCAAGCTGCATCTCCTCCTTTACACGAACTGTAAACTCTTCAAAGTATCTTTCTCTATGTCATTATATAAGCATGCAGTGCTTATACAAGCGTGTTGTTGGCTTGAAAGGTTTCAACGTATTGAGATTCATCACAGTAACACTGTGATGGAAAAATCAGTCAACTACATTTAGGAAACTTCTAACACTTTTGTCATCAATAAAGAGAGAAGCATCTCGACAGGAAATCTATCCCACAGTACACTGAGGCTGAATTCAGTTTCAGACACTTTGGTATCTAAAGACTCTAATGCCTAGGGTATATCAGACATTTGCAGAAAGATAGGACATACAACACAAGTAATATGAGGGTCCCATGCACACCTGAGTGACAACTGGAAGGCAGGCAACATACCCTCTGTTGTCCTATATTTGTCAAAATCTCTCACTGCAACTTTGAAAAGCTCAGGGTAAGTAAGGAGTGGCAGCAGTCATTTTTGCTCAGAACTTTAATAGATAGTCAATGGACACATGGTATAGCATCATTTTTCCTGACTCCTTGTAGAAGCAAATGGTCAAAACTCATCAGTCTTTCCCCTTCAAGGAGACTCTCCAGATAAACACTGGGCCTGGTGAAAGAACTATTTAGTTTCTGTCCCTTTTAGGAGTCTCAGGCCATGATCATCAGCTACTGAGCAAATGTCTGGAATCTATGATGGAAAACAAAGTTTGAGTTGTAACCAGGAGTCAGGGGAGAGACTGAAAGCAGACAAGGCACAAAACTATACTGTAGGAATATTATGAATTTAGTGTCAAGACAATAAAGGCTTTTAAGACACATCTAAACTATAATTAATTCAATTTTTTAATTTTATGAAACTGATATTTTTACCTCTTTCATTTCAATTCAGAAAAAAAAGCCCAGAAATCTGTAATGAGAACTTCCAACTTTTTTCTTAGTATAGAGACATATTTTTTCAGTCACAGCTAGCAAGAAACATCTGTAACTTGTACTGATTATAGAGGATGGCCATTTTGAATAATATACCCAAATTCACATTGCTAAAGTCAGTTCAAATATGTCTACAAAAAAAAAGTTGGATGATAGAGTTCTTTTACAGTAAAGACAGTTTATGTAATGAGATGGAAAAAGCACATTTTTGTCTTGAACTTAGACTTGATATATGATTTACTCTCAGCTTTCTTCTTGACATTTTTATATTCATAAATGATACATAGTGTTGCACACAGAATCTGTCAATGAAGGTCATTATGTGGCCACAGTAAGTAAGGCAGAATTCAGATTTGCTCATTATGGAATACCAGAGATGCACGTTTGCAATATACAAATTAAAACAGAAAAGAAAAACAAACAAACAAACAAACAAACAAAAAAAAATCCCTATGAGGCTCTTTACAAAGTGATTATATCTTTGAATTTCACAACCAGTAACACTATTCATACAGCAAGACCCTAATTCATTCTGCATTATTCCCACCCACAGAAAAGCATGAAAGAAAATCACCTCTGTGAATAGAACACATATTGTAGTTAGGTTAGCTGGTGTCTCTCTTTTAATTTATGGCTTAATTTACACATGCAGGTAGCTAAAGTTTGGCAGTAGAATCCCTTCATGCATCTATTTAAAATAGTATTCCAGGTAAAAATTTCCTTCAAAATTTATTTTCTTATTTCATGTAAACTAGAAAAAATGTTTAAACCTTACCTGCAATGTTTCAGTTCAGCCGCAAAAGATACAAGAGCAAGGGTCTTCAGTTGACACAAGGAAAAAAAAAATGGGTGTGGTGTTAAAAGGCAATTATATTAATCAAAAAATACTTTTTCCCTCTAAAAAAAACCTGATTTTTTCTTAATTATCAGTGAACAGTGTCAACTTTATGCACACCAATTCATAAGAGAGAGCAACTCCTGATAAACCTGGGTGAAAAAGTTAAATTGTGCCACAGCATTCAGTCTGTTGAATTAAAGCCCTTAATAAGCATTCTGAACACCCACTTCAATGTTAAATATGACTGCCATATATCCATCTGGTATTTCTATGGAGTACAGGGTAGCCATCACCTCCAGTATGGGAAGCTCAACTTTTAGTGGTTACATGTCCCTCACAGGACAAAAGTGCCAAATCTTGATATGAGACCACAGAGAAGTATTTACGCTTGATTTTGAGCTCAAAGAGGTCACGAACTTAGAGCAACTAGGGTGCTTTAGAGTAAATACACCTCGTTTGCAAAGCTAAGCTTCTTTAGTTGTGAAACACCACGGGGTTTTGTTCCTGTTTCTTCCACTGCTTCCCCTGTTTATTTCTGTTCATACAGTATCACCTCCCTTTCTGCCCTTTCATATTAAAATAAATCTTTCTTGTGTCTCAGCTTTGCAAACAATTTCACACATCTTTAACTTCACACAGTTGACCAGATCCCTTTTAGTCTAAAAAGCATGAGCTAAGCCCAGACTTTAGAACAGAAGGAACTTCTACCTTTCCAGGACTGGTTTTCAAGGACAGCTTTCTAAAATAACATCCATCCAGTAAAACTGAAGACATATATTTTTTTACTCTGCCTAGTGATGTCTCCTTTCTTTTGCTCCTCCATTCAGTGCCTATATTTAGTGGCTGGCTTTTTAGAAGCTAGCTTGTAGTTATAGGGTCTTTATATCCCCCAGAGATGGCAATTACATAATCTTCTGTAAATACAAGCCGTAGGCTTCTTCTAAAATATGGAATTAAAGCCTGTCTTTTGGAAAAATATTTAATCCTGTGGTGAATAGTACACACACAACACTTGAAGACCTTGTTACCTCCCAAAGAAAGTTGCTTCCATATTCAATTCACCTCAGCTCTAGGAAATCAAGTCATATTTCTGGGCTGAACTCATCTTATTTCCTGTACCCCGGCACATACACATTACATCTCCTTTTGCAAGACCAAGAAGCCTTCTACTATCAGATTTCTTTCCTACTTGTTAGTATTTAAACAATGGCATTGGCTTTTCTGCTAGGAAAATATTATGGAATAGAATTTGTATTTGTAAACATTCTGATTTTCCATGCAGGCTTTAAGAAGGGCTATGATTTTGTCCTTTTACTCATTTTTCAGGTGGGCAGAGATGAGTTATTAATAAGAAACCCAGTGGCAATAAAAAGAGACTTCTGGGCCTTAGGACAAGTGGTCAAGGGGTCGGGACCACAGATAGTGTTCTCTGTCATCCCAGTTGCAGGGAAGGATGAGGAAATTAACAAGAAGAGCCAACAGATCAATACCTGGCTCTGAGCCTGGTGTCAGAGGCACAACTTTGGGGTTTTTGAGCACAGGAAGGTTTATATGACACCAGGCCTGGAGACAGTTGGGGTACACCTATCTCAAAAGGGGAAGACGATGTTCGCACAGGAGTTGGCCTCATTAAAAGGTATTTAAACTAAGTTTGAAGGGTGAAGGAGGTGGGGGGGAAATCCATCAGCAGAAATGCAAGGCTCATTGATGGATTAGGAACTAAGGCTGACACTGGAAATGGTCAGGTAGAATTTAGGCCTTCCTACACCAAAAAGGTGGTGGGACCGGTAGCCCAGCTGAAGTGCTTTTTTACACTAATGCACACAGCATGGGCAACAAACAGGAGGAGCTGGAAGCCATTGTGCAACAGGATGATGTAGTCACCATCATGGAAATACGGTGGGATGACTCACATGACTGGACTGCTGCTATGGATGGCTACAAACTCTTCAGAAGTGACAGGCAAGGAAGAAGAGGAGGAGGGTTGGCCGTGTTTGCTAGGGAGAGTTATGAACGTCAAGAACTAATTCAGGGTAATGATAGAGTTGAATGCCTATGGGTAAGAATCAGGGGAAGGGCCAGCAAGGCTGATATCATGGTGGGAGTCTGTTACAGACCACCCAACCAGGATGCAGAGGTAGATTCTATAAGCAGCTGGGCTGGGAGAGGTCTCAAGATCACTTGCCCTTGTCCTGATGGGAGACTTCAACCTAGCAGATATCAGCTGGGCACACAATACAGCTGAGAGGGAACAGTCTAGGAGGTTCCTGGAGTGTGTTGTGGATAACTTCCTGACACAAGCGTGAGGGAGCCAACTAGGAAGTATCTGCAGGGTTGTTGCTCTCACATATTCTCACTTTGCTCTTTGGCTGCAGTTCTGTAGTTCCGCAGTTGGCTTTTATTCCCCTCTTCTTAAACATGCTATCACTAAGGCACTGCCACCATTATTGGTGTGCACTGTCTTGGACAGCAGTGGGTCCATCTTGGAGCCAGCTGGCATTGGGTCTACTGGACAGGTAGATTCTAGCAGGTTCTTACAGAATCCACCCCTGTGCTATTAAAACTTTGCCATGGAAATCCAATACAACTTATTTAACAGCAAGGATGATGTTTGAGGTGAAGCCACTTTCCTCATGTCAATGCTTTTTGTTCCAACAGGCTCATTATAGTCTGTAACTGAACCACCCTTGTTCCAGCATATTAGATGACCATAAGCCGGTAGAGCATGTCTGGGTTGGCAGTGTGTAATTGTAGTATCAATGCTATGTCTATAATTACCTACCAGGCATATAATAACAAAAAACACTTCTTGCTAAAAAATAACAATGGGCTTATTTTTCTAGTCAGTGCTGCATTATATGTTCACAATACTTTTTGATCTTAGTATCTATGGATAACTGCACATGCACTTAGTTAAAATATAATCATTAAAGCTGTCTGTACTCTTTTGACATTAATTTTTCATAATAGTAAGTTCCATGTCTCTGGGTTAGAAAACAAAACAACAACAAAATTAAAATTCCCCCACAAAAACACAAATGCAACTGTGCAGATAGTACAAAATTGATCCATTCCAGCAGAACATGTGGTCCATTTGTACGCCATTTTGCCATACGATGCCTCCTCATTGCAGCCTCAAAATCCCAAGTAATATCTCAGCTATGGTTTCTTTTTGTGATAGCAGGAAAATGGACAACTGGGACAGATTCAAAGTTTATCCAGCAGATCCTAAGGTATTTCCTGGCAGACGTAAATCTAGGAAAGCAATTTATTAGAAGATGTATACATTGCTTGCACACACATGGTGAAAGTTAGGAAAGGCATTTAGAAATCACATTACTCCAAAGCTGATAAGTGAAAATTAGTTGCTGGTTGATATCTCTGAAAGTCAGGTCACAAGCTTAGTTGTGGCCATGACACAAAAAATCCTTTACCTATAACCATAAGCAAAAACATGATAGGTATGTGACTAACAGTGCAATAGAAATAACACAGAAATCATATGTGAAATCAATACACAATGAATATGGATCTATTGAACATGAAAGGAAGTCTATGGTAGTAATCACAAATATGTATCTTACATTGAAGATGATGAGGAGAATCTAGCCAGTCTAGTGGGAAAAAAATTCCACCTACCTTATCTGTGTTCAGATGCTAGTTTTCAAAGAAGGTCTGAGGGACTCTGAGGCTACATATCGCTTCAGCAATGAAACTGTAGGGACACAAAATCTCTCCATCAAGGAACCACCCCTTATTATCTTATTATTAAACCAAAATTGTCCTAATGTATATCAGATACTACTAAAAAAAGAGTTATCCTAATCCCTGTAAATATCTAAACATATTCTATAACCTTTGTGTGCACAGATGTGTGTATAAACATATATATTTACATGCATATATATATATATATATGAATGTACATCTCCATTGCTTGTTTGTGGCCAGACCTGTTTCCTGACTTGCACTAGTAAAAAGATGGGTTTATTTCCACTTCTGATTCTTCTCACTGGTATCTATTTCTATCTAGTTCTAATATTATGGGTTTTTTTCATAAAATAAAATGCACTAATGTTAGATGACAGATTTGTACTCTAGTCTTGGAGCCTGTGGCCATCAGTACCTTGAGAATCTCTGCACTATCTCTAATCCTTTAGAACAGTTACAGAAAAAAAGTAATTGCCTGGTGTAGATTCCATGCAAACTATATTAATATCATTGTGCGAGTTACAGTGGCATGAGCTGAAGAGCCCAGCTCTGTTAATCAGCGGATCAACAGTATCTGTATTTGCTAACACTGTTTACTATGAACACCACACATCAAACAAGTGAAAATAGACTTGTTTGGCTGTAACAGTGCTAAGATCATGTCTCCTTAGCCACTTTAGGAAGTAAAATACACCTAGAGTTTTTCTGTGCATTCAAATTGATTATAACATAGATTGGCTTGTTTTCATTTTCAGAGGTAGCGCTCAAGTCAGCAAGTATGTTTTCGCCAAAGGCTTCCTATTTTTTAGGCCTTCAGTGACCTTTATGTTTTCAAATAAAATCACCTTGTAGCTCTTTCCAAGTTTAAATGGCATTCAGCTTAAATAAAGCAAAACAGTTTGCAAAATATCAGCTTCCCTCTGACAAGCCTCTGTGCCCTCCGTCGTGACAACTTAAGTGATCCGGCAGTTTCTATTCTCATAAAAGTGAAGATTTATATAGAAGATCTGAGGTACTTATGGCCTTTAGGTTACTAATGGCCAATAGAAAGAGACATTTTCTTGAGATGTAACAAAATCTATGCTTTGTTTTGGGTCCCAGAGGTAGCTTCTCTTAAATGACAAAAAAAAGATTATTTATTTTATAAAGGCTGTAGGAACTAAGTAAGTTAGAAAGGACAGCTTTAAAGCTTTTACGATTATCTATACCATTCCTTCACAAAGTACGTAGGCATCATCTGTGACATGGACTTTGGGGTTTTTTTTGTACTCACTTTTATTCTGTAGTTTCACAGCATGTGTAGCAGTTGCTAATATGAGAACAAGACATATGTAGTAATTATTTTTCCTCCTTCATCTTTGATCTGTGTGGGAAGAGGCCATGAATTGTTCTGAGCCCCTCACAACTGCTTCCAAACAGCCCTGAAATCAATGTAAACAGCCCACTGCACATCAGAACCTCAGCCAGCCAGAAGGGCACGTGGCACCTCTGTTCAAATATATTTTACAAAGTGTGATGGCTGCTCAGGGAAGAAGAAATGGAGGAGCCAGCTGGGTATAATGGAGAGGACATGTGGAAGGAGACATTAGTAGGGGCATGGCTGGGAGTCCTTCTGGAAAGATGTGCTCCATGCGAGGGCAGGGAGGTCTCTGAGGATGAGTACAGCCCACGGGAGACTTATGCTGGGGCACCCTTAAGAATCTGTGAACCGTGGATAGCACACTCCAGAGCTTATTAATTTTCCATAATTAAAACAGCAGATTTAATAATGCATTTCCACTTTCCTGATGCTATTGATATTGCAACTTTCATTTTAACAGACCAGAATTGTTTCACACAGAAAACAAACTCTTGTGTTGGAACTCCTTCCAGTCTTCTGACCTTTTCCTATGTTTTGAACACATCTGAGCTACCATGAATCTTTTCACCATGATGCTTTAACTATTGTTATCAGCGCATATATAAGTCCGGGAGCTATGTCATAATACTGCACTTTAGTTAGGACACAACCACAAAGGAAGATGGCTTGGATTTCTTTTTGCAATTGTCTTGATGCATTTTAAGCACAGAGAGGTTATTTTTCATAAAAGAAAGACTTCTGAGCTTAAAAGATTTATTAATTCATTTGGTTTTGTATTCCAAGTGTAGATTAAAGGATTCTTTTGGTAAAGTGTGAGCTGAGCAAAATGTCTAGGTACTCTCAGTGCAACATTTGGACAAGATCCTGTTTGGTTTACCTTCCTAAATACATGCAATTCCCTAATGCTTTTTGACTACTGACATTACTGGGCATGAGAGAGATGTTGCTGGGTACCAGGGAGAAATTACGTATTATGAGATATTGCCATATCTCTTCCATTTGACAAGGGCACATTTCCAGGATTGCAGGTGGATTGAAGAGGCAGACAGGAGTAAGAACTGAAAGCCATCTGGAATCTGCTCTCTATACCCTGCCTTTCTGTATTTCTCTACTGAAATTCATACCCCTGCACAGAGAACAGTTGTAAAAGCAAAAAGATAAGGAAGAAGGGAAACACCTACTGGACTGTAGTGACAATTAACCATCATTTCTGTAGTCAGTTGTAATTGTGACAACTGCTTTGTCCAAAGCAAATGCCATGAGAAACAAAGGTAGGCTACAAACACACAGTGCACAAGTTGCTTCCTGATGTAACACGTGACATTCAGGTGTTCACACGAGAAGCTCTGTTGAATAGCTGTTGTGCCACAAATTCAATCCCAGTAACTTGCTCCTTCCTTATATATTCAGAAATATTGTCTGCTGCTAGAATGTTTACAAGATAAATTATAAAACAGCGCATGGTATGCAATCAGTAGTGTTACAGTCCCCTATTTTTTCAGACGTAGCTTTGCCTCACAAAAGAATAGCTGTACAAAGTTAAGGATTATACCTCATCTCCCAATTCCTGTGTCTCTACATGCAACTTGGAGGTTTGATTTCCTCTGAAGTGAGGGAAGGTCCCTATCACCAATTCCTCAGCAAATCAAAGCAGCTTTCTGTGAGCTCTTGGCTTCTGTCATTAGACTGGCTCTCAGTACCTTAAGTAGCTCATTGATAATAGCATGTATTTCTTCTACACTATGTACATACGCTTCCATCAGACTTTAAATTTATATTCTTATATCAGAGAGTAAAACTGTTATAGTATGCGTGTAATTTGCTAACTTCCTTATGATCTGATTGGTCCTTGAATATCAGCCTAACTATAAACACTGAGATGCCAGCCTCATCTCAGTCCTGTCTGAGATGAGCGTAGCAAAACCACTCCAAGAACATGAACCTTAAGGCTCTCGTATTAAAACACAGGAACCAATTCACCATGGCAGGATCACGCTCAGCCTCACCCAGGAAATTGTCAGAAGGAGGAGTAAGAAAAGCACAGAAGAACATGACAGTGCTGCTTGTTTTCCTATGGGTCCTGTGGCTGTCCACAGACATTAAGCCATCACATCTTCATTCATGCTTCAAACCTCTATTTAACAATAGAAACCATAAATATAAATACATATGACACTACACTCTTGAGAAATATATGGGTGGATGCCCTTCCCCTCAGGTAACATATAAATTTTCTGCTCTGCAGAAAGGTGTTTAAGGTGAACTGGTTTCATTGTTTCTAACCACTTGCCATTATTACACACATCTTTTCATTTGAGAGCTATAAAAACATCCCGTTTTTCATACATTTCAGACAAAACATCTCTCTGACAGAGCTAGCTGAAAGGAGACATCTTTCAGTCTGACAGTGTAATAGTGTCTTTTCATCTCAAACAAACAGCTTCTGCTATAGAATACTTGTGAATTCATAATAATGTCTCTGTACAAGAGTAGAGTCCTTTCAGTTCTGCACATCACTGTTGCTTGAACAGTGGATCCTTCAGTGTCAAAATTCAGAAAGTTACTCATAGATACAGTTGTCCAATAAATGTGATGCATCCATTTCTTCTGCACATCATTCCCATGAGATTTTAACAATAATTTGTCATTGTTTTAAAACAAGCTGGATAGCTGATTTGTCAGAAACACATATGTCAGTTTTAATATTTGCACACAAATGAACACTGTCAGATATGTAGATTTCTAATAGTAAATGTGTACATTAGTGACAACACAGGACATATCAAATGTCTGATATAACCAAATAACACTTGATTCAAGACTCTCCTCTAAAGTTAATTTACAAATCCAGTGCCTATCAAGGGCAGAGTCCGTTTCTCTTAATTTCAGTAGATGTTCAGTTAAAATCCAATTAGAAGATCATACCCTTGCCATCATTTGCAGAAACAGCTGAGATTTTAAAGACCTCTCTATCCTTAATCTTTGGCCTTCATAGAAACAAATGGTGTTCATAGAAGAGACTGTTCTGTATACCTAAGTTGATTATTGAGCTTTAAAGATGTGTGTGAAGTCACCAAGCCATTTAAACGCATTAAAATATATCCTTTTAACATATTAGGATTGTACTCCATCTCCCTCTGTCCCTTTCCTGCCATGTTCTTTATTTCCTACACAGAACTCGCAACGCTCCTTATCCATCTGGACCACAGACATCCCAGGCTGAGCTAACAACGCGGCTCTCTGTGACCAGTTGAATGAGATTATTGTGAGCAGCACCTCATCCTAAAGTGGATATGATTTATGAATTATACTCTAAAAAATAAGTTTTTCTGCCATGTGACTAGTTCAGGTATAGAATCCTGCTTGACCAAAGTGAGATGAACACACCTACATGGGTAACAAATACACACTGGGCCAACCTCAGTTCCAAGTGTTCCTAAATTAGGAATAGGAGGAGAAAGCTATTTCATGATTATATACCAGCTCTATTGCTTCCTAACTTATATGTGGTTAGTGCCTTCAACGGCTCTGTAAATTTCTATTTGTTTTCCTTCATGTGGTGCATCAGCAAACTTAAGACCTAGACCCAGGTATGAAATACTCATTTGGGGTTTGTTAAAAATTGCTTTGGAATAATTCTGTGGTACAAAGAGACTCAGACTCCTATTTTTCCTGGAACAATGATACTTATTTAAGTATACTGTTCAACTCGGCAAGACATTAGTGCAAAATAGGAGATGCAGAAGACTTAGAAATAGTAAAAAAAATCCAAACAATTCCAGCACCTTTAAATGTGGGTGGCATATTTAAAACAACTGAAAAAACCAATTTTGCTAAGAGTTCAATATGGCTTAAACATTAGCTTCACTGACTAGTTGCACTGAACTCTCCCTTAAAACATAAATCTTGAAGTTCAGATCATTCCTTTGTGCTCTGCGCCACTGACTCCATTTCCTTGTTTCCATGATGGGAATGTGCTTTAAAAATAGTACTGTTTAGCCTTTAGCTAAGACAGCTTCAGATCACCACAACAGATGCTTTCCTGAGCCGATGAGGTGAATTGCCATCACATTTTTCAGCTGATGGCATTGTATTTCAGCTTCATTAAATGAAGTTTAAGTAGCGCGAGAAAAGCCATTCCTGGGCTATTTCATGCTCCATATAATCTTCAGTGTGCTGTTTTTCACTGGCATTGAGAGAGAAGGTGAGGGAGAAAGGAAGCTGCTGTCACCACAGGTAGCAGGGAATGGGGGCATGGTCTACCAAGTTACATGTAGTAGTGCTAATAAGCCTGCAGGAAAAGCTGGAGAAAGCAAAACCCAAATAAATAAATAAATGAATAATGTGGAACAGTGACTTCAAACAGGAAAAGTGACTGTGTATGGCAGAGAGGTTACACTACAGTGGGAGTTGGTTTAATGAAGCATAGTGAATGCAAAAAATATTTAAAGGATAAAAAAATCTGTGATTAGATGTTTAAAAAACAAAAAGAAAAAAAAAGAAAAAATCTCAAGAGCCCTTTTATTACTGATGCTGTTGATATGACTTTAATTTTCCTTCTGATATACATGAATATTGAACTTCCTAGACTTTACAAGCAATTCAATACCAGCTTATTCTGAAAACAACGTATGAGCCAGCTACATACAACTTTTTTTTTTTTAAATAGCAAGTATCTATCATGACTGATTCAAAGTAGGGAATATCAAGAAAGAACACATAATAGTGAACAAAACCAACCTTATTCTCTGTAAGAACATGGGAACTATGTAATAACATGGTTTCCTTGAGTATTCTGACTTGCATTTCTAACCCTTCTGAGATGAAGGTGTTAGGCAGTGTCCAGTAACTGCCCAGGATTACATATTGTAGCTGCTTATTCTTCTCAAAGATGAACTTTCATTCTTTTGCCTGAAGACTGCCTAGCACAATGCATATATAAGCATATGCAGTGCTAAGATCTGAGTGAAAAACAGAGTGGAAAAAATTAAGATTTTAACTCTGCATAACATGCTCTCATTTTAAAAGATGCTAATGCTCTAAAGCAGAACAAGATATATGAAGTAGCTCTCTGAAAGACGAGACTAGGACACTGGTATATCTGATGTCCCATGAAAAAGAAAAACAAACAAGCAAATGAAACAATACTTTTTCTGATACAAGCTACTCTCCAGTAGAAGTCTCAATTTATATAATAGAAATAAGTAAAGCTTAAACTATTGTTTCTTTTTAAAGATCTTATTTTTTTTTATTAGATTGTTGAGTGGCTGCAAAATAAGCATACTTCTCCAATCAGGAAATAGGTGATAATTACAAGTCTACAATCATTTTTTTTTTGGAACAATTAACATGAAGAATGGAATTATAGCTGCTGTTTTCTGTTCAGGCGTTTATGCAGTGTCTGTTCCTAAGGTGTCTGGTAACGTTCCCAGAGAGTGAAAAATGAATATGTGTTACATACAGCACAGGTACTAGGCAGTTCCTCATCAACACTTTTCTGGCTCAACTTCCATTCACAGTACAATGGGATTTCTGTGATTTTCTCATTATATTACTAAGTCTTCAATTCCTCCTTTGCTTGTGCTCAGTTTCCTTGTCATTGAGTTTTTGCTTCCAAACCAAAATACTATTGTTAAATTCTAAGCTACTAGTTTCACATTATTTATCACAGAAAAATAAAGTCATAAAGTCAAAATTATTTTCTGTTTCCTTTTAAAATCTTAAGAAATTTGCATCGGGTTTGGTTTTTTATTTTGTTGTTTTGGTTTTTTTCTAGTTTACCATAAGATTACTCATTCCAAATTACTTTGTCTCACATCCATTTGCTTACACTATTTCATTACTCAAGATAGTGATCCGATTTGCTTGTCTCTTTATGGATATGGAAAAAGGAGTAAGACAGAAGGAGAGTGCAGGATGTAACCTGTGAATTAAACAAAAATGGAGTTTACCTGCATAAAACAGTATTGCTTCATTCACAAAGATATTGCCATTTCTTGCCAGTAAATATGAAAAAGTCCTGTAGAAATCAAGACTATTGTATACAAAATGAATATAAGATGACCATTCAGTTTCTCACAGTGTAAGAAGCAGTGGTAAGTGTCAGGGTGCAAGTTAAAAATGTGAAAAAGGGAATTTAATTCAGTTGTGTAATCACTGGAATACAGTTGGAGGCCAATGGATTTTAGAAAAGGGATTAGAGAGATTCATTAATGTTATTAGACTGATGATTTAAGGAAAAAAGAAATCATGCACAAGTCACTGCTCCTCTGACTGCTGGAGGTTAAGAAACAGTAAGAAGGGAGAAACACTGTGTATCTACTTCTTATAGTCTTCCCCTAATCCACCACAATAAGCAATGATGAGAAACAAAATGTCTGTCTATCTGGACAGTTTGGCTTAAAATATATTCTTAAATACATGATTCCTCTCCATTCCCAGAATCTATCCACAGGCTCACGCCACTACAATGGCTATATCCAGCTCTCTGGGTGACCATAGCAGTCCTTTCACAAAGGTATCAATTTCAGAATTGACAGCTCAGTCAAAATTGGTAGTCAGTTTACATTTAGAGCAGCTTTACATGATATGTGATATGAAGACAATGCCTAGATCCTTTTTGGCAACCAACAGGCCTCTAAATAAATAGTCATTATGCTTGAGTAGACATGTCTATCCAACAGAGGAATGAACATATAAATCAAAATTTTCATTTTGGATTTTAATAGGATCTCTTTTAGTAAGTGGGAAATCACACAAATTCACCAGGTTTCCACACACAGTGATGGAAAGTGCTAGAATTTTCTAGCAAGACTAAATTAGGAAAACCTGGTGCAGGAAATGTGAGTTTTGCTATGGAAGGAGCAATGTGAATTCAAACAGAACTAAAATGAGAAACTAAGAGAACATTATTTGGGAACAAGACAGCAAAATATTGCCTTGTAAGTTTGACAGGATTCTGAATTTTAACCACCATTCAACACATATTTGCCATGTTTTTGGTTCTTTGTATACTTTGACCTAACAGAAAACTGAGCAAGCTGTGCCAGTCTCTTTTCCTCAAAAGAATCTGTCCTGGGCAACTTTCATATTATCTATTTAATTAGAGCTTGGTTTTCATACAGACTTCACATACAGACTTCACATACAGACTTCACATATAACTTGAGAAACAATAGGGTAATTTTAACTCAAAATTTCTCCTTGAGCTTGTCTCAGCCCAGCACAAGTGTATAATGTAACGACTTTTATCCAGGACTCTGTTACCAAGTCAACTCTCATCTCTTTACTTGTTGTCATAAATCACCCTCAAGGATGAGGCATGGTGGGGTGGGATGTGTGTGTCAATTTTTTAGTAAAATAATTAAAAATATTTTTGTACAAAACAAATTGAAACACATAGCTCCAGATACCTGCTTTTACAAAGGGAAGTGAAAACAGCCATTAGCACTTGAATTGCCTTAGGAAAATAAAAGCAGTTCATCTGCCTCTGGGATTTCAAACACAAGGACATAACATACAGCTCGGGAAACTCAAGGGACAAGTTTCTAGTTGCTGAAGAATGAAGTAGAGAAACATGTTTTTGTGTCTACCATGTTCCTGTATACTTTTTGCAGATATCCACTACTGACCACTGTCAGATAGGCTATTGGGTTATGTGGACCTTGTATGTCACTTAGCACAGCCCTTCCTAAGCCCTTAGCCTAATCTTGACTTTAGGCAAAGCCTAAAGTCACTCATGACATCCTCATAGACAAACTGATAAAACAGTCAGTGAAGTGAGTGGAAACTGGCTGAGCTGCTGCCGCTAAAAGACTGTGATCAGTGGCATAAAGTCCAGTTAAAGGTCAATCACTAGAATGTATCTCAGGAGTCAATGCTGGTGGCCAATACTAATATCTTCAGCAGTGATCAGGATGGGATAGAGGGCATCCTCAGAAAGTTTGCAGATGGTACAAAATTGAGAAGAGTGACAGAGTCATCAGGTGCTTGTGTCACCTTCTGGGCAGGTATCTCATGTTCAAAACCAGAAAATGAAAGTGCTGCACCTGTTGAGGAACATGCAGCAGTACAGCCTGGGGACACAACACCTGCAGAACAGTTTAGGAGAAGAGGTCCTTGGGATCCTAGCGGACAAGTTGAACATAAGCTTCTCGGACTGCATTAGGAAGAACGATGTCCACTGATCAAGGGAAGTGATTATTCCCCTCTACTCAGCACTGGCAAGAGCACACCTGGAAAACTCTTCCTCCCTAGTATAAGAGATATATGTGCAAACTGGAGCAAGTCCAGTGAAGGGCAACAAAGATGACTTTGTTGATGCACATAAAAACCAAAAGAGTAGGAGGTGGTAAAGAAAACAGCACCAAGTTAGCAAACAGAACCCCTGACTATTGCTAGCACAGAAAACAGATGTTTCAGAACCATTTAGAAAGGGTAGCAGATCCAGGAAGATAGAGAGAGCGTGGCCAAGCAGGAAACACAGACAGATGGGACAAGGTGAGAAGAGGACAGCAGGGGGTGAAAGCAGGTTACTAGCACAAGAAAGAAAACAAATGAAAAAGGTTCAAGAGAGAGAACTACGGAGAGGATGTGAAAACACAGACTGGATGTTGGCAATATATAGAATAAAGGAACAGATTTATTATTAAGTTACATTAACAGAAAAAGTAGCCATTACACAGAATTCTGAACTAGAAAAAAATGTTCCACTAGCCAGTACATAATATAAGTATTTTCTCATCACACTTTAACAAGTAGTCCTGCACTCAGCTGTCTTCTAGGGCCTTTACAATATGAATAAAGTCATCAGTCTAGGTGACAAGAATAATGGACATTGAACCAAGAACTCATCAAGGAAAATACTGTACCTGATGAATAAGTTAATAGGATCTACAGTGTCTTCCCTGTTCTGGATCATGTTTTATTTGGTACACTTAGACTGACAGGTGCACACAGATGCATAGCTGTCTTGTCCATGTTTGTATCACCATGCATGAACTCTAAGTGCATGACACATCCCTCTAAATGTTATAATATGGTTTCTGTTTCAGAGCTAGTTCATGTCTTTCTGGGACAGCCCGTGAATGTTGTAACCACACTTGTACATTTCTGTCCATAAGGACATACTTTTAATGCTATCTGTCATGTCCTTCAAGTTAGATTTCACTTCCCAATTTGTTTTAAATTAAACAAATTATGTTTCCACCTCTTGGCCACTTTATTCACTCTTTCTTCTTGTCTATTCTATTTTATAATAATCAGAATCATATCCAACACATTTGGACTCATGTAGATTACCATAATCCAAATAAAAGGAATGTACAGATGAACAATGTATCAAACACATCCTAGAATGCTCATAAACCATAATGATATAAAACAGCAATAAAAAATACAGTCAGCTTCCTGGGATCCTTCAACATAAAATCAAAATAAATTATATACAGATATATATAAATCAATGCTGAACTCAGTGACACAACCAATCCCTCCATTCCTTTTATAGTTATCTTCCAGGTACAACACAGTCTGGAACAGTGCTGCTGACTTGTAACTGGACTCCCATGCCCAAAAGTCAGGTTCCCTTTTACTACTTCCAGTAACTATCCAGAAAAAAAAAAAGAAACATGGAGCACAAATTAAAAGCATTAATGTAGATAGCAAGGATTGTGAATGGTTTTGAAACAACTATTAGAAACAGGCAAGATGTGGCAAAAGTCTAGATGACCATATTTGATCTATTTCCCTGTGACATTACACAAAAGTCACTGTAAGAGAGTTCCCTGTTTCACTGGAACATTCCCTGGCAGCTCCTGCATTTGAGAAGAGTGCTTTAATTTATTCTTTCAAAGAATAAAAATTCTACACCAATTTTCTACAATTTGTTCTGTAATAGCACCTGCTTTAAGAAGAGGTATTCATACACTCAATACATTATTCATTATAGTCCAGTCACTGCCACACTTAAGCTGTCTGCTCCAATATGCTCCTTTTTTGATGTGCACCTGTACATTTTAAAGTTTCAGCTGTCATTACAGCTGCTTCTCCCATGTTGATCCATGTCATACAAGAACCTCTTGCCTTCACATTTTGTACCATTTTTACAAGAATAATTCATCTTTTCTCCTGCTACCATTACTCATCTCATATTAACTCTGATATTACTGTTCTGTAGCTCATTAAAAGTGGTATCTTTTATATCATAGCATATAGTTTTTCGTGACTATTAGTACAAATTAACAACAATGCAAATTTCTTTTTATTTTTCCAGTGGAACTTACTTTCTCATCTTTTCTTTTTTTTTCCTTATTGCCTTCAGCTATTGTTTTCAAAGATCCTACATCCAAAGGTGCCCCAGTGTTTCAGCAAATCTCAGCCCTTATTTAATAGCCTGAAGGGAGATATGAATCCTAACCTGACATCAAGTTATAAAGTAAGGAAGAAAACTGTAATCAATTAATAATGAAGCAGAAAATTTTTTTCTGGGCACTGTGCAGTTCTATCTTTGGAGCAAGGAGTGTATATTTCCACAGCAAAAAGTAGTTTCTGGTACCTATAAAACATTTGTTGTGGTAACTTATATGGTTTAAATAACAAACAACTGAAAATACAATATGGGCTCATGAATACTGAAATACTGAAACATAGCTATTCCGTTGATATCATTAATAGCACCAGCAGAATACAAAAGTATTATCAGTACGAAGAAAACAGAACCCAATTAAACTCTTCTCTTTACCTTTTAGTGCACAACAGAAAAGCTCAATTACACGATCATCTAATATCTCTGATCCTTTCCGCTCTGGTCCAGTTTTTAATGAACAGGATATACTACAGGAAAAAAAAACAAACCAAACCAAAACAAAACCTTTGAAAAGTAGGCTGTGCCATCTACGATAAAGGTTTTTTATGTGCTACCTTAGAGTATTCTTTTTCTTACTAATTATTTGTGTTACGGTAGCACTATAGATATCCAGAATTTTAAAAGCTTCCCAATCTGTATGGTGTTATAAAGTACAGAATAGAAAGACAGCTCAAGACTCTTCACCATTTCATTCAATACTTTCAGTTCAAATGCCATTGGAATTTGTCTTTACAAGTCTAACCTCAATTTATTCCATATATCCTATTAGTTACTCACAGTGAAGCAGCAGTAAAAATAAATTTTAAATTATGATAATGTTTTAAAATCAGTTAAATTTTTAATTTCAAAACCTAAATTCAGAACAGGCCAAAAAAAATTTTAAGAAAGGATGGATTACATATTTTTGTCATAAGTTTCCACTATTTTGTTTATCAAATGCTTCAGATAAAAATATTAAAAAGCAAACAAATGACAACTACTTGAAATTAATATGGAAACTAATAGAAGTAATCTGTTTTTGAGAAACTGGGGGCTTAGTATTGCAAAGTTGTATATTTTACCTTTATTGAGTAAATCTCTCTTTCCTCTCTCTTAAAGATTCATCTAACTCTGAAAGATGACTTTAAATATATCATTGTATGAGTCCCTCTTTACTGTGGTTTCCCCCTCAAATCACCAAACTCTCTGTGAAAGTGTGTTTATGGTTCTTGCCTTGCTTCCTATCAGAAAGCCAAGTTCTGTTCCTTCTTATGTGTGCATCAACATGCATAATAAATATTCTGCTGGACCAACTTAATTCTTGCTTTCATTCACACAACCATTGTGCCTACAACAGATTTAAAAGAGAGTAACACAAAGGAAAATTTGCCTATCTGATTGGAATTGAGTTGTTCTGTTGATATTTCATGAGAAAGAAAATTATCTCAATTCAATTTCATTGTTGTGGTTCTCTGACAAGAAAAAGAAAGAGATAAAACAATTTTTTGCGCTAATGTAAGGAGATCAAAAATATTTCCCAGGTCACTAGCATCTCTCAATCTGGGCCTGCTTATGAGTTTTGTATAGATTTACGTGTGTCATGCCTTGCGTGGTAAGAACTAAACGCTTAGTTACATTAAAATATTTTGCTAAAGATTAAATTGGTAAGAAATACTTGCATTTGTACTGATTTATTTACTTTTTTTTGTTGTTTTAACAAAACAATAAATTCTGCTTGGGGTTTCTAAAAAGCATATAAGGTTTTTCAGAACTGTCAGGAAAACAGTACCATTCTTTGAAAAGGCAAACTTTTTAATTAATAGTAATCTGTTAATTAATTAACAGATGGGATTTTAAAATATATATACAATAATCACCTATTAGAAATTAATGGAGAGGAAAAGAAAGAAAGAGGTAAATAAAATTATTTTGAGTCCTGCAATCAAGTCTGCAGACCCTTTCAAAGGATTTTACTTTTGTGTATTCATTAAGATCTTGAATGGGGTGCAGAAATGCCTGAGAAGAAAACTTTGGATTTTAATACTTGAGTTCATTACAATTATGACTATCCTCTTTTCTGGCCTTAAAATCTGTAGTACTTTACTTAATACTGTGTCCTATTACAAAGGAATCTAAATAGTTAGTTTCCTCATGAATTTTGACACAGCTCAGCTTTGTTGCAATACAGGTTGAAGCAGTCTGGAGTAGCTCTCATGTAAGAACAGGTAAGATTTTTCGGAGAACATAGCCCAGAGGCAAATTTTCAAGATTGCTCAGTGCTATTACTTCAGGTCTCACTCATGGACAACACCGCAAATGCACTGGAATAAAGCCAGAATTTGTCAATTAAAGTCCTCTGGTTGTTAATGACTGAGATATATACCTGTTTTAAGAGATTTGAGCAAAGAATTGGCCCTGCATATAAAGCACCAATTGATCCAGCAACCTAAACTCATTCCCATCTTCTCATAAGCCCTATTTATAGAACACAGAATTAGGACCCAGTGGGTGCTGAACTGCAAGCTGTTACAATTATTGCTACTAAAATGGAAAGAGAAAAATGTTCGTAGTCATAAAGCACTACAACTCCCTCAAACATCCCCCAAGCTTTAATTCAAAGACCCATCAATTACAGAACTCCATCAGAAGAGACTCTGAGAGATCAATGAATGCACCAATGTTACATAACTTTTGAACAAGACAGGAAGTTAAGTGATATTTCTGCCGTACTAAAACTTATCTCTAAATGTTCCAGCTTTCATGGAAAAAAAAGGGGGTTGAAAAAAATAGGAAAGCTTTATCTAACCTAAGAAATACTGATTCAAAACCACAGTGAATTATATCAGAGCTCCTGAATCTTATGTTATATTAACAGTACTCACAAATTACAATCAGAAGTGTTTGATATTCTTAGATTTTAAAACACCAGCCCAAGATAGAATGTTCCCCATCTGCAAAATACTCATGGATCAGAACATCAGCTTTTTCATTATATCCGTCATGAGGGGGAATCTTCAAGTAGAGCGTGCCTTCCCCAGGGATTGTGTGACACTGCAGCTCCTACCTCTCACTTTGGTGGAACATTTAAGAGCCCTGATCCCCATTGGCTGAGGAAACAGTTGACACTGAAACAGATAGGCTGTGATCAATTGCTGGAAGATAAGCTTCTGTACACAGGCAGAGAGAAGACAGAATTGGGCCTCAGCCAGTCCAAATGCTAGTCCAGAATTTTAGCACAAACTCATTTCTATCAGTAGTTTATGCTCTCTCTGAAGGTTTTATGCTGAAGTGAAGACATATATTCCCAGTTACCAGCTCAATGGGAGGACAACCTGGAAATAACATTAGCTGCTTCAGTAAGATTCTCTAGACTCTCTTTGTCTGAGTCCCCAAAAAAAGCATTTGTATTCTTTACTCATGTCCAACCACTGGACACTTTTACAGAGGCTCTTGACTTTTGGGACAAAGTAAAGTGGTCCTATTATGCTTCAGCCCTATTCAATGCAAATGTGGAGAAGTCAACATTATTTTGATTACTGCATTTTAGTCTGACATAATATCCCTCTATTTTTTCCATCCGAAGAGAAATAAGCCAGAAGCATCAGCCCTTATACTTTCTCTTTTCTGGGCACAATGAGTGTAGGTAAATCAAAAATAATTTCTCTGCTCTCTTGGACACTCAGCTATTGTTACTAAGATCTCCTTCCTCCAAG
>VXBJ01006969.1:315441-341462 GCA_013400055.1 Nycticryphes semicollaris
ACTCTTCTCATTAATCACAAATCACATTTCAACCCATCACATCAAAGTAACGGCATAAAGTTTTTTTCATCACTGTAAATCAAAAACCTTGTTATTTCTGTATTACCTTCTCCTTTGGCCAAAGTGATATTTAATATATGAAATGTATTTTATATCTGTATGAGATATAAATATATTAGTGAATATATATATAGGTATATAAAAATTATTTTTATATTGTGTACATCCAGATGCCTACCTATCCTCTTATCTGCCTACAAATGCATCCAGTTTCACATAAATTATTAGCTCCAGGATCCCTATTTTTATCCTATTTCCAGGCAATTTTACTGGGAAATAGTCAAAACTTTAAACCCAGGGAAATAGCCCAACATTCCAGTCTCACACATTCCTTCCCAGAGATTACAGAGTCCCTGTTTGACATGAAAAGATGTATTTTTGGTTCTGGCATAGAACTTGGGTTCAGGAAGTCTACATACAATTCTTTGCACTGTATCTTCCAATCACCCTCTGTGAATCACTCAGGATAACTCTTCTGAGTTGAACTCTCAAGTACTCTTTGAGACACACAAGTGTTTCTGTACTCACAAGGTTATTGTGGTATTACTCAGGTCCCCATTTGTAAAGTATGGAACAAAATACTTGTTCTGTTGAGTGGCGAAACTGCAAACATATGTTAAGGCAAAGATCAGGGACAGGTTTTCCAGAAAACACTTAAGTGTAAACGCTCCTGTCTCAATGCCTCATGAGGTTATTTACCCAAGGTCACATAATATAGTTGCAGTGGTACAGTCCTCCTCCCATACCCATTATAACTATGACCAAGGGGAATATCTGTCTCTAGTGTGCAACTCTATTGTAGACTGTCTTTCAGTCTCAATTCATAACGCATTATTACCTTATATTGTATTATATAGGCTAATTGTGTTATGAACAACTAACAATAAACAACTGTCAATATGGATATCTTGTTAGGCTTGTTTTCTTCTTTCCGTAGGCATTTCTGGTTCTTAAGCCTCCTATTGAATATCTCTGTCTGATGTGCTTGTATATATCAAAAGTAAAATATTTTTAAGAAGTCTTACATAAAGTTCAGAAGCGGTACAGAAACAGCCTGTTAAAATGAACGACTTATGACAAACAGAAGAATGGGACAAATGAACCATTTTATCAGCTCCCAATGTAGTCAAGTCTACTACATTCTTCAAAGGCATTCAGAAGTATTGCTCACTGTTTTGTGAAATTTCTCTAATGAAATAACTTTAATATTGTCTGTTCTCTATTACTCATACAGGGTACTGTCCCACAGATAGTCCATAAAAATACATGAATTCTGGAAATGAGTAAGATGAGATCTCTCTGGTCTCATAAGTTAAATGAGAGCTGTGCTTGTATCAATATGAAGCAGAAAAATATAAGCAGAGGTCCTACGAGGCCCTTCATGCATGAGAGAGATTCTCAAGCAGAAATTAATATAGTGGCAGTGAAAGTGGCAGAGTATTGCATTTTAACCATAAAAAATATTGTGCTTCCTTGCACTGAAAACTCTGAAAACTGGACGTACTGTAAATATGTATTAAATTCAGAATAACACATTGCTTATAGCTGCTCTCTTTTCATCCAAGGGAGAAATAGCATTTATCTCACCTGAAAGATTGATTTCCAAATTTAACACGTGTTCAAAAAATATTGTCTAGACTTCCACACACACTTGGGCTACAGGTATCTTTAGAGGGAGGTGCACCCCTTCAGGATGTCTCTCTAAATTCAATGACATAATTTATCATTACAGAGGGAGCTGAGGTCATAATCTTAGACCAGACACTTGGTCACACAGTTAACACTGAAGTTGGAAAATGTGGGACTGTCCTCATCCAACATTTGCCATTCACAGAGTAGTTCACATCTGATCCAGTAACCTTGAGCCCCCATTGAAGTCAGCAAAACGTCTGGTCCCTCCATCTCACCTCGAAGCACACAAAATTACAGAGATGACTTACCCTAATGTTGGCTATTTCTTTCCACTGATAAGAACTAGAATTGGGGGTGAATAGCTCAGATGTATACCTTGTTGGTTTAAAGAACATGAGACAAATCTCAATCTTGTTGACCAGAAATAAATCTCTGAAATATGTATCACAACTCCTACAATAATATCCAAGGATCTGTATGTGACCACA
Source organism: Nycticryphes semicollaris (assembly GCA_013400055.1). Classification (NCBI taxonomy): domain Eukaryota; kingdom Metazoa; phylum Chordata; class Aves; order Charadriiformes; family Rostratulidae; genus Nycticryphes; species Nycticryphes semicollaris. The sequence continues at coordinate 317,622 of VXBJ01006969.1, forward strand.
GAATGGCTTTATGAAGCAGAAGCAAAATGTTGCGATGCATGCACTCAGCATTTCATTAATGACCCTCTTCATCAGTTTAATGTTCTGAACTAAAGGACTCCCCAAAGATTGCAAATGCAATGAGACAATTAATACCTTACACTGAACAACAACCTATGGAATTTGTTTCTGAATCCTTCCCATCTGGATCTGTATTTATATTTGATCTTTGTGAATCCAAAGTGAATTCTGGGTCTACTAAAGAGAATGGCACCAGCACTGCTGACTCCAGAAAGTAATCATGCAGAGTTCTGATTTCCCTGAATACATACCTTCAAGATTTTCTGTTTCTCAATCTTTCCACACAGCAAGTAGGCTGGGGGGTNTAGGAAAGCTTTATCTAACCTAAGAAATACTGATTCAAAACCACAGTGAATTATATCAGAGCTCCTGAATCTTATGTTATATTAACAGTACTCACAAATTACAATCAGAAGTGTTTGATATTCTTAGATTTTAAAACACCAGCCCAAGATAGAATGTTCCCCATCTGCAAAATACTCATGGATCAGAACATCAGCTTTTTCATTATATCCGTCATGAGGGGGAATCTTCAAGTAGAGCGTGCCTTCCCCAGGGATTGTGTGACACTGCAGCTCCTACCTCTCACTTTGGTGGAACATTTAAGAGCCCTGATCCCCATTGGCTGAGGAAACAGTTGACACTGAAACAGATAGGCTGTGATCAATTGCTGGAAGATAAGCTTCTGTACACAGGCAGAGAGAAGACAGAATTGGGCCTCAGCCAGTCCAAATGCTAGTCCAGAATTTTAGCACAAACTCATTTCTATCAGTAGTTTATGCTCTCTCTGAAGGTTTTATGCTGAAGTGAAGACATATATTCCCAGTTACCAGCTCAATGGGAGGACAACCTGGAAATAACATTAGCTGCTTCAGTAAGATTCTCTAGACTCTCTTTGTCTGAGTCCCCAAAAAAAGCATTTGTATTCTTTACTCATGTCCAACCACTGGACACTTTTACAGAGGCTCTTGACTTTTGGGACAAAGTAAAGTGGTCCTATTATGCTTCAGCCCTATTCAATGCAAATGTGGAGAAGTCAACATTATTTTGATTACTGCATTTTAGTCTGACATAATATCCCTCTATTTTTTCCATCCAAAGAGAAATAAGCCAGAAGCATCAGCCCTTATACTTTCTCTTTTCTGGGCACAATGAGTGTAGGTAAATCAAAAATAATTTCTCTGCTCTCTTGGACACTCAGCTATTGTTACTAAGATCTCCTTCCTCCAAGAAAACATAAATATCTTTATAGCTTGTGCACAATAAGGCAATCTTCCCGTGCTTTCCCACTCCTTCTGCAAGGACACTAGACTATTTAAATGAAGAAATGGCACAGAAATCTCTTCCAGACTCTATCCCTGCAGCCAAGGATAAGTGCCTCCTCTCCTACTATATACAATTTAGATATCATCCTCCCATCTCAGTGTACATCAGAAAATTTAAACGGAGAAACACATACCACAAAGCAGTTAAGCTACCTGTAATCTCAACATAGATTTAGCAAATGGATTGCTTGCAGACAGGCTTATTCATACATTTTGAATAGGCATAAACTGTTTGTGAAGGAAAAGACAAACAAAAAACCAAAGAAATCTTCCTCCCCCACAGTAATGACTAGGCCTACAAAATGAAAGAAGTCCCATCGAATAGACCACAGAGAATTCAGAGAAACCAGAAAAAGAGTTCTTCAACTCAAATAAATAAAGAGCATCCCCACATTTTCATGAGTAGCTAATTGTCTTTGGCCGGGACTTAATTCAATAATGTTTGAGACCTGAGGGGAATTCCTAGTGCTAGCAAATTAAGATCTCGGTAATTAGCAATGACTGGGCAAACCACCCTCCGTGATTGCTGAAAATACCTCCTTACAACAGCCTAGTCCTCCCCAACAAGCAACAAAAGGAGAAAATATTGTCAAATAGCATCTTGTCATTGAATTGCTTTGTTACATAAAGTCTAAGGCCTTGAGCAGTCCCAAAACATATGGTGCAGAGAACCTTGCTTAGAGTTTCTTATCCCCCTCATATCCAGTTCCTTGACAACTGCATCTGTCAGGCTGGCCTGGGTCCAGTAAGTCCAGGGCAGCCTTTTCCCTGGCTGAATGAATTACAAGATTCACAGCAAAGGCCTAGCAGTGAACATGCTCTCCAACCGGTGTCATCCTTTTTTTCTGGAGTTTTCTTAGGTGTGTCTTGAAGCAATATAAGTAAAAAGGCCAGTACAGATGGAAACAGCTGGACTTCTCAAATTTTTCTGCATGTAGTCAGGTCTAGTGATGAAGCGGCTCATAAAAACATGCTAGATGAATCTGGTGCTGTGATAATATTGTCAAATACACCACTGAAGTAAATAAGACTGAATCTCCTGCTTTACTGTGCAGAATGTAGGGATAATGTCATAAGACTTAAAGGCCCATCTGCTTTGTAAAAATGACCCTGAACAATGTAAAAGTCTTTATAAGACAAACAGAACATTAAAGCTGCAAAACATTATTAAGTAAAGTCAATTTAATTCAAAACCTGTTTCCAAAAATACAACTCTTCTCATTAATCACAAATCACATTTCAACCCATCACATCAAAGTAACGGCATAAAGTTTTTTTCATCACTGTAAATCAAAAACCTTGTTATTTCTGTATTACCTTCTCCTTTGGCCAAAGTGATATTTAATATATGAAATGTATTTTATATCTGTATGAGATATAAATATATTAGTGAATATATATATAGGTATATAAAAATTATTTTTATATTGTGTACATCCAGATGCCTACCTATCCTCTTATCTGCCTACAAATGCATCCAGTTTCACATAAATTATTAGCTCCAGGATCCCTATNTATCTTGTTAGGCTTGTTTTCTTCTTTCCGTAGGCATTTCTGGTTCTTAAGCCTCCTATTGAATAGCTCTGTCTGATGTGCTTGTATATATCAAAAGTAAAATATTTTTAAGAAGTCTTACATAAAGTTCAGAAGCGGTACAGAAACAGCCTGTTAAAATGAACGACTTGTGACAAACAGAAGAATGGGACAAATGAACCATTTTATCAGCTCCCAATGTAGTCAAGTCTACTACATTCTTCAAAGGCATTCAGAAGTATTGCTCACTGTTTTGTGAAATTTCTCTAATGAAATAACTTTAATATTGTCTGTTCTCTATTACTCATACAGGGTACTGTCCCACAGATAGTCCATAAAAATACATGAATTCTGGAAATGAGTAAGATGAGATCTCTCTGGTCTCATAAGTTAAATGAGAGCTGTGCTTGTATCAATATGAAGCAGAAAAATATAAGCAGAGGTCCTACGAGGCCCTTCATGCATGAGAGAGATTCTCAAGCAGAAATTAATATAGTGGCAGTGAAAGTGGCAGAGTATTGCATTTTAACCATAAAAAATATTGTGCTTCCTTGCACTGAAAACTCTGAAAACTGGACGTACTGTAAATATGTATTAAATTCAGAATAACACATTGCTTATAGCTGCTCTCTTTTCATCCAAGGGAGAAATAGCATTTATCTCACCTGAAAGATTGATTTCCAAATTTAACACGTGTTCAAAAAATATTGTCTAGACTTCCACACGCACTTGGGCTACAGGTATCTTTAGAGGGAGGTGCACCCCTTCAGGATGTCTCTCTAAATTCAATGACATAATTTATCATTACAGAGGGAGCTGAGGTCATAATCTTAGACCAGACACTTGGTCACACAGTTAACACTGAAGTTGGAAAATGTGGGACTGTCCTCATCCAACATTTGCCATTCACAGAGTAGTTCACATCTGATCCAGTAACCTTGAGCCCCCATTGAAGTCAGCAAAACGTCTGGTCCCTCCATCTCACCTCGAAGCACACAAAATTACAGAGATGACTTACCCTAATGTTGGCTATTTCTTTCCACTGATAAGAACTAGAATTGGGGGTGAATAGCTCAGATGTATACCTTGTTGGTTTAAAGAACATGAGACAAATCTCAATCTTGTTGACCAGAAATAAATCTCTGAAATATGTATCACAACTCCTACAATAATATCCAAGGATCTGTATGTGACCACAGAATGGCTTTATGAAGCAGAAGCAAAATGTTGCGATGCATGCACTCAGCATTTCATTAATGACCCTCTTCATCAGTTTAATGTTCTGAACTAAAGGACTCCCCAAAGATTGCAAATGCAATGAGACAATTAATACCTTACACTGAACAACAACCTATGGAATTTGTTTCTGAATCCTTCCCATCTGGATCTGTATTTATATTTGATCTTTGTGAATCCAAAGTGAATTCTGGGTCTACTAAAGAGAATGGCACCAGCACTGCTGACTCCAGAAAGTAATCATGCAGAGTTCTGATTTCCCTGAATACATACCTTCAAGATTTTCTGTTTCTCAATCTTTCCACACAGCAAGTAGGCTGGGGGGTGGGTAAGAGGCTGGGAATGGACACAGAAGAGACAGATGATGAAAACTGATTGAAGGGATATTCCATGCAATATAACATCAAGCTCAGCAATAAAACAGGAGGGAAGTCTCTCCAAAATAGCCCCTGTCCACAGAGCACTTAGGCATCAGTCTGCTGGTGGGAGTGGGTGACTGTGTGCCTTTGCATCGCTTTTTCCCCCTCCTTTTTTTCCTCTTCCTTGTTAAATTGTCTTTATCTTAACCCTAAAATTTTTTTTCCTGATTTTTGCTCTTCTGATTCTCTCCTTTATCTGCCGCAGGGGGAAATGAGCAAGCAGCTGGTGGGTACTTAGTTGCGGGACAGAGTTAACCAACCACAGTCCTGTAATCCTCTATAACCCCAAACTTGGCTCCTCTATTAACATATCATTCCAATAATAATAAAAATAGACCAATCCATCATGGATATGACCAAGGTCATATACCGAACTGACCACTGACAGAACCAAGAAACAAAGCTTGATCAGTTATAGAAAGCTCATTTTACAGCAGAGCTAGAGCTCTGCCTAAGGTGGGTGCTTCGGTGCTACAATATGTCATTCCAGTAGATACAGATAATAGGATGGAAGAAACCCAGACATGGGTGGGACAGTCTCAAAACCATCGTCTCTTTAAAGTGGCACAACTGAAAGAACAGAAAGTTAATATGAAGAACAATGAATTTCTGTTCCCTTTCCCAACAGAAATTAAACCAAAGTCTTCAAAGTACTACAATGCCAATACAATCCTTACGCTTGTTCAGAATTTGGAGAGTGATTTTTAAAAATATATAATGAGTGTAGGTGCACATTTCTTGACAGATTTTGCCCCTCAGTCCTCCAAATGGAGCACTCAGAAGATAAATTCAATAATCATTATCACAAAATACCTGTTACTGTGTCTTATATAAGTGTGCTTTCTTATGACCTAACTGTTCATTGTGGCAGCTGGATAAGACAGAGAGGAAATAATGTTGGATTTCAAAGATTTTCTTTCTTTCTTCCTGTCAGAAATACACACCAAAAAAATCTCCTCTGAGTGTTACAGAAGCTCTGGAGAACACAACTGTAAAAAGAAAAGCTGGTAACATAGCAGTTAGTTCTCTTCATCATGCCAGAAGATGAGAAGTTTCAGACTATCAATCTGCCTCAGAAACCAGAGCATCTTTAGCTGCAGGTCTCTCTGCATCTCAGTGAACAACATCTCCTGCCCCAGCTGTTTGTGCAAGTGCTGGAATACAAAGTCAACCTGTCTAGAAATTAAGTACCCAACTTGCCACAGCACCAGCAATAGATCCTCAACAGGCTCCCACATCCCTGATTATAGACAGATCTTTGTAGCTTGTTTCACACTTCACACAGTATCATCATTTAAAGTACTTCATTAAAATTAGGCTTTACTCGGGGCAATGTAAACAGCAGTGTTGGGACCTGTGAACTCACTAGCATCAAAGCAACCTCAGATATGGGGAGTTGTCCTGGTACCTGTAGGCAGTTCATACAAAGACTGATGCCAAAGACCATTCCTTCATCCAGAGCATAAATACTAGGCAGCTGAAAAAAACAACAGAAAAATGTGATTGCTTTTGATCAGTTGTAAAAGTCTGACAGTCCATGAAACTGAGTTAGGTTAAGTTTGTACCTCACAGTTTTCATCACCATGATAAAATCATAGGATAGCCCTCTTCCAATTGTTTTGTGTGTTGGGTGTTTTTCTTTATTTATTTTTAGTAGCAAATACTGACGAGTCCTTGAACTGTAGCTGATTCCATAATTCTGTTCCCCATCTCTCATGCTGAATTCTTACCTTAGCAACTTTCTTGGTATTTAGTTACATAGTGAAATCACATGCCATATGAAAAAAAGCACTTCACTTTGCCAGTTTGGAATGTGTTATTTTTCATTTTCATTCATTATCACCTTTCTCATGTTACAAAGCACAGAGGACTTAAATTCCAAATTTCTTTCCTGGATTATTCATTATTTTATACAGTTTTATCAAGTCCTTATTCCATCTTGATAAGAAAAGAATCCCATTTGTTCTGTTTCTCTTCACATTAGTCATCTGAGAATTTGTTCTGCTTGACTTTTCCACCTCCTCTCTAGAAGAGGAGCCTCACCAAGCCATTCAGCTGAGGAGAGCCATACAATGACAGGGGCGGGGGGGAAGGGAGNCTCCCGAGCTCTCTTCTTTGGGTGTCTTATACACCTCCTACAGTAATGAATCAGATGTGAGTGCAAGACAATGTGCAAGACAGTATCTTACTCTGCATCATCAGTGGATTGTAACCCATTCCCTAAGTCCAAATTCCACAGCAGTCATGCTCAGACGATGGTGACTCTTGAATCCAGAATAGAACAAACTTTGGCAGCCCTGCAGAAGCTCTGGGAAAAAAAAATTATTCAAATGCAGATTTCAAAGTGTGTTTTCATTATCTAAGCTGGACTGTTAATTATTTTTTAATTTAAAAAAACCCACCTCAAAAAGCACCTGCTGAAACCAAAGCAATGCACATTGCTTCCTATTGTGGCTTAATCCCAGGCAGAAACTAAGCACCATACCGCTGCTCACTCACTTTCCCCTGCTGGGATGTGGGAGAGAATCAGAAAATCAAAAGTGAGAAAACCTGTGGGTTGAGATAAACACAGTTTTATAGGTAGACAAAATCCACACATGCAAACAAAGCAAAATGAGGAATTCATTCACTACTTCCCATGGGCAGGCAGGTGTTCAGCCATTTTCAGTAAAGCAAGGCTCCGTCATGCATAATGTTTATGTGGGAAGACAAACGTCATCACTCCAAACATCCCTCTCTTCCTTCTTCTTTCTCCAGCTCTATATGCTGAGCATATTGTCATATGGTATGGAATACCCCTTTGGACATTTGAGGTCAGCTGTCCTGCCTGTATACCCTCCCAACTTCTTGTGTACCCCAAACTACTCTCTAGTGGGGCAGGGTGAGGAGCAGAAAAGGCCTTGACACTGTATAAGAACTGTTCAGCAATAATGAAAACATCTCTGTATTATCAACCCTGTTTTCAGTACAAATCCAAAATATAAACCTATACTAGCTACTATGAAGAAAATTAACTCTATCTCAGCCAAAACCAGCACACTTCCTTCATATAATGATTCTGATAAACTAAGAAACACAGTCACTAAACATTGGGAATTTGTAGCCTATATCAAAATTGAAATGTCGTTGCTTAACCATTGCTCCCTGAGTGCTATGGATTTTTAATTCTGCCCACATTTCAGTTAAACTAGAACATTGAATCTAACTATCTCTTCATCTCTTATATCTGAGATGCTTTATTCTAGGACTGAAAAACGATTCTTTTATCACCTCCCCAAAAGCACCATCTAAAGAGTCATTACACAATAATAGCAGCATTAACAACACAGACTTGAGGAGGCAAGAAGCTCTGGGAGTTGCTTCAGTTTGGAGATGATGGTAACTTCCCAAGAGCCCCTCAGCACCACTTTGGAGTGGGGGATAGGGCCTTGTGTTCTATTAGTTTCTTTGGCTATTTCAGTCACACTGGCCTTGTCACTCTCTGACATCTTACCTCCTGCCAGAAACCTGGATTCTGGTTAAGTAGTGGCTCAGGAATTAAAGAATGACTACTCTATTTTGCAAGATCGAAGGACTAACTATGCTGATACCTGAAAATTAAAGGTTAATTCAGAGTGAAGAACACTAGAGGAGCTGATAAGAAGCCTATATGAATTGGAATCTGGACTAGAATCTAATAATTTACCTTACAAATATTCTGAACTGTTCTGTGCCACTGTTAAAAAGATAAAACCTTCTTCCTAAGCGTGTGGACATGTTCCTGATTGGAGTGGCATGCCTATACAAATTATCCCAGCTGAAAACCTGAAACATGACTTTCATTTTCACAGAGATGCTTTTGTAAATTCTAAGATTTTCATGCCGGGTTTTTCTTTTAATTGAACAGACCATGCATATACCAATTAATCTGACCTAACATTATAGAAATGGTCCTAATCTTCTGATATTTTGCAAAGCTGAATGTCTTTGAGCAAAACCCCTGGCAAAGCAGAGAAGAATAAGGATATATATGAGACTAGAATGTGATGAGTCTTCGATATGTGTAAATATATAAAGCAAAATAAATTTGCTTGTAACTTCATGTAACTATGCATTTCAACTGTTTCAAATGCATAAATACATGAGGAGACAATGCACTTTCCCTGAACAACACAAGAAGAAAATTCTGCTACTGCTGTAGAGTAGCCACCACCTAATCAGAAGATTCTCCAGGAAGCAGTATGAACATAACATTTACTATTTAATGTGTCTATGTACTTGCTATGTGTGCACAAACATAATTTTAATAATTAAATTGGAAAAATCTGTAATTGCAAAGTGCAACTACTTCAAATTAGTTTTATCAAAGATCAGACATTCATTGCTGAGTAATGGAAACTAGACTAATAAAAATTCTATGGCTTCTGGCAGAGACAGTGGGGGAAAGATGATAATGTCCTAAGAGATGAACTCCTTGCAGTCTTTTGTAGGGCCATTTACATGTAAATAAGGTACTCATAAATTCACATAGATGTTAGGAGAATCTGAATTTGTTCTCAAAAAAATAGTAGCATTTGTATTTCTGCAGCAAGTTTTTCAGATTGTTTATTTAATATTGTTACTGTTTGCATTACGCTCCATATTGAGATCAATAACTTGTTCTGCTTAGACACCGTACAACTGTTCAAACTAAGACCTGATTACACAGTATTTATAATCTAAATAGCAAACAGCTATGCCATTATTGGGTAGTGTGGAAAAGGCCAAAACTCTTTTTGCTCCCCAGTGATATATTAAAAGAAATAGATTAATCTCTCTCCCAGATTTTAAAAGGAAAGGAATGCTAATGAATTATTTGCATTTCTGGATTGATTCTGCAGCTACTCCGAAATTCTTGCTGGCAGGGGTGACTTATCCATGAAGTTTTCTCTACATAAAAGTAAAAAAAAATATTTGAGGGAAAGCAAAAGAAAGAACCTGGTTCGAATGGATTCAGCAGAAAAGTGACAGAGTAAGGAAAATAAGTGAGCACTATAAATTCTCTACCAGCAATGTGTCCAGAACAATTTTGAGGTGTTTCTCTCTGGTTCCTATGCTACCTGCTCACAGGTAAAACTCTTGTGATACAAAAGACACGACATGAATTAGATGACCTTATTTAGATGGAACACTCATACCTGACAGATCTAGAAAGGCCTCATTCTCATACGTGCTTAACCCTTACAGACTTAACGAATCTCACTAGATGGAAAGAAACTGAACACAGTTGAACTTGACATCATTTGATGTTCCTGAAGTGAAAAGGAATATATAGAAGCTTCAGACAAGTCCAACATAGACCCTGCAGAAGGTCTCAGGCACCTTTTTCTTAGAGCACCTCCTGTATATATTCTAAGCTAATCCACTGCTAGATTGTTGCCACATCTCTAGAAGAAAAGAAAAAAAAAAAAAAAAGGTTGCACTAACCACAGATAAATCACAAGCCAAAGAACAGCAATAAACTGAGAATTTAATGTATATGTTTTTAAAAAGTCATTCTCAATGCTCTGTTTGCTTACTGCCTACTTTATTTTTCACACACCACAAACATCTACTGTAGCTTTTCAGCTCATGCTACAAATGTGACCAACACAGGGAACATCACAGCAATCTCAAGCCTCTCTTTATTTTTATTCTTTATTTGTTTTCATTTCTTTTTCATTTATTTCTTCTATCCAGATAACTTGTACAGTCTAGCATTCTATACTTAATATATACAGTCTAGCATTCTATACTAAATTCATTAATCTCACAGTAAAAACAACCAGTTTTCCCATGATGGCTTATTGCTACCATGCAGTTCATTCTACCCCAAGTCCATAAGGAAAATGATGCACACTCATGTTGCCACCCTTACACTCATATTAAAAATAATAGTTTACGTGCTGCTGGGCAATCAGCCAAAGCATCAAGAGCAGGCAGTTCTTAAAATCTCTTAAGGGTTCAAGCCCTCGGTAGAGATTCTTGTCAAAATACTAAACTGTTAAACTACTCAGTCTTCCTCAGTCAGCCAAAGGAAGCAGGGAGTTTGGGAAAACATTTCTCAGGAAAGCCACAGTACAAGAGCTATTTACTTTCTCATTGGGTCAGAAATATATACTTTTGAGAAGTAAATTTAATTCTGTGCTTTCACGGTACCTACTTTTAGATACGTTCCTATCCAGCTCATGTCCATGTTACCTCTTGCCAGCATCCCTTTCTTCATAGCTTCATACAGAAGAGGCCTTAACCTGTACACTTTATTTCATCCTGATAGACCCCTTCCTGACAGACATCCCTCCACACACAGCATCTCTTGCCTGTGCTGGGATAATTAGCTAGTATAACACAACCTTATGAGTGGAACCTTTACTCTCTGAGAACAGTTAGATCCACGCTTAAATTGATGCATTTTGCTTTCACCCTACATTTAATTTTATTATCTTTTTATGAACTATGACTTTATAATTATTTCAATTGCACCAAACTGGCAAAAGCTTGAGTTCAGTTCTTGTCCCCAATCCACTTTTGGACAAGTTAAGCACAGATTTGTGAAACTCTTTGTAAAATGTTTAAATTCCTAAATCCACCTGGAATCAGAAGAAACAGGGACCTAAATATGTTTTAAGGTTCTGAGTCCAAACTTCTGAGTCCAACCTACACAGAAAATACAGGGTTTGGAAGGGGTTCTCAGGAACAACATTCCTAAATTTCTCTTGAAAGAGGAAGTTATTAGTTTCTCTAACTTACATGTGAACATTTGCCAGGAATTAGGCATAGAATACCTAATACAAGGTTTCAACAGGAATTCAGTTTTTGGACTTACTAATCAAATACGTGGAAGTCAGCTGCTCTGAATTTTTTTTATAATCACTAAAATAGGGTAACCTTCCCTTACCCATTTTCTTTATGTAGAATGACAGTTCTTTGAGACAAGGAACCTTACTACACACGTTTACCAAACCATCTACCATTGGAATAAGCACAGTTGCTATGCTGGGTATTATGCATTTAAGCATGCTTATTCTACCTTTAGTAATGTATAGCTATATCATTAATTCTGTTTTTTATGTTGTTCTCATACTGTGGTTAAAATCTCAGCTAATAATTCAGAACTTTGCAAGATGTATGATTTTTAAGTTACCACTGGGTTGAAAAATGGGTAAAAAATTTCTTTTCGGTAAAAAACTGAACAAATTATTACAGTATAACACAATGCAGTCTAACTATTGTTTCTCTCATATCTGTTCCCACTTCCTTTCAAAGATGAAATACAGCCTTGTGAAAATTCCACTCTGGATATTTACAGCAGAAATAAATTTTCAGATCAAAATTCTAAGTTACCAATTCTAAACACATACTTTACACATTTGTGAGACTGATTTTTGCAACAGCAGTTATGATTAAAGTTTTCTATTCACAGGAGAATCAGTAAGAGGAAGTGTGAGAAAGGGAAGCACACAACTCTGAGCATGTTTCTGTCAGGTATGAACACCAGAACTGGAATAGAAAGCTTTTTTTTCAGTACATTAATAGGCACCTGAGGAGCAGCAGCAACCTCCTATAATGTTCCTTCTCTTCTTAATCTTGCTTAGTGTATGACAATATGACAGTGTCAATGACAAGGTTATATTTGAGGGGAGAAGCCGACAAGAGATGGGGTCGGGGGAAGGAGAGGGAGTTGGGGGAGGAGGCAGAAGTTTGAAGGTTTGTTTATGGTTTTGGGGGGGGTTGCTTTGGATTTTATTTTTTTTTTTTTATTGGGGGGTGTGTGTGTGTGTGTATTTGTTGGGCTTTTTTTTTCAAAAACACACATCAAATTGCAAATGTAACCTGGGAACCAATTGCAAATCTCAGTTTACCAATTTGAAAGAATATAGGTGGGCACAGAGAATTTCTTAACACTTCAGACCTGTGCACGCACAAACTGACATCACATTTCCATTCAGAAAGGGACCAAATTCCCAATTATTTCTGCTCCATCTTTTCCAAAAACTAAAGTCAGAATGTTTAAATAACGAGTGAGAAGACTTCAGCAGAATAAATCAGCTGAGCCAGAGACTTTCGATTTGAGTTTTTTTTCTGAGTTTTGGCAACTTATGCTTTGGCAGAGTTTGCAAGTTAAGCACACAGCCAAGCACAGACACCCCTGGGACTAGCTCTAGGCACCAGTTTAGCGTTGCTTTTTTGTTATTCTTTGTTGTTCAAGATATTTTCCTACTTTATACTTTGCATTTAACCTGTTTCTTTCCCAAGCTCTGTTTGGAAGGAAATCAACATGATATAAATCCCCTCCCATAAACACAAAAGGATTATCCAAACAGAAGCATCCAGGAAAGTATTTCGCACAATATGGCAATTGTGAAATTCTTCCTAATTTTATTTGTGTCACTCTTTTCAAAACAGCATCTGCCAAAATCAGCAATGACTCTTTATAACATATTTATAAAGCAGTGTGTATAAATTTATCAGAACATTTCTACAGGTGTTCAGGATGAGGCAGGCAGACTAAAATCCCAAAAGGACAAAATTCCTTAGTTCACTGACTATTCTTAGCACAGCAACAGTAACCTTTCTGAGACGAAAGCATTCCCAGCCATCTCACACCCTGCTTTTAGAGTTGTCAATTGTCCCATTTGCACTTTTTCAGAAGGAAAGCCAGGATCCTATATAGCCATTCTGATACATGAACCTGGAAAAGTATATGAAGAAAAAAAAAAAGAACCCCAAACAAAAATTTAGTCTTTTATTCTGAAAAATCTTTAATAACAGTGATGAAAAATAGATAATAGATCTGCAGTTGCATATCATGGTAATTTACAGTAGCTGAAGGCTATGTAATTTAAGTAACTAAGGTGTGAGAAAGTCTAACAAGAGGATTACTCTTATCAATACCTTTGCATGCCCTTCATTTTTTTCTCTAGCATCTCACCAGTATATGTGACTGTTCAGGTGAAAGGTCCATGTAGCCCAGTAACTTTTCTCAAATAGGCTTTTGTTATTGGTTACTGGGGAACAATACATAAACATGACATAACTACTATTTACTGTCTCAACCCACAACTGTTTGTAGCTCAGAGCCAGGGTTGTACTTTATGCATGTAACAATTCTCCTTGGATTTGCCTTTAACTAATTTGGCTAGCTTCCCCTCAAACTTTTCACTTTATAAATCTGAGTATCCACATTTCCTGGTAAGGATTTCTACTTAAAAAGCTTATCTTTACAGTATAGCTTAATAATCTTCTTACTGCTATATAGTTAGCTATATACATTAGCCTCCCAAATTAATTTTAATCCAGTCAGGATGAGTACACCTAAGGAAATATGTGAGAAATCACACAGAAAATGAGAGGTGGAAAAGTACCAGGAACTGAAATTCTGACCCATAAGCCTCACAACTTCATATTGTCATCAATAACTGACATCAGCAGATCATCACTAACTCATTATTTGATATTTCCTACTAAAGCTAGAAAAGAGGTTTGAGACAAGATTTTGAAAAGTAAATAGTAAACATACAACACATGCTCCTATACAGAACATGAAAGTGCAAGAAGCAGCATCTGTAGGCTTAATTGCAAGCAAAGTATTGATAAAGCAGTGCTGCTTGGCATAATACAAACTTTTGTGTTTGCTTTCCCTCAACCAGTCTGCACAAATGTTTATTGTAAGACCTAAAGTGTTTGAATTTACAAAGTTTGCCAAAAAGCAAAAAAAAAAGTTCTTTCTACAACACCAGTATCTTGTAGCAATGACCCTGGGGTCTAAATTACACTCAGAATTGTATTAAAATCACCTTACTAATTCTAGACTGCCTTTCTTTTAAGCAGCAGTTGGATTGCCTGTCATTAACATAAATATACAAGCCAGTCTCTCCACATTTTACAAATGATTTCTCATTTTTTAAATGGAAGGGGAGAAAGTTGCATTATGTAATTTTTCCACAGGCCTTTAAAAAGCCAGGCTGCATGTTGTACCTGCAAAAAAATACTTCTAAACATGAACAGGGTGCAAATTAATTTGAAAGGTGTCAGGCATTGGTCTGTCTGTCAGTGAAGGAAATATTGTGGCCTAGGATCAACAGTACCAAATCAGTAAGTATGTGTCCAGGTTTCAGCTGGGATAGAATTAATTTTGTTTCTACCAGTTGCTGTGTTTCAGATTTGGTATGAAAGGAATGCCAATAATGCATATTGTTTTAGTTGTTGCTAGGTGATGTATATACAATTCAAAGACTTTTCTCAGCTTCTCATAGAAGCAGAGAAGGAGCAGAGACAGAACAATGGAATGGCCAATGGAATATTCTGTACCACAGACATCATGCTTGGTTGGCCAAGGGGGCAAGTATCCACGATCGCTGCTTGGGCTGGGCAGGGCTGCTAGTTTACTGGACGGTGAGAGCAACTTATGTTGTCTTACTTTTTCTTGTATGTTCTTTTACCATTATTATTATTGTTGTCGTTTTCCTTTTTCTAGTGTTGTTCTATTAAATTGTCTTTATATTAACCTATGAGATTTTTTTTTCGTTTTATTTCCTGTCCTTTTGTCCTTCTTCTTCCTCTTTCTTCCACTTACAGGGGGGAAGAAGAAAAATTGTGAGACTGCCTCTATGGCCCTAGCTGCAGGCTGGAGTTAAACCACAACATCATGGAATCAAAAAAAAAGACAATTTCTTGTGCCTTCATGATCCTTCACACAAAGTTCAGCTTCCTATTGAGGAAGAGCTTAGCGCATGTGACATCATGGTAAGAACATGTGCCAGAGAACAGGGGGTCCATACCTGATTGCATCTTCCTCCTTGCTATCCCTCTCTACTGACCGTGGGTTTTCATTGCCACAGGTTTTCTCCAGGCTTTGCAGATTTCAGGCATTATTCAAGCACCTCTGGCAGAAAAATAGCTTCTCCTCCAGGACACTGCTGTTATACTAAACTGTTGGTACAGGGTGAGAACAAAAAGAACTACTTCCATCGCTACTAATATATCATAAAACTTTTCCTTCCTTTTAACTTTTCCTATTTCTCTCCTCTTTTAAAGAACTTCAATGTATCTGTTACCAAATTAAAACAGGAACAGCATGCCTTTGAACAACTTACAAGACCCATTTACCCTTTAAACGTTCTTTGCTGATGACACTGCCATTTTTATTAATACATTAGAGTGTTGGCTGTACTGATGTTACATTAACCACTAGCCATAAAAATGTTGTCCAGTGGGTGGAAAGAACATACCTACAAGAAGATGCTGTCAAAATCAACAAAGTCAGCTCGACCCATTACAAAAAGAAGATCCTGGAGCTGAATAAACATAAGGCATGCATAACAGATTGCTCTTCAAAGTGAAAAACATATATAACAGAAGTAGCAAACACAGGTCTTTCACTTGACTTCAAAAGAATAAACCAACTATGCCAAACCACTAGGCTGTCACCTGAGTAAACTGTACACGTTGGCAAAGGAAGGAAAAGTTTGGGTTCCTTCCTTAAACAGATGTGCCTCTACAGTCTGCAAGAACAAGTGGTAACCTTGTGAAAGGTGTGGGCTCAGCTCAAGATAGCTTCAGATACCCTGGGGAAATGATCTTACAGCCAGTCTAGATCATTAATAACTATTCCTTGGCAGCAGACAGGTCGCCAGGAATTAATGACAATTCTATCCTTTGTGTAGCTACACTTTAATAGCCTTGTTCACACAGTCCTTGGGCAGACTTTATTCTGTATTGTCTTAGACAAGTAAGTCTGCAACGCCTCCCCTTTAGTCAAGCTGAGTAGAATCCAACTCTAAATCATCTTGTGAACAAGTCATGGAATAAAGGGGTCATAAATCATTCTGTCTCTAGTTCTTTAGTGAGCATCTTCATGTCTTTGTCCAGGCTTCATTAATAATGAGCAACAGCATAGACACATCTGGGCTCATTGGATGCAAATGTTTTAAATGAGCAGAGGTAACCATGTATAAATTCTCTCAGTCTTGCTTCCCAGACATCGAACGGAGCAGGCAAAAAGAAAAGCTTTAGCAAGTGTGAGAAAAGTGGTGGTACCAGCTTCTTTACCACCTTAGGAAGAGAAAATATACAAAACGATGTAGAAGTCATGAATTGCCCAAGGCATGAGACTTCTAAACCAGATCATTGTAGTCAGTGAAACAACTTCAGATTTTGCTGGAATTAGACCATTGGATTCTTATTCAAATCTCAGAGAAAAGTTAAAATCAGGGAGAAGAAAGAAAAACACCCAAATACTGTACTCATGTTACAAAACCTGTTTCTAGAATCAGGTTATTGAAAGGTCTACTCTGGTAATTCTGCTGCTCATACATGCTATATTCATGTTGCCACATTAAGAGATGTACAGAACAAATAAAAATGTCTTTAAAATTTCAGGTGTTAATTAATGACATTTATTCTGTGTTTGCCTAAACAAGCAGTTATTTCACCTCACAAATCAAGAGAAGTAAATGCTAAAAATAATTAAATCCTCTAAACAGTCCCTCCCATTTGGCTTAGAAATAGAACTGCCTCAAAAGAACCAGGGAATGAAGAGGTTGTTTTAATGTGGAAGTTGCACATTGAATGAGGTACAGCCTATAACATGGCTGAAAAAATGGGTAAAGGGAGCTAATCATGAAGTTCTAAATTTGCCCCTGAAGCATTCTTCAGCTACAACTGTGAGTTGTATACACCTAGTGTGGGAAGTCTAAAAACTCTTACAAATATCCTAACACTTCTGTCATTAATATCAGCAGGGAAAATCCAAGCATAGACGAGATCTTCTTCTTAGCTATATTTAAATAAAGGATTTATCCTTCAGTTTCTCCCCAGTCAGAAATAGGAACTAATACTACTTTGACTAATGCTTCACCCCTGTGCTTTCAGGGCTCAGTTAATGGATTAGGAGTAGTAAAAAGACTAAAAATAACATTTTACATCTGGTTGGCATTCATTACCATAATAATACTCTCACTTTGATCTGGTCTGTGATTAAAAGAAGAATAGGATGAAACTCTGAACAGGAGATATTATCCTGCAATACTTATGCTTGTATTTAGTCTTTATTGACATACACAAACACATCGGGTGTTCCACTCAAATGTGCTATTTAATTTCTAATTTCTAATGTTAAGAACCAGTTCTATTGTCCTTACTTACTTGTCTGGGAGTAGCTTCAGGTATTTGGTCTTATTTTCCTTCTTAGATAAAAATAATATGCTTATATTTTAAACTAATCAATAGTAATTTACAGTCATTATTTGGGGACACTGAAGAGCCCTGTTGGTTATTACCTTAATTATTTTTCATTTGGTGTTGTGGATTTTTTGCTTGCTACTTCATAAGAATCAGCTGGTTTCAGTCATAGGTACCAGCAGCCAGTCACGCACAGTTCTGTGTTAAGGTTAAGGAGTAGCCATATCCCACTCTCTCATTACTTTCTCATAAATTTAATCAGACCATATTTGTATCAACCAGACTTGAGTTGCTGGGCAGCTGGGTGCTGGGTGAGGAAAACATCAGCTGGGCCTTTGAAAAATTATGACCTTCAAACATCATACAAAGTCAGAAAGTAATGATATAGACTTTGTTTCTGGGGAAATAAATGTGACAAATCTCCCTAATTCTGTATGACATACAGGAGAATTGCAGACTGGCAAAACCACTTTTACTTGCTTCCTTCCTAAATGGAAGATTTTTTCAAAAATAAAGATAATGGTTTCTCTTTTTTTTTTCCTTAATAATTTAAATGTTGGCTTTCTCTCTAGAAGCTTCATCACTGAAATGGGAAAGAATGAGAAAGAAATCAAAGGATCAAAGGCAATGGGTCATCTTGGAGATTGTCTTCAATAATTTATCAGGCTCTGTGGTGGCTTTCTGGCCTTTACAAATATCATTTGTTTCATCTTGTAATTACATTAAGCCTATCTGAGAAGTTCTCAATGTACCTCAGGACCTTCACCTTTGGTGGATGCTCACATTACATATAAAGTGTATATTATTTACATTATATTTATACTGATGAAACATTAACTCTGGATAAACAGCTAATATCTTATTTGTTGGAATGTTATTATTAATTTCCCTTTTTTGTCTGTTTTTTCCAACATTTCTGATTATATGAAAGGGAGTTAGCAGGATCCACTCTTCATGAAGTTTTGCCTCTGTCCTAGAAGCACTGACTTGCAGACCAAGCTGCAGCAGCAGAGGTCTTGTATGCCTGGTTGTGTTAAAAGGTTAGAGAACAGACGTGTTCTTGAGACAGCTATCGATAAACAAGCATCTAATCATGCCTGATATTTGTATAAATTAATCTACATTTTTGAGATGGAGAGATAAAGGTGACTACTACTTAATCTTCAATCTAAATTCTTTGGGTGGTGTTAGAAACCAGCATTCTGGGGCAACATTAGCCTGGAGAGAAATCCAGGCTCAGGGAAGTCTTCTTTTCATTATTAACTTATCAATAAAGTCAATGGGTAAAACTCAGAATTACAGGGTGTTATAGACCTCAAGGTGGCTTTTGCAGAGTCAATGTCATCAAGATTTCATTCTAGTAGTTGGTTTACACTCCATCTGAGCTGTTAGAGTTTATTCTTATGGTGATTTCAAGAGCTAGAACAAAAAAATAATAATAAAAAAAATTTAAACACCATGATGTTTGTTTGCTGTCTTCTAGACCCATGCAGAAAGTAATAACCCTCTTTATGCTAAAACTGATTTTTTTTTGGTCAGATTTGGTTGTTCAATGCTCATGACATAATTCTGCCAGTGAATTAAACACATACAACACCTAAACAATTTTGTTATTTTTCTATTACTATTGTAGCACTTATTTCAGTCAGAGAATGAACTTGACTCAGTGTTGTTATAATGAGAATTAAATAGTTCACATGCTCTGTACAGCACTAAGGATTTGAGGGAATTGTTTGAACGTATCTAGGTTCCTGCCAACACAGAAATACAGCTGTGCATACAAACACCTGTTTCTACTGGAGATTTCTGCAATAGAAAAGGAAACACACCTGGAGGGAGGGGAAAGCTAACATCCATTTCTCAGTAGGAATTTGTAATATCTGTTTGGGTGGAGGTGGACAGAGGCTCAACACTTAGACTATGCAAACTTGGACCAAAAGGAAAAAAAGCATGAGAGAGCCTGAGTTGTTTCTGAAGTCTTGGTGGATCTTTGGACAACCTGACTATACCTTTCCTTTTGGACTCAGTGAAGGTAATTCACTCAGTGAAGGTGATTTTTGTACTTTTGGGTTCTTGCACACAGAGTGATTCTGATCCATTTTAGCAAATATTACCCATTCTCATTCAAAGGCACATTATCATCCATTTCTTTCACCTTTCACAAACTGCCAGCATTCTAATCGTCATCAACTTTTTTCCTCAACACACAACTTAGAAAAACTGCAGATAAGCCTAACATTCCTGAGAGATGTTTTTGAAGAAGTCTGTTAGTGTTATGTGGCTCTTTCTATGGAATATTAACATTAAACTGTATTTGATCTTCTCAGGACAACATATCAATGCAGAAAGACTATCTTAGGTATGGAAATAGCATAGTGGTGTTGTTGCCCTGTAACAAGCAGTGCCACAAACTGCAAGAACATGGCTATTTTCTTTCCCCTACAGAGCAGGCTCGTTTACTAACTCAATACTTGTTCACCAAGTTTAGCATTTTCAGAGCTCATGACTTTCTTGCTGCTGTCTCAATCCTTTGCACCAGCTCACGTTTTCTATGAGATGCATTAACTTGTCCAATGCCTACAAAGATGCTGTTAATTGTTCCAGAACAGCTTTTGTGCATCTTTGCAGTATAACACTTTAGACAGCATTTCAAGCTACTTATGCTGTGTAACTTTTGCAACATTTTCCTCCAGAAAATTTGAAATTAAGTGCATCTACAATAATTTGGTAAATTGTTGGTGCATCTACAATTGTTGGTAAACCTAACAAAAGGAGTCTAAGTGATTTGATCAAGATATGTCAGTAAGTCAACCAATAGACAAATCCTGGAGATTTCACACTTTCTTTTCTCTCTAACCACAAGATGAAAACACAGGATTAACTCACTAGCCTGTTCTTACTCTTTCAAGTGAAATTTATTCCGCCAATACAGAACTCCTGAAATTCTATTTCTGTGATCATACATAGATTTTTCATTAACTCTTGACAAAATACTTAATGCTACTGATAATTTACCCCAATCCAGGCAAAGAAGTAATAAACAGATCCTAACAGCTATGAGTCTTTGACATATTCTTCTTCTAGTACAACATAAGAAAACCAGTATTTAGGCTAAGATTTTTTTCAAAGGCTCCTTAAACTTTCAGAGAGTAAAAAGCCATCTAAGCCAAAAACCTAATTTTTGGAGGCTCCTTTTCTGTGGAAAGAATGATTACTTCTGCAATTATCCTCCTTTCTGAATTCCTGTCTTACAAAAATGTCTTCAGATATGAAATATTTTAAACAGAAATGATTTCTACCCTTTTCAATATAGATGCAGAGCAATGCTTCTCTTTTTTAGCAATGTGGCAGATAAATTTCTGAATCTTTATACACAGTGCATATCGCATCCTTCACACATCACTTCTTCATGTACAATCACATGCTGCACCTTGTTTAGAAGCTTGTCTGAAAGAATGAGTTATCTGTGCTATCAAGATGAATGTTTCCAATACTAAAATATCAAAATGCTTTTGACTCAGAGATAAGAGAATTAGTATTGACTTAAAATGAGGACTTCTACACAGATTTCAATCCCACGCTTTGTGTCCTAATGCCAAATCTTTCACATAGTCAGTTCCAATTTGTTTCTGCCAGATGAAGAACAACATGTGACTGGCAGCTGCATGGAAATTAAACCCTTATTTTCATGTAACATTTTAATTGGTTCTGTGCTGCGCTAATATGACAAACATATTTTAGCTGAAGTATTATAATGAATTGTCTGTTTGAAAGCATTTTCTAGCAAGTTTGTGCTCACATCATTCGCAAGTCAATAAAAAAAGGTATATAGTGGGAAAACTAATGTAGCATACATTGTATTAGTCTCTTTCACATTAGTGTCAGAAATTAATTGCAGCATGCACAAATACTGGACTGTTGTACTTGACCCCTTTGGTTACTGAATAAGAGAATCCTCAAGGGAAGGCCTCTACGGGACTCTCTCACACAACGCTCTCAGCCACAGCTGAGGTACATTCCTAAATAAAAGCTAGGTAATATTAAAAACTACAGTTCACAAACCTTTACCTGTAGCCTCTGCAGGAAGTTGACACTGAAAAAGGGCTGAAGGGGAAAGCCAGTTCTGAGAAACGCACCTAATGAAGCCTTTTTCCTAAACATTAAAGTTCCGTGGGGGACTCTCAAAAGTACCACAGAGTGAACTTTCCATCCAAAGCTGTCTCAGGGATTACTGTTCCTTCTGCAATGTGGTTTCTGCAGTATCCAAAGAGTAGTAATGTATTATACCCTTTCTTTCAGTGGAGTTGCTGCCAGAAACTTGTTCCTCTAACCAGGCATAAATTTCTAGAAAAATTTCAGAAATATATGTCTTTGAAATTACAATCATTAACTCAGATTTATTTTCACTTGACTAGCAAGTTCAGATACTACTAAATAGTTGGTGTGGACAGTTTTACAGCCATGTAGGTATAACATGCTCATCTAACTTTAATTCCCTTAGGAAACCAAGTAAAATGCTTCACCTGTTCCTCAGCAGAAACATAATATGGATTTTCCTATACCATCCTGGAAGTATCAGTGCACTGCTTCACTCATGAAAGACTGCAAGCAAAGCTTGCATTTCCTCGTGGTCAAATGATTTCACAGCAGTTCCCTTGCCATTTGAAAAACTAAGCATTTTTATTCATGTTCTCAAACCTAGAAACTACTTTCCCACCTTACTTGCAACTTTCCTTTTACTTAGAAATACTGCATTCCACTTTGTGCCTGAACCCAGACTTGAAGGACCAGCCCTGCAGGCCTTTTTCATCTAATTCAGTACAACAGTACTATTAATTGATGTACAACAGTAATATTAATTTTCGAAGGAGAAGAGTGGGAGCTGCTTAGTAATGCTTCAAGCTGTTAGCAAATTTGGACTGCAAGAGAAAAGGTTTGAAACAATGCACAGGAAAAAATAAAATAATAATTTTAAAAAATCAAACAGGTAATGGATTTTTTTTGCTAAAAAGGACTGTATGGTCTCTCAAGTGACAAAAGTTATAATCCACACATTACATGACCTCAAGGTCTCTCCCACCTTCATCCTTCAGCCACTTTTTCTAAGAGTCTCATAAGTGTCTCCTTCACTTTTTATTAACCAGTTACTCATTTAATTTCCTTTGAAGTCTAAAACTCTAAAGCAAATGGGAAACACAGAAATAGACAGGCTAAAAGAGTTAAATATATGAAAGCTTATTATAGCAGGGAAATACTAAAAACATAAATTTATCATCAGGCCAGTTTCCAGCAACTTAGATGCTCATTCTCCTACTTCTTTATTTTGTAAGTTTCTTTATTTGCAAAGTTCAAGTGAAGGTTTGACTGAGGAGCACCTAGGAGGAAGAATTGAGCAGCTTCAAGTCTTTTTTTCTTTTTTTATTTTTCTGTAATTACAACATATTCTAAAGTTCTTTACTTGGAATTCTCCATCTTAGCCTATTTCTAATGTCTCATTCATTTTCTTCTAAAAATCCACAGTTTTGCTTTTAGGAGATCTATCAATTTAAAAAGATATGTGCACGGCACATGAACACTAATAAAGTAGTATGCCCAGAGCCATCAAATTTTATTCTGAATTCTAGATCTAATGGTCTTGGTCAATAATCCAATAATCTGACACAGACTGGCTATAGATACTCTCACTGGAAATGCTAGTCTCTGCTATTTTCTCTGATGCTTCCCACTGCATATTTTCATTAACTTAGTTGATATTTTGGGCAATAAACCACAGCAGCTGAGTAATGGATCCACCCTCATTTCTGGTGTTTTTCCCTCTCAGCAACTCAGAACTTTTTAGGAAAGTTTCCTAGTGATTTTTGTCTGATATTTCCATGTATACACACACATACAACACACACACATATCTCTAGGAATGGCCTAGGAACTCTCCAACTTTAGAACTTCGAACAGTAAGTGGGAACAGAGTAGCACCATGAACAAATCCTGACACTTGGATGTCGACCTTTGGGTCTGATTGCTCAACATGAAGGGATAGGTCTCATTTTACATAATATGAAATCCTATTTAAAAAAAACAAAACAAAACAA
>VXBJ01006969.1:341605-540540 GCA_013400055.1 Nycticryphes semicollaris
ATCCCAAAAAGTTATCATTATCTTTAATTAATTTTAGCAATTTCAAATACATATTTTCCTTATTGTTTAAAAGACTTCCTGAGTAAGAGAATGAAGGACACTTACATTTCAGAGGAAGTTATGTTTTTTACTGCGAAATAAATGTGTTATGATATTAGTATTTTTAATAAAACCTTAATCAAGTTCTAACGGCACCTGTCTTCAAATAATCTGTTTTCAGATCCTATTCTCCAAATGTAAAACCATGCTTATTATGTGAGCCTGACAAGGTTCTACTAACATCCCCCTTCTTTTCCTTCCAAAAGTAACGAAAAAAAAATCTATTCATTGAAACAATGTTCATCTGTTTGGCGTAACTAGCATCTTAACATTTTTAGTGATGACAACACCATTTTGTCTCCCTTCCAGTCCACTTACAGAGTCTGGAAATGGGCCCAATCAGAAACGCCTCTATCATGACCACTGCTCTGTGACTGATAAGGACAAAAGTAGCTTTTTGAATGTTTCCAATCAATCTGGGCTGCATTGACTCATGATTCCGGGTAACAGGGATGCACCTGGCAGTGGACATCTTGGCATTGGCTGCAGATCAGCATTTGCTGGTAGATGGACCTTTTCATCATTGAAGTTTAGCGTCTCACAATAATCAGCATTATCCTCCTGTCAACCCCGTGAGACTGGGGGAGATCGATGCCCTTTTATCGTTAGCCTTCTGCTCCTGTATTTACTTGAATTACTGTGTCTGTATTATGGGAAGGAGGTGCAGATGTCTTTTAGTCAGTCAGACGGTCTGGATGGAGTGCCCCCACTATGCAATGTGCTGCTGCTCTATAAAACAAAGTGTGTCAGGCACCAGAGGACATGACCTTAAGTTACCAAAGGCAGAAACAAGGAAAGCTTCCTGGGTCAAAACAAAAATGAAACACGTGATTCACAGTTAAGCTGCAGAATGCCTTGCCACAATCTACTGTTGTCATTGCAGTCTTTATCTCAGGTCAAAGAGTAATGAAACACCATATGAGGCAGGGGGTCAGAATGTCAACTTCTTTCCAAGCACTCAATAATTCAAGGTGTTTTAGGCAAGACCACTGTAAGAGATGACCTGTAAATTCTCTGATGAGAGGGAGAAGGCCCTCCAAGCCTTCAATGGAGTGCCTCAAACACTCATAAGGGAATAAATAATGCAGGCTTGACATTCAAAGAACTGATAAGACTCATAGGCCCCAGAAAAAACATTGGGAGGACTGTCTTGTGGAGACAGGATAGTTCTGCCACTTGTGTAGTTCTCTGTTGTGTTCTCTGCTTGTTCTCTGTTCTCGAGGCCATTGTGTCTGAAAAGCGACAGACTTTTATATCTGCAAAATGCATATGAAAGTGCATACCCCTGCATAAGCTAAAGAAGATTATAGAGATCACGTCAAACATCTATGACTATGACACTCATCTCTCCAACCAAGTCATGTTACGTATCACCTGAGAACAGGGAGAAACCTGAGGCTGTCCTTGGCAAGGGGGGTGGACTGTGCTAATTCAGCAAATACAAAAGGGGAAAATAAGTGCCCCTAGGAAGAACAAAAAAGAAGATAGTGCCTGGGAAGATTCTCTGAAAAAGATGCCAAAACCAGGACCAGTGATCTCTTAATCTCTGTTTTTTTCACTATCATGTACTTTCTCTATCCCTCAGTTTCTCTTTTCTCTTAGCGTCGTTAACTCCATAGATATATTTGTTGTATAAGTAACTAAGATGCTAAGTAACAAAATGCATACATCACCGCTTGCTATAATTTGTTATATACCTACCTAATTATCATGGACTTGTAAAGACTTATACTAATCATTCTGGGAAACTAATTAATGTTTGTATATGGAGTTGAGATTTATCTCACCTTAGTTTGTACTGCTGGAGATTTACAAATCTAAGTCACTAATCCCTGCTCTTTCCTGAGAGTGGGATGTGACAGCCACTGGGCCAGACAACCCTCAACTTCTCCCCCAGGTCCTACTCACTTACCAGTTCATACTGGCAAGGAGCATGTTGGTCAGCACATGGCATCGCTGCAGTGCCCAGCAAACTGTTCCATGAGGGCAGCAGAAGCAGGCATATCAGGCACAGCAGAACATCAAGACCCAGTGGCTGCAAACAGGTAGGATAGTTCAGGACAGTTCAAACGGCGAGCAACCATTGGCAGGGTAGTTCAAACGGCATGTGATTGTTGGTGGGACAGTTCAAGCAGGAGGAGCTGTTGGTAGGCCAGTATTTTGCTTTTGATTTTGCAGTTGATGATAAAATACCAAGGCATTGCAGAAGCATAGAGCTTGAGTGCAACCTGTCACAAGTTCGATAAAGTGACCATGTTTTCAGTTTTCCAAGCCCACATTATGAGAAACTTCAGAAGGAGGCATATAAATGTGATGTAAGACTGACTAGGTCTAATGTATTTGAAAATTATATTATAATCATGCCAGTGTGCTGCAGTGTTGATTATGGGTATTTTATTTTTATAATGCAATAGAAAAAGGTAAGATATCCCAACCACTTGTTATGCTTGTCTCAGGAAGCACTTGAAAACTGAATTAAAAAGTTTCAGGGTGCACCAACAGGAATATGGAATACCCTGGTAATTTGCGTCATATTTTAGAGTATTTAAGGCTTTCTACAAGTTTTCAGTTCTTCAGAACCAGGCTGCAATTTTGTTGTGGCGTTTAAACTGTGCAGCTCTTACACTGACTTTTCTGCAAAATGGAAAGAGGTTAACTCCATGTCAGAAAAGCTGGAACCGTAGATGGTAATTACCAAAGGGAAGCATCCACACTTCAGAGCTAATCCTTATTCAGTATTTGACTGTGTTGCTGTTACTAGGGAATTCTCAATACCTTCCTAAGTTTCTGCAACCTCTGCAGCCTGACTCCACTGACTTAGATCCTTCAGGATGTTTCTCTACTCCTGCTGTAATTGATGCGCCTGGGACTTGGTCATAATTTGCTATGTAACAGACAACTGTCCAAATGCATGAAACACCTTAAGGAAGTGTTCAGATAAGGTATGATTCCCTTTGATTCACTGCCTGCTTCTCCCTTCCTTGAGACATCAGCTGTATTTAAAGACTCACTAGCGTGTACAAGGAACAAAGTTAGACTTGACAAGCAAACTTCATCTTGGATGTTTAATGATATCTCCATGCTTTGTGCTGACATTGCTAACTTGTAACACAAACTTTTTTATGTAAATGAACAGTAAATTATTTAAAAAGAAAGTTGTAGACTAGAATTCTGGCAACAATATGCTGTACAAAGTGAAACTCAATGTTACAGCCACTGCAGAAGTTATCAAAAGAAGGAACTCGCTTAAACAGAACATCTGTTGTGTCCGAAGTTTGTACAGAATGATGAAAATCCTTTGACTAGAAAAATGCTTTGAAACAAACCTTGAAAAAGAGCACTTTTATAACATCTGTGTATGGGACAAGATACAGGGAAATCAGCTAAGACAAAGAGCCCACATGTAAGAGAGAGAATATTTGATCCACTTCACTTTGCGTTGTGTGCTGAAGCAGCCATGAGAACAAGGTGGTCTAAAAAACATAAAACATCTGCCACTGACCTTGCTTTCCAAACTCCCTTTCTAATCAGTGGAGAGAAATGGGCTCTCCTTTGAAGTCACTTATTTCACCCATCTTAGACATCTGAATCTTGGAAGTGCCTGTTTCTCTGTCCATTAGAAAAGAGAAAATGTGTAAGTAAATATCAGTATCTTATCTAAAGCTGCATAAAAAAAAATTATGTTCCTTATGTCTCTGTGCCACTCTCTGACACTAAACAAAACCAAGAGGGGAATTTTCATCAGCAATTGAAAAACTTTAATTAGAGAATACAATGATGATTTGACTTCCGCTCCAGCAGCCTTTCCCTACATAGACATGTTTTGTTGCAAAAGTCTCATTCTCTTCCTGCCCTTTCATTAGAAAAGTTCTTGCTGTCATTAA
Organism: Nycticryphes semicollaris; assembly: GCA_013400055.1. NCBI lineage: Eukaryota > Metazoa > Chordata > Aves > Charadriiformes > Rostratulidae > Nycticryphes > Nycticryphes semicollaris. The sequence goes on from VXBJ01006969.1 coordinate 345,589, forward strand.
AGCCCCTGTTCTATTGCTTTGCAAAAATGTTGATCATTGTAATTGCATTTCTGCATACAGAGTGGATGCCTCTCTGAATTGAAGAAGTGCAGAAACAACTGGAAAGAGATTAGGCTTTTCACTTGCTTGTGAATAAATGGACTATTTAAACTACAGCAGCAGAAAGCTTAAAAACTGAAAAACTTTAATATTTTATTACTCTGCAAAGTCATTTCACAGTATGTTGATCCTGCAAGATCACAAGGGATTGCATGTAGCTGTTTGGACACTGCTTAATGCTAAAACATGATTGGCTGTAGCGCAGTTCAGTTGCTTAGCTTTCCGTTAACTTTCAGTTAAACAAAGTTTTGAATTTGGATCTGCAAGCTAAACAGTTTAAGTTTATGTGGGCAGCACAAGTTGCTGTCAGTCTTACTCTGAAAGCACAGTAGCTCAAATATCTAAGCCAGGTAATACACAGTCCTACCAGAGGAGATGCAATACCGGACCTGTTGGTCACCAACACAAAGTTAATTGGTGATGTCAAGATTGGAAGCAGCCTGGGCTGCAGTGATCAGGCACTGGTGGATTTCATAGTCCTGAGGGATATGGGTCAAAGAAAGAGTAAAGTTAGGACCCTGAATTTTAGGAGAGCAAAATTCCAGCACTTTAAAGAGTTAGTTTCCCCCCTGGGAAACTGCCTTTAGGAACAAGGGAGCAGAACTGTCAGATCTTGAAGGACACTTTCCACAGAGTGCAAGAACTCTTGATTTCCAGGTGTAAGAAATCAAGAGAGGAAGGTGAGAGACCAGCATGGCTGAGTCAAGACCTGCTGGTCAAACTAACGGACAAGAAGAAAATGCATAGGCAGTGGAAGCAAGGACAGGTATCCTGGCCAGAGTCTCTGGATGTTGCTTGGTTGTGTAGGGGTGGTATCAGGAAGGCCAAGGCACAGCTGGAACTGAAGTTGGCAAAGGATGCCAAGAATAATAAGGGCTTCTACAGGCATGTCAGACAGAAAAGAAAGCATACCCACACTGATGAACAATCATGCTATGATTCTATGAACTGTTCACGTTCTCTATTTGCAACAGAAGTAGAAATCATTATTAAATACAAATATACTTACATTTTTTCAGTCAGACACAGTTAGTTTTATATAACATCTGCCTTTACAATATTAGACTTCTGTTCAGAATACCAGTCAAGAGTAATGTCTTCTGGTGAGTAAAAGACTAGTTATGCTCAAAGCACTGCTCTTCACTAAGTAGAACCAGTTTTCCATAGACAGTGGTAAACATAGTAAATTCATAGAACTTTTAAACCTTATTTCTTCCAATCCACTTCTGATCATTTTTTAAACAAAATGTTTAGCTCTCTCTTGATGTCTTTTCTTGATGCTCCCTCCATTCTTAGGGAGTATCACTTCTCCATTTAATTTTGCTACATTCACTAAAATAAATTGTCCCCAAGGCTTTCATTCTTTATTCAGAGTGTTCTTCTTCTGTCAGATGATCTGCCTGAATTCAGATTTCCATGGCAAGTGTGCTCTTTTCCTTTCAGAGGGAAATTGATCCAGCATTCATGCACAATAGCTGTCCTTCCATGAGTAGGACAGCGGATTCATAGGTTTTAAGGACAAAAGAAGCCATTTTGCTAAACAAATCTGGTTTATTGTACAATGCCTGGTATCTTTTGTAGCTGTCTTGATCTTTGACCGTGAGGGTCTCTGTATTGCCTTCTCCTTCGGGCTTATAAATCCAGGCCCCTGAATTTCATGCATTTTCTATTCATTATGTGGTGACTAGAGGCTCCTTAAGTTGTTTAGATGCTGGAAACAAATACTCTGACAACTTTATGTTGTACTAGTTTTGAAGGTGTATGCTTTAGCAGTCTTGAACTCTATGGTCATTTCTTCCACATGAATTCTTAAACGTTCTGCTTTCAAGAAGCTGATTTGTTCAGCCAGTAAGTTCACACCACCCTTTAGTAAGTCTACTGATCAGGGCAAGTACGTCTATTTTTCAAATGTATATTTCTAAATCCCAGCATTATTTACTATATATGGCCTGGGACTGGTTCCAGACCAGAATGCTCATCTCCACACATGCTCCAGGCTACAGAGCTACCTGACAGAAACAAATCACTTTGGAGCCTTCATCCCCTCAGGTGGAAACAGCACACCAACACTGTCAGAAAAGAGGAAAAAAAAAACAAAAACAAAACCAGCACAGATGAAAAAGAGAAGGAATGAACCTATGACAGTACAGAAGGGGAAAATGTCTGTGAAAATCCTCAGCCTCTTTCTACTATCTACTGCTCATGCTCTTTGCTATTGACACCAATCATTTTTTTAATACTTACTGCAAAATAAAGTGTTTTAAGCATTGAATTCTGTGTTGTTCTGCTGCTTATTTATATAGAGATATGGGAATTTTTTATTTAGCTGTGAGTAAAATAAAACATCAATCAAAAAGTTTAAAAATTTGTAGACAAAGAAGAGCAGAAATAGAGAAAATGGGAAGTAAGTGATAGCAGGTAAACAAACAACAAAGGAAAGCGAGAATAATAATTTGAAAGATTAAGAATAAACTGTGGAAAAAAAGGTATAAATATATTATGGTAGATCTTTAAGTCTTTCTTTGTCTTTTACGGTGTTCACTGTACCCACATATCAAAAGCTTCCTGAAATACTTTAGAGAAATATTTTTATTCAAGCAAGCTTATCGTGTCTTATTCACTTAATCAAGCTGTTTGGGGCACAACTGCCCTGCCATTCTGTTTGGTTTTGCTATGTCAAGAGGGAAAAAAAAACCTCCACAACATATAGAGGGAAAGTTATTCTACAAATTGCACAGGAAGAAGCAGAGATAGATATTGAACTAAGAAGTTAGATAAATNCTGGCTCATGTTTAGCCGGCTGTCCACTAACACTCCCAGGTCCTTTTCTGCCAGGCAGCTTTCCAGCCACTCTGCCCCAAGCCTGTAGCGCTGCCCGGGGTTGTTGTGACCAAAATGCAGGACCCGGCACTTGGCCTTATTAAACCTCATCCCATTGGCCTTGGCCCATTGATCCAACCTGTCCAGATCCCTCTGTAAAGCCTTCCGACCCTCAAGCAGATCAACGCTCCCACCTAGTTTGGTGTCATCTGCAAACTTACTGAGGGTGCATTCAATCCCCCTGTCCAGATCATCGATAAAAATATTGAACAAGACCGGCCCCAGAACTGAGCCCTGAGGGCCACCACTGGTGACTGGCCGCCAACCGGATTTTGCTCCAAAATACCAGAGAGAACTTAAGAATAGCCATAATGGATCAGATCTATGGTCCATCAAGCCAGCACCCTGTTCCCAAGATTGTCCATGGTGCGTGTCTACAAAAGGGTATGTGAAAATGAAAACATGCGATTTTCTTCTAGAACTTTGCCACTTATGAATCATTTTCAGCTCAGAAACTTCCTGACTAAGATGTAATATCTAGGTGTATATAGTATCCCTCTGAACTTCTTTATCACATTTTTTTCACTCTGTTTAATACATGTATACCTCTAGCATTTGGGATATCCTCTAGTGTGGACAACAATGATAAAAAGAGTCTTAGAATGATGTTACATGACAGGAGACTCAATGTAAGAATAGCATACTAATAGTGTACTAGAACTCAGTGTAAGAATACTCAGTGTAGAATAAATCATCTACGATAAGCTATAAAGTAGCTCTACGAATTATGGAAGAAATCAAGAATGTGCATAAGGAATAATTATTCACTCTCAATCTTAAAAACATGGGACCTATTATAAAAGCAAACAAAAAGAATTGCTTTCCTTGTCACCATATTTCAGAGAGACATTGAATTTTCAGGGCTACATCCAATCACAGTGTTTGACATTATGACAGGGTTCATGAAGTGATTATTGAAAAGAATGAAAGTTGGGTAACTGATAAATACTCAATACAACAGTAGAACCTACTACAGTCATCCTAAAGGCACCAGTGGTCCTGACCAAAGAGATCTTTAAACAGCAATTACCAATTAGTGAGAAGTTATAAAGAAGAAATTGCATACCCTGTTTGTAATATTATTTCCATGTACTTCTAAAACTGCATATGTAACTAGGTCTGAAAACTGATTTTAATACCTTTGGTTATAAATATAGTATGTTAGAAACCCTACATAGAACAGAGAAAGAGAGAGAAGAAGAGCAAGTGAGAGAAGGCAGGACAGTAGAAGAAATAACATACACTGCCTTCCTCAAGAATGTTCACCATTAGTGCTAGTATCTGTGTAATATTTACATTAAATATGCAAACAGAGCTTGAAAAGTCCCATGGATTACTCAACAGCAAGGACATTCCAGTGCATTCCCTGAATCGCCCAGTCCAAACATTGGAGTTTAAAATGCCAGAATCACATTGATGGGCGTGCTATTTTAATGAACATGGGCTAAGAATAAAGTGAAACCAAAAACTTGGATTCAGTTATGACTGATGCAACCTTTATTTACATGGTGTATCCGTACATTGCATAATGTCTTTCATGATCACCTTTCTATTAAAAGCATAGAAACACATGAAGTCTATGTGACTTGCTGGAGAATCATCCAGCCAGCCTTTCAAAGAACAAATTAATTTGGAGTTCAGTGTCACACTAGCATCTTAACCAGTGATTTTTGGTCTTCTTTTACAGATAACAATTTTGAGAAAGTATAATATATAGCCTCCTCGCGCCCTTATCAGATCTCTCTCCAGCATGAAAGTAATGTACAGCTGCAAACCAATTAGCTGAAAACTTCCCATATGTTAATGAAAAAACCTCACCCTAGTCTCTAAACAAATTCAATTACTTAAAAATTCACAGAATTTTAACTTTCAAGCATCTACACCTTGGGATCTCTTAAAACATATTAAATCAAAAATCTTTAAACACTGTATTTCACTTCTAAAAGTCAGCCATTTTTCTGCAAGCTGCAAATACTTCAGCTGAAGTTCAACAGCTCAAATTCACCAGCAGCTGCCTCCAGTCAGCCATAATGCAAAGCAGGCTTAAATCTCACTTGACTGGATAGTTATTCTACAAAGGTATCACCAAATAGGTGAAGACAGCTCGGTAAATTTGTCCCAGATATTTCAAGTAACTTAACACCTCATCGTATTTTCATTGTCTTTTGTTGGTAGTTGAGGCAAAATGCAAGCAGTTCAATTTACAAAATCACTTTTGTTGGCCTGAAACTGAGGGCTGAAATGTAAGGAGTCTGGCTGCTTGGTGTTGTCTTTTTTCTGTCATACCTTCCAATCTTTTGAAACCAAATGCATGGAGTTGTGCTAGAATAGAAAGGAACACCATCAATTGCCCTGACCAACTCAAATTTCAGTGTTGAAGGAAAGCAGTGGACCAGATTGCTCACCACCCACTGTGTACAGAAAGCTGCATCAGATAAAAAATTGGCTTCATGAAGCCCGGTGCCCCTCAAAGGTAAATACATGAGTACATGTATCAGTAGCATCAAGGCCACAATTTGGGACTCTGTCTCAAAGCTCTTTACAGTCCTGACATCTTAGGTTGGAAGCCAAAATGACATAGACCTAGTGTTCAGTTCTTGTTTAGACATCTCTCAGAGAATTTATTTCTTTTAAAAAGAAAATGCAAACAGTTTTTAGCTGTCTTCAGAAAGTACTGGCTGAGCAGATGATTGCTTTTATGAAGGAAAACTCACATTCATGCAGTCTGGGACTCTAGGAAACCATTGCCTATTTTGATTCACCACTCTTTTGGCTAAACATGCTGTTACACTGCAATTTAATTCGTTAAGGAGTATCCATGCCTGTTCTATTCACTCAATGACTAAGATTTTCTTGCTCTATAGACACAGGTGACACAAAACTTTCCTGTCTTCCTGTAACTCATACTCGGTTTCCCTGTATGGTACACAACTAACAAGGCACAATGGCCCTGAATTCCTCCAAAACAGTCCTTCGTAAAGATTTATTCTCATTTGCAATGCACTAGAGTTTGACAAACAGCATAGCAGGAATGGTGGGAAAAGGAATCAGCCCACCAATACACCCAGGCGGAAATCAATAATGAGTCTCCTTTCTCTCTCACTATTGCTCACATAGGATATCAGTCCTTCTTTCTTACTTGTCCTTGGAGTGATGAGGAATATGCCGAAGCAGTTCTACAGTAGCCTAATTACTTATCACAAATCTTTTAAATGAGTTTATACTCTTTAATATAGCATCTGGGAATTGGGCATTAAACCACCAATGACCTTCGTGCTAATCAAAGGCCTCTAAGCTTGTTATTTGGAGGGTATTACACATACAGAGCTTTACCTGAACATCAAGCTAATCAGATAGGTCAGTGTTTCTTGCTGAATTTGAAAATTCTAGAAGTAAACCTGAAGAGATCGTTATTTAGAAGATAAGTGGACATACAACAAGGCTGCTTCTTTATTCTGCTAGTATGCTTTGCCATAAATGACACACACACTGCCTAATAACTTTGGATATATCCGTGCTGTTGCTGAGATAGTATCTACAGTAGGCATAGTTGAGCTAACTGTAATCTGAGTGGTATAAATAATGATACTGTAGAGGACTCCAGGCACAAACTTCAGTTCATTATAGCTGCTGGGGTATGCATGCAGGTTATTTAAAGATTCTGAAGTCCTTGTGTTCAGTTAGCAGTCATGACGTAGCTATATTCCAGCTAGATCAGGTGTGCCTAAACCAACTAATGCATTGTGGACCTCGGTTGTTGTGCCAGTCTTTTTGGGTCACAGTCTGTTTAAACAATCACAAGCCACCAGGTCCTACACTTTATAGAGTTTTTGCTTGCTAAATTAACTATCATATTTCTGGGTTGCTTGTTATCTAGGAGGAAATTAAAATGCATTTACTTCAATAATCTCCCCATGACAAAATGAATATATTTTATTTCACATTTTTAATAACCTTCCAGCACTCTCGGGACCAGTTGCCATAGTTAACATGATCAGTGGTAATTTTTCAGCTCTAAGTTACAGCTGTAACCAAGAACAATTCCAGCTTTCAAGACTGGTCAATGTATCTTGTCTGTGAAGTCACATTCTTTCCCAGCCATTTTTCAAGCACACTCATGCCATACTCTTCAAGAGGGAGTGAAATCATTGTTTCATATCTATAATAAACCATCTTATATTCGAAAAATTCAAGGAGACAGTTTTTGACAGATACATGGCTCTTTTAGTCCACTGAAATTGTATAGATTCCATAATTCTGCAGTTTGTTGTAATCTACCTTTGTGGCTATTAAGGTCCAGCCTGAGTCTAAGGATATGTCTTCCTATCAAAACAGTAATGTTTGCTAGTATGAATGGATATGCCATTCTGGTCCATGGTTACATAGCAATTTAAGTGATAGCTTTTTATTCATTCTTCTCTCATATCTAACTACTGTAATTACAGCAATTCCATGGATGTTTCCATATTGATGTGTTGTCACTTTCTGATAAAAAATTCCCAAATTTCCTATGGCTTGTGGTGGACGTCATCATCCTTATTTTACAACCAGAAAAGCTGATATCAATAGAAAATCCATGATAGCTAGAACCAACATTTTACCAACGGTTTTATCTGGTAGTTCATACAGTGACTGTTCTTGTAGTGCAGGACAGAGTGGTATTTACATCTCCAACTGTTTCTTCTGGGTTTTATTTACTTCTTAGCCTTAAATGAGGAAAAAGACAGAAGAGGAACTGAGTCATATTTTAGCTTGTAATAAGGATAATTGTGTGTTTGGGTCTATATGCATCCATATGAATTTCTTTTTCACCATGTTTATGTTGCTTTGCAGCTATCACTAAACATATGACATGGAAAGCAACAGTGTGCTTCTGATATACTCCAGGTAAGCAACTAGTCTTTCAGTCGTAAACACAATTCCCTTGATTTATCTCAGAGTATCAAGATACAACGTCCATCATTTGAGTTAGCGTTAGGTACAGTTTTGTGCTTCATGGTACTGATGATGTCAGTCTGAAGAGTATGTTGGTGACTTGACAGCAGGAATGGGATTAATCTGACCAAATGCAGACATTCCTTCTGTAGATAACCGCACTGTACTTTTTTGTCCTGGACTCCCTTAATAGTCAATGGAGAGTAGGAGGAGAAGCTTTGACAATGCAATTCATCTTGTGCTAAAACAAACTTCTAAAACAGGACAGATAAATCACACTTTAGAAATGCTTCTTTTTCACACTGAAGGCAAAGGGAGCTGAGGTGGACTAGTTACAATGCAGTGAAAATACCTAAATATGTGACAAGGATCTTGGCCCTGGAGTGCACTTGGTACTTCTGGCAAAACAGCGTTTCTTCCACACAGTTGTCTCTTTCTTCAAACAGCCTGGCTCCTTCCTGAGTGATTAGGGTTTTGGGATAGGTAGGAAGACTGTTTAGGGGCATCTATAACAGAGTAGACCAAGTATGACCTTGTTACTCCAGAACTTCTTCAAAGACAGTGCTGGGTAAATCAAACTTATGATGTGACAGAAAAATTAACACGGAGTATCTAATTGCCATTGCACCTTTTTGCTGTCATATAGCAAAAAAGTTCAAAAAATATTTGCAGTTTAATAAAATATTAAATTTATTAATTGTAAGTCAAAGCTGCCTTCAGGCAATGCATTCTTGTCTGGCTGTACAGTGATTTCATCTTTCCTCCCATGACCTGATTCAAAAGCTATAGTGAAGGCACAACTAGATGACCTAAAATCTCTAGAAGATCCCTTTGAAAATTCACTTTCTGATGACACAAAAATAAGGAAGGGATCGCAAGCAAAAGTTAGAATTGAAGTATGTGTTCACCTTGTGACTGACTATTGAAGGTATGCTTATGAAAAAGACTGACTGTCATCTAAAAGTTAGGCTGCCAATCTAAGCTTGAAGTTCCTTCTGCAAAGAAAGGCTGGGCCTAGGAAATCCCAGTAGTTTTAGACTAGCTAAGGAAAGGAGTCTGTATGACATACACAAATGGATGGCTAAACTGAAAGAAAATGTTATGGAATGGGAGTTTCAAAAAAACTATACTCATAGGTTTTTCAGTGCCCTGTTAGAATCTGCTGGTTTTATGCCTTTAGTCAATCCCAATATACTTGGTGATCAAGGAACTTCATGCAGAAGGAGGAAAGGACTGTTAATGCATACCAAAAGCTTAAAATGCACATTTTTTCTTACCGGTATAACATATATAGCAGGAGAGTTAAGTACAAGGAAAATGCCAGCTAACAAGGAAGTATAGTCTTAATGAAGTGTTGACAATGCCCTAACTAGCCTCCAAATATTTATCCTTTGCCATGAATACATAAACCTCCACAGGCATTTAGAAGTAACTGGCTTCTCCTGGATAGTATTTGCAGTTTATCCAGAACGGCATTATCAATTCACAAAATGAGGCACAAGATCATTGAAATGTATGTAGTGGAAAAGATTCTGGCACAGTTAGAAACAATACTAACCTAAGAATTCCTGTATTGCAATTCTCACCCAAGGATTCTCCAGTGTGCAGTTTACATCTTAATCTAAACCCAGCAAATGAGCAAACAGACTAAACACAATGTTTACATTAACACATGGCATCAGTAATGGTTTTATTCTGACAATATTTAACTAGGCATCAAGCTAGAAGTAAACATTAAACCCAGGAAATAGAGCATATAGCATAATCTAAGAAATAGCTGGACATGGGGCCTATTTATAATAACACAGTATAACAAATCCACCACTGCCAAGTTGTTACACACCTGTTATTGTGCTGCAGGCCATAATATTTAGGTATTTCCTGGGCCTAAGCTAAAGGAAAATTACTCTTTGTTCTTTGTAGCCTAGAGCTCTTGGTGCATACCTAAGCAATTTCAATAGTTCGTGGAGGGAACATGGACATCCCTCAGGTTATTTCCTTTACTGACTCTCTAGGTCTGTAGAGGATTTATAATAGGTACTCAATGTGAGCCTTGCACTTGCAAGTCTCGGATGGCTTGTGTTCATATTGTCTGAAGTGTGGAAAAAAGATATTTACTGCTCTCATTGTGTCATGACATTTCCTCACCATTTTTTCCTTCATTTTGGAACCTAAGCATGAACCAAACCAAACTCTTTGGTCTCCTGGACAAAAGAAGCAGCAAAGAAGTGGCTGCTATAGACCCATGTGTTATAGGGAAAAGAAGATATAATGAAACATGAGAGTAAATATAGCAGCTGTGCTGAGACGTAGTCAGATACGAGATGTGCATGAATGAGGAGATCTAACAAAAGTATTTTGTCCTCACCGGTCTTTTGAGTGGGTAATGCCCAGAGAACTGCAACTGTTTTACTTTTCTTCACACACACACATTGCAAACAGATAAACTGGAATTGCTGAGGTTAAATCCAGTTGTCTGTCTCACTTGTACACAAGAAGCTGGCACTTTGTGCTGTGTTGGATAATTTCATCAGTGGATGGACATTTACTATCTACTTTTAGGCCAGGAAGAAACAGCTGAAAAGGTGGTGGAGTAGTGCTTGAACTGTTTGCAGACTTATTGATGCCAATCAGCACTGAGTTTAGTGTGCACTAATGCACAGGCTTATGTGGGTAAGGATGTATTTTACATTTATCTGTCTCAATTGAAAAGACTGCAGGTTGGTTTTTGGTACGGTTTGGTGGTGATTTATCTTATATTGGAGGGGTGGGGATTGGTGTGGGTAGATGGGGACAGTAATTGGTGCAATCTTCATACCTGAACCTGCTGCTGAATGCACATCACCATCAGGAGCGGCAGAACTAGCTGAGAGCAGGTTAAACCATGACAGAATATGAAGTCCCAAGGTAGGAAATTGTAAATGCTATCTTGGATCCAAATACAAGCCAAAGACTGAATACAGTGTAAACCCCTCCATCTTAGTCATGCATCAAATAAGGAATTTTGATTCTTTGTAAGGGCTTTCTCTCACTCAACCTTCTTATTCTCATCAGAGAAATCAAAAGACGGATAATACTTAAGATGAAAGATGGAAAATTGTCAGATCATGGGCCTCTGCTGAGCCAAAAGGTAGACAAATGCCACAGAGGAAGACACATAGCATATCTCACTGGCCAGAGTAGCACTGAAAGATCAATTCCTTTTCATCTTTGCTATCAGATATCTCAAAACACAGTGTCCACATTGTCACTGCATGTGTTATTATTCCCCTACAACCAAGTACAGAAATTTTCTTCATCCTATAAGCTACCTACCAGTCCTCAGATATCTGGATTTGCTACATACAGAATACAGTTTCACAGCAGGAGTTTAGTGGAATTACATAATCCCATCTGTATCCAGAAGGCATGGCACTTTCTTCGTATTTTTTTTGGAGCTGGGTGTCAGGGCCATTGATTTCAATAATTAATGTGTGTCTCGCTGCTCTCCTAGACCCTATATACCTGCATCCTCCCCATCAGCTGAAGGGTTTATTTTTGACTGGGTACTTTAATATGCATGTCCTGATTAAACTGAATCTCCTTATTTGATTTGATTGCATTACACAGTGATCTCTCCAACTTCAGATTTTTAATCATTTTTCTTGTGCTTTTAGCTCTTTCTCTTGTTTTTTTCTTGATTAGGTGTTGTAGGGACTACTGTATAGCTGCCATGTTCTCTAACTGATTTTGATGAGTATAAAATGTCTTCTGGGAGGCTAGAAGTAACCATTCCAAAGATAAGAAGAAATAAAAGAAAGCTGTACTGCATATCCATTTGGATATATAAATGTGGCTAGATCGTTGACATATGCATATGCATATATATTTGTATTATTTTATAACTCAAAACAGGTTTTAAAGAATTGCTGCACCTACTCCAGTTACTTGCAGTTCCAGGGTGAATTAATGATCCCTGTATACAGTTTATGCATTTGTTTTATGCTGCACATCAATAAAAGCACATCAAATTCAAAACCATTCTCATTTATGGATGGAAACTTCGAGGCAAAACAGTAGAGCAGCTATCTTGTTATGAGTTATAGGTCAGTCATTTATTCAAGTTGAAGAAAATACTGCTGTACTTGCAGCTAAACAAGGTAAGTACAGATAAGAACCCACACTGCACCAACTCCCTGGCCTAAAAGTAGACAGTAAATGACTATCCACTAACAAAATTATCCAACCTTTTGGGGACAATCTGAAAAGACAGCAGACCATTACATCTGGTGTGGCACTCCAGACACAGTAGAGAGCAAGAACAGTTAATGGGAGATAGAAATCCAAAGCACATTTACATCACATTGACTGGCCAAGGCGGACATGTGGTGCTGTCAAAGATATGTAAAAGATATCAAAAAGCTTTCTGCAGTGCAACATGTTTTACAGGTAAGAAAAAAAATCATAAAAAATCCTCAAATCATAAAGTTGACATTCTCCTGACAAAATAAGGGATTTTAGCCTTTTGAATTCAGCACATTGAAATTCTGTACACTGCTGTACGGAGACTGATTTACATGTATCTAACATTTAAAGGGAAGGGCATTCACGTACATCAGGTGCATTCTGAAGCACAGTGTGGAGGACAGAGAAAAGGAAATTGTTTTGCAGAAACTTCATCCCCATTTCTGATCTTGCAGCATCGTGAAAAACAGGCATTCTATGGGACTTCTCACTGAGAGTCTCATTGTTAGAAGGAGGTAACAGACAGCAGTCACGTCTTCCCTGGTCTATATACACAGTATATAGACATGGTGGCCCAACATAACGTTTGTCACATACAGCACATCAGTGAGGTGAGCAAATGGAGAAAGAATGGAGCTTCTGTTGATCTCTGTCTGCTCTCCTCCCTGCTCTGCTCTGAGAGCCCCTTTGGATCATAGCCTGGCAGGCAGCAATAAAGCCTAGAAGAGGGTAGGAGAAACGACAGAGCAAAGACAGACAGCAATCTCAGCAATTCTATGGGAGCAGAAAGGGAAGGTTGTTTAGGGGCATAAAACTGCCCTCCTGTTTTCACTGCACAGTGTTCCACAAAAGCTGTAGGGACTGCCCTGTCCATATTTTAAACTTCTTTTTGAGGAGGAACCCTTCAAAAAATCACTCAGTATATTTCTTATCCTTCCTCCATCTCTAGCTTGAAGTAGGTGATTTGTATGTTTGTTTGGGTGAGTCTCCCATTCTGGAGATCTGTTGTATGCATTGTTTGCATTATTTTCCTGGGGGACCAAAGAAGATTGGTTTTGCTCTTGGAAGTTCAGGACAAGCAGTAATGGTTCTAAACTGAAAGAGGAGAAATTTGGATTAGATATTAGGAAGAAATTCTTTACTGTGAGGATGATGAGGCACTGCAACAGATTGCCCAGAGAAATTGTAGATGTTCCATCCTGAAGCATTCAAAGCCAGGCTGGATGGGGCTTTAAGCAAGCTAGTCTAGTGTGAGGTGTCCCTGCCCACAGCAGGGGCTTTGGAACTTGATGGTCTTTAAGCTCCCTTCCAATCCAAGCCATTCCGTGGTTTTCAGGATTCATATAGCTTGGTGCTGCACAGTAAAGAAGAAATAGTTGATAATGGACTGAATAAGGTGAGGAGGACAGAAGATGAGGACAAAGATGGAAAATCAAATCCTTGTACTCACTAAAATCAGTGAAATGAAAAAAATCAAGCCTCTGAAGAAAACAAAAAGGTAGGAGGGGTTCCCCATATTTTTATTTTTTTTTTTATATTCTCAAACAGTGCAGTAGATAGGGGTAAAAACAGAGTTTATGAAGCTAAATCTCATCTGGATTCAACTCCACTGGCTCCCATTTATTCTTCCCAAGTATCCGGCTTCATAACTCGGAACAAAGATTATTTATATATACATTTTTCAATTGCATTTTATTTAACAGAAACGAACTGTGTTTTCTGGACAAAACTCAATTCAAAAGCAAACCAGTTCCAGAGTAAAATACCTTCTTTAATACATCTTAACCTGAAATGCAAACTCTACTCTTGGCCTTATTAATCCCAAGACTGACTTTTCATTGACTGTCTGCAAGCAGGGTCAAACTCAAATAACCTTCCTGGTGTGAGCAACCTGAATAAAAGCAATGGAGTTCAGCAGGAGTTAGACACTGTGACTACAACCCCGTGTGAAATCTGATTTGTTCTGTCTTACATGGAGGTTAATTAATGTTAGTTAGTTCACTTTAAAGTCAAAGGACTCCATGTCTTCCAGTGCTTTTAAAAATCTCAAGCAAAACACAATGTTATGGGTACAAAACAGGTCCTATTGTGTACCCAGTCACAGGAGAGTTCACACTGCTGAGTGGTATATTCCTTGCTTGTTTTATGAGATTAACAGGGAGAGGGTTCTGCAAAGGGTGGCTCATCAGAAACCTAACTTAGATGCATACAATGACCCCTGTGGAAGCTATCAACCTATTCCCATTATTTAGAGAGATTGTAGAGAGACGTTTGCTAAAGATCCAACAGCAACAGCTGGATATCAGCAACAATTTTTCTGTGAATTGACTGCAATACCAGCAAGCAATGCTTCTGTTGCTCATGTCTCTTGTTCTGGAGGACACTTTCCTCATGGTCTTGGGCCATGCTGTTTTGGGAAAATAAGATCCTGTACAGCTCTTAATTCCTATGCCTGACACCACATCTACCAGATGTGTGAAAAATATTTCTTTATAAAATTAAATAAAATTAAATGAATAAACTTTTTTTTTTAAAAAAAGCAGCAATTGAAATAGCAATAATGACTAAAGAAAATGTAGTGCTTCAAGGCTTCAAAATACTTTGCAAATGTTATCTCATTAAGTAACATAAATGTACCATGTTCTTAGGCGTATTTAATGAATTTGGAAGGGGGATTCTTTTTCCCCCTGTGTCTAGTAATTAACATAATTTTACAAATGCACTTTAATTATATATAAAAATAGAATAAATATTTTTGCAACATTTTGATTTAAACAAGCATTTCATTAAGCCCTATTAAGACCTACCTATGCTTTGCATATGATAGGCTATTATAAGTGCACCTCCTCTGGTGCAATTTCCATTGGAGGAAATTACATTATTTGACATGGGCAGCCTGGTATATAATTGACTCAAAATTACAGATGCAATACATAATTATTTTTAAAAACACATAACCACTGTAATAACGGGGTAGTCATTTTGATGGCTCTTAATAAGCCACTGTAGCTGAAAGTGCATCAAGCAGCACTTGTAAAGTACTGAGGATCTGGCAGGATTGCAGCTTCAGTGGTAGGTAGGTAAAAAGTGTGTTATTCAAGTTACTGTCAAATTTTGAGGCTAGGGTGTGGTTCTTTGCCACTACTTAGCACATTCTGTGCCGGCTGTCAGGATGCAATCTTCTGAATTTGTTTGTTTCACACCATACAACCCTAGAACTTTATAAGTTATAGGGCCAAAGAGACCAATATCTCAAAAAAATTGTTTTTCCTTCCCTGTAATTTCATCCAGTTCCTGTGATTTTTAATCTAGTACTTCATGCTTGACTTTGGGCCCGACTAGAGCCTATCAAGTTTTTGGCAAAGCACGTAAAAGAGAATCTATATTTCTCAAGGGCACTGGAGATGCTCTTCTTCCCAAAAGGGAATTAATTAATCCCAGTGTTTGGCATTATTTTAAATCATCAATTAGTATTATTTTTCCTTTTAACTTTCATTTTATCATTCCTTTCTGTAAATGTTCTTTTACTTTCTTTTTATTACTTTTTGCTTTCTGCCCATTACAGGGAAAAATAAATGAAAAAACAGTTGCTCTCATTTGTATTGAAATCTTAACCCAAGTTTGAAGACTTCTATACACACATTTTTGCCAACAGTTTCTTCTATCAGTATAGGTCATATCTCCTTTCATATAAGCATACTTGCAAGGACTTTTATAGTGCTTGCTGTGTCCACACTATAGCAGAGCTCTACCTTCTTTTCCATATGACTTAGTATTTCAAATCCAGCAGCGACTAATTCCCCCATCCATTAATGTGTGTGATTCAGTTTACCACTCTGTTTGTATGAGTTAATCTCCAAAATTTATTAAGCAAATGCAGAGGGATTAGGTTAAACATAAATTCAAATAATTTGTCCCTTTCAAACTGCTTGATTTATCCATGTGATTAGAGAGGTCCATAACCAGAACTGGCTGTTAGCAGATGTGTGAAGTACCAGAGAATCATAAAATCATAGAATTGTCTAGGTTGGAAGGGATGTCTAAGATCATCTAGTCCAACCATAAACCTTACTGATAAAAAAACATCACTAAACCATGTCACTAAGCACCATGTCAACCTGTCTTTTAAATACCTTCAGGGATTGTGCCTCAACCACTTCCCCGGGCAGCCCATTCCAATGCTTAATAGCCCATTCAGTCTCAAAATTTTCCTAATAACCAATCTCGTAACTTTTCAATCTGGTACTTCTGGAGTATGTTGGTCTACAACATGAATCTTTTGCTTCCTGTAAATGAACTTGCATGTCTACCTTGGTGTTTAACTGGTGTTAAACTTACTTAGCAAATGCAGCTGCTCCACATTGGTTTCTGTCTCCAGAGTTTAAAGGTGTTGAGGCCCTTGCAGAGTCAGCTGGAACCTTCTCCAATTAACGTGCATTTTCACTAACTAAAGGAATGTAAATGTCTTAAAGTTTGTATAGTGTGCTAGGAGGTAAGTTAATGTTGTCTTGGGACTACTTCTCGTATTGCTGGATGATTCTCAGTTACAATACTCAGAGGAAAAATTCATCTTAATGAGCACTAATGAATCAAAAAGTCTCATGTTATACAGAACAAAAAGCTGCCCTGGCAGTTTTTTATTTATTTATTTGAAAGACAAGATAATAAATACTTGGTGGTCATGTGTGAGCAAACTAAATTTTATATGCTCAGGCCAATTGAAGCATTTGTATTGCTTTGCTCTTCTTCCTGTACCCAGAGCAATTTTCCCTTTCGTCTCTCTCATTAGGATGGTGACTGTATCCCTTGACCTTCAGGATTACAAAATATGGCCACACATCTGCTACCTTTGCCCATAACTAATGTCATTGATTTCTGAATACAATCAGTCTCTTTTTATCTGACCTACATAGAAAGCTTTAAGATAAGCTCATTTTCTAGGTTTCTTTTATATCTACCAGAGAGGAGTAGTCACCTCAGAGGGTGACTCATGTCACCAGCTCTAGACTCCTGACTTAAATAAGGTAAGGTCCACTGTGAAGACACTTGTCACTTTTACAGAAGGTGGATGCGTGGAAGAATCCAGACAACTTGCTGAAATAAAGGATGTTTAAATGTCTAGAAGTATTTTAACACAGTCCTCTCTCCTGCCTTTATAAGGCCTTGTTAAAGCTTTTCTTATACTTGATAGAGAATCCTAGCCAGTGGTCCAGTAAAAAGATTATACTGTTAGCTTAAATCATAAATTAAAACCAATTAATTTTTCATTCTAAAACTGATTCTTTTTTTTTCCTGTCCTGCCTTTTAACATCAATCTTCTCAGCTTTTTTATTGATTTCAGACTTTCTTCTCCCTTTTCCCTTTTTGTTCTGATCTGTCTTTGTAATGTTGTGACTTTAAGACAAAGGAAATCTGTACAGTCACTATAGTCACTACACCATTCATAGCTTTTCTTCTGCCTCCAACTACTTGTTTCTACACCCTTTTGAGGAACAGAACTGTTGTTTAAATAGATGAAGAGACTAACCTGGCTGAAATTCAAAAGGAGAAGAGAGGAAAATAAATTATTTCCAGCAGAATAATTTTATTAGATTGGCTGATCACATGGCTCAAAGACAAGAGATGGATAGAAAATGATTGTCCGGAATGTGGGGAAGGCAAGACAAATTTAAGTCAAATTGATGTGAACATATAACCCAACCTTAGTGAATCCACTTGAATCTTCCCTATAGAATTAAATACCTTCTCTCATTTGCCATGTGCACTTCTCTGCCAATGATCAGATTTTGAGTTGGACAGGTTGATCTGGAAATGCATTTTGCTAAGAGTTTTACTTCCATTTCTACCTTGCTAATGATCATTATTTAACTAAATTCAAGTGCTAATGGTTTTGACACTATGTATGGGGAGGTTGAGAGACACACATGAGATTCAATTTCCCTTTGTTTACTGTCATTCCTTGCCCTGGCTTCTCTAGGTGTATATGCTGTAAAAAAACTTAGCATACCAATGTATTTCCAGATTGTGACATTCCAGTCATCCAAACCACATGTACATCAGTTCAGCAGTGGGTTTTTTTTTCTGGAGAGAACCAGAAAGGTATGGCTAAAACAAAATGCAAGTATAGTCATGGGCATCATTTATTTCCAGGACTATGGCATGTAAACAATATAGACAAAACCATGCTACGTCTAATTTCCTGTGCTTTATAAAACCTATCTCATATGACCTTGCTCTCTCAAACAGTTCCGATTCAACTCATGTCACTAGCTAGGACATCATACATATGATATAAAAATTTTACTTTGGTGAGTTGTGGTACAGCCTTTAAGATTATTTCAATCACTTGAAGAATAAACAGAAACATACCCACAAAAAATATATATCTACAGAAGTACCACATAACGTTTAGAAGAGACCAGGGCTAAATGTAATATATATATAATATGGATATGGCCCTCTGACAGACTAGACAAGAACCAGACCTGTGGGTCATAAGTTTTCTGGGCTTTCTACCATTAGTAGAGAAGATGTAGCAAATGTAATTTATGAAAGGCTTCATTTTTTAGTTATTTCTGCTGTAGAAGCTAAATATGCCTATAGCACTGGACATCATCTGTTGAAAACAAATTACAAACCTAACCATTATGGCATATTTGGCAGTGCCCACATACAGTAGAGCTCGATTCAGAGGGAGAGATGAAAGAAGTTAGACATCTTATGCAGGTAAAGAGAGTTTTTGGAGTCTTAGAGCTATCCATGTAGTGGATCTATTGAGAAAGAGCCTGTATATGATTATTTACCACTTTTGAATGATGGCATGCAATGATATAATGACAGTGTAGGCTGTGTATTTCCATGCATGAGATTAGAAGAGATGCTAAAAGTTATTCTTAGGATTTTTTTATTTGATAGTAAAGAAATACAAATGTTTTAGGATTTTACTGATTTGGAATTTCTGCAACCAGTATGTTATTCTGATACACATCATGCCAAATCAATATTAATAATATATGTATAAGCTTGTTGGCAGATACACAGCAAAGAAAAAGACTTGTAATTAAGCATGTGGAATTTTTACTCACTACTGCATCAGTATTTTTCCCTTTATATCATTAACAAAAGTAAAGTAAACTCTTGACGTTTAGTTCCACCAACATTTCACTGTAACCTAGTGAATCTGATCTGGTGGGTTTCTGAGTGCCCTGTTCTTAAACCTACCCAGGGACGATCATATCCATCAATGATACATTTGCTGAAGACATCCACCTCACAAAGAAAAATGAGTTGAAATACAACCAATGAATGCTCACCTAAACAATTATTTCCTTTCCATAAAGCAAAGTCTTGTACACACATTTGCCAAGAACTCACCCTCTGAAAAATCCTTGGCTAGTCAGGGGCTGTAAGTCTTCTCAGTACCTTTCAAACTTTCAACCTTGAAATGGAACCTGATAAATTACCTTCTGGGTCACAGGCTTGGGACTGACATCTCGCTGATGAAAGTCTGTTCACTCATCCAGGAAAGATGCTACAGAAATGCACATGGACAGACACGTGGGAGAAAATTGATGTTAAGGACAGATGTAGACCGTTTTCCAAGTCAGCTTGATACAAAGGTCAAATCGTTGGCCTGTTTGCCTTTATATTAATGTATTTAAATAACTGTTTATCCCCTGTTCCTTGCCCACAGGATATTTTATTTTGTGATATGTATTTACCTACAGACTACAGTTGTATGGTGTCAAATCTGTGGTGGGGAAACAGAAAAACATTTTCTTTAAATCAGTCAAGCAGCAGACAGTGTTTGTTGAATAAGGCTTGTACCATGAAGAGCAGTTCAGTTTAATTATAAGCATCTCATTTCTCATAAGCAGCAAGTAATGGTTTACTTGATTCAAGGCTTTTGGAGACAGCCAATCCATGGTATGACTTTTGAAACAGAACCAGTTCAGTCCAGATGGTCTCTGTGATTTGACAAAATAATAATTCACTTGAGCTAACTAGTGTGCAATTGCTCTGAATTTAACTAGAAAGAAATATAGAGATGATCACAGGCTTCAAGTCCTAAGTTGGCACAATGTGGTGTATAATGGAGAGCTTTGCAGATCTAAAAGCGTCACACAAATAAGTAACTCATTACTGTTTTCTTATAAAAAAATAAAGCAGCCTTTTGCTCGGGGCAGTTTCATTAAATGCAATGAAACTTTTCTTCTTTTTAAATGTAGCCATTATACAACCTCGAAAATGCCACTGCATGCAACATGGAGTGGAACATGACCGAAATTCTACTGTCACTGCACTAACATAAATCAAGGAAGGCCTTATTTTAGTAAGTGAAGTTTCAGCTGCTTATCTGACAACCGAGTGCTATAGATAATATTCTCTAAACAGCCCATTGCCCCATAATGCTTTGATAATATAAATTGGTGTAGCTTTTCTAGCTTCAGCAGGAGATTTCCCAGTTTATAGCAGATGATACAGAGAGAGTGGAAGAGGTTCAAAGCAGCCAGCTGCATGACTTTGAACTTGGTTCTAATCCTGATTATATTTTCAGCATTCTAATTGCTCCTAGCTGTGTTATGTGGATACTAGAAATGTCTTTATATATATATTGAATATTTTAACTGTATGTCTGAATGTTTTAAGAGACAAGCATTCACACCAGCTTCTCTGAGAAAGTGAGATCAGAAAAGAAACCTCGAGAAATAGACCTAAGATAACAAAGGACATTGATACAGGTACTGGACATACATAAAAAGGTATTTTATCCTAAACCCTGTTGTCTCTAGTGAGAACAGATGCACTTCTCTGTAACACCAGAAGTGTTCAGTAGGATGAAATTTTCTGTGATCAAAAGCTGGTTGAATGGATCTTAAAGTTTGAACCATGGTGACTTAGTCTAGGATGTGCAGAACCTAAAGAAGATAGTAAAAGTATTTTTGCTAAAATTCAAAATATGTTAGTGATGACAGAAGCCAGACTATATGTATGACAAAGTCCAATGTCTTTCAAAAGAAAACACTTTGCAGGGGCCTGATTTTACTGTACTTTTCTTCAATAATACCTGAATTTGTTCATGGAACCGCAAAATTCTTTCAAATAAAGGATCAAGTCTAGAGGAAATTGCATAGCTGATGTACTTTCAAGACACCTACCTAGATCCCAGAAGAGTTCCGGTAACAGGTCAATTCATAACAATGTTGATGAGGTATTTCTGCTCCACAGTTTGAAATACTTGAGATATTTGTTCTATAGGAATTACCGGTATGATTTCAGTTTAAATTATGTGACCTATACTAATTTAAATGTAAGTTGTATACTACTATATCCTGTCTTGATAGTGTTGTACTACTCTGAATCTTTAATGAGAACCAAGGGTACATCAATATGAGAGGATATATTTTGTCTTTTATGCACTGAACCCTCAATTTACATAAATCATGTTTTTCCAGATGTTTAATGTACATGAACAAGGGCAGAGAAGAACCGTGTCACATGTTTAAGAGCCATAATATTATTTCTGTGTTATTCTAAATAAGTAGTAGGTGTTTTTTAAGACTGCACACGTTATACATTTTCCCAGAAAAAGGTCAGGAAGATATTATCTGTAGTTTTATTTTAAAAGGGTCATGAATTATTTTGCCTTGGATGAAAGAAATTTAAAAAAAAAAACTACTGTCTTCTGTAGTGCTGAAACGAAGGGCTCTGTGAATCAGCAGACCTGGACTCACTGCAGACTAATTACTATGCCTCACAGACAAGTCACACTAGAGAGCCATTTTTGAAGAACACTATCATAGATTTCTGATAGTGTGTCTGCAAAAGCGCTACCACATCATTCATTCAACAGACAAAATTGATTTTTGCAGAAAACTTTTACATCTAAGGGAAGGAAAAAAAAAAAAGAGTATCTGAACTTGTTGATGTACAAGAAAATTGGGTAGAAAACAAATTCTTTTAACAGATCATGGTGTAGAGCTATCTGATTAGCAACAGTAGGGATTCGTGTTATATATTTGGCCACTGTAAGATAAAGTGATTATAGCCCTAATACATTGCAGGAGTTAATGCTCCCAAATCACACTTCTTTTTTAAAATAAATTCTTTGTAGTCATGGATTGACACATGCCTTAATCTTCCCTGGTACGGGAAAGGTCAGTACTGTATGTGGTTGTGGATTATGTGCTCATAACTGAGATGCATCTGAGCACTTGAGTGTTTCCTCCAGGGGAAATTTAATGGAATCATTTCATTGTATACTTCTCAGTAACATCAAACAGTGGTTTGAATTCACAGGGATTTTTTTAAGTATTTGCTTGTCAACAGCAAAGTTGCTACAGCAACTGTATCAGAGTAAATCCTTTCAGATTTGGGTTAGATTTTGTTTTTATTAATTTGCTGTTAGGTTTGATATCTCTGCTTATTAAAACATTCAAAGGCCAGAGTCCCCACTGATGCATTTTTTTAAAAAACAGATGTATCCTTAGTGTATTTTCGTATAGTCCCATGGGAATCAGTGCTGGTGCTTTGAATTAGTCCCTGTCTAATTCTGACTCCTGCATATAGATTATCAACACTCAATTCACTTGAAATTTATTGAAAAGCATCTAGTGGCATTTGAAATGTCCTAGTGTATCTTCCTGGTCCTTCCACCATCATGCCAAAGGTCTGAAAGTGCTCTGTCATATCCTGAAACCTCTGCAAATGTCTCAGATACCTCAGGTGAATTTGTCCCCTATATGTGGGTAATTTAATCATGCCTTTGTTACCATGTTCCTAAATTGTAGAAAGTATCATAAGTAGCATTAACTAGGTATGCAATATGTATTGCTACAGATTCCCAACGTGTTGCAGCAAAAGCAGAGTGTGTAGGTATGATGGGTTGGCCCCAGCTGGCAACCCCGCATACAAACAACCACTCAGTTGTTCCCCTGCCTCAGCAGTTGTGAGGAAGAAATAGGAAAAATGAGAGTGGGTCAAGCAAGCAAAACAGACTCAACTTGAGAAAATTAACTTCCTTCCAAGTAATTTAAATATACAGTTACTGGATTGGGTACTGTGAAACAAGTAACAGAAAGAAAGAAAAAAGGAAGGAAAAAAAAAAATTGAAACACCCAGGCTTAACTTCACTCCAGACACCTCTCCTCTTCATTGTTATCACCACTGGTTACTCTCTGTCCCTTCAGTGAGGCAACAAGCAGCGTATGGGCATTGTGTCCAGCTTCGGAGTTGCTAATATAAGAAGAAAATGGATCTGTTGGAACTGGTCCAGCGGAGCATGAAAATGACCAGAGGGTTGGAGCACCTCTCCTGTGAAGGCAGGATCAGAAAGTTGGGCAGACCTTATAGCAGTCTTCCAGTACCTGAAGGGGGCCTACAGGAGAGGTGGGGAGGGACTCTTTATCAGGGATTGTAGTGATAGGACGAGGGGTAATGATTTTAAGCTGAAACAAGGGAGAGTTAGATTAGACATTGGGAAGAAGTTCTTTACTGTGAGACTGGTGAGGCACTGGAACTGGTTGCCCAGAGAAGCTGTGGGTGTCAAGACTGACTTTTTGAAAGTCATGTGTATTGAAGACGCAGAAATGGGTTTTCTTATTGTGTGACTTGAAAGGCAAAGGTGAGGAAAGAGAATGGTAATTGGTAGAACAGAACAGGAGAACTTCATCTCCCAGCTTTGCCTCATTTCATATCAGGAATTAGTGGGAAGACAAGCAACTTTTTCTTGTTGGTGTGGTCTCTTTTGTTCTACATCTCTGGTACATGACATAAAGCTGCCAGGGAAATCATGATGCACTAAACTGGAAATAGGCAAAATTCAGAGCCACAGGGACAGTGGAAACAACCAATGTCTACTGAAGTTCTCTTGTCTCTAATAAATCCACTGCATCTACTAAATCTACTATCTACTACACTTGGAAAATACAGACACAGATTTGCAATTTGCTCTAGTTTTTTTATGCTCCAGAAAGCTACTGCAAAACCATTAGGCATTTTATAACAATGGCCTGTCGCCCTGTAGTTACAACAGAGGAGCAATAGCCAAACTATCAGTTCTTTCTAATAACATCCCTAAATTAGAAGAGAATCAGAAGAATATTATGACACTGGACTGGACAAAAAGGTTAGGATGTTGCCAATATAAAATTAATACACTGTGTAAAAGCCTACTTTACTGTTATTAATTGAAAAGCTCCATTAACTTAAAAGGCAAAAACAATGGGTGGTAAATTATTTTTTTCAGGGTTAATCTTCCATTGAATGGAAAGGGCACATTATTTGCCTTCCATTGAAGTGATATTAAAGTTATATTCCTAAACGTTTACACAAAAGTGATGTGTAAAAAATTAGGTAGGACTTGATACCCGTTAACTGGAAATTTATCTTGCACAGGATGATATACTGTAGATCACCAGGATTCCCTCTCCAATGTAGGGAATATTTTGAGAATAAATACACTTGACACCATACAAATGAAAACATCATGTTCTGCAAGTCATTTCTCTTTGGAGTATTCATAGAATCATAGAATTATTCAGGTTGGAAAAGACCCTTGGAATCTTCAAGCCCAGCCATCAGCTGTACTCTACAAAGTCCTCCGCTACACCTTATCTCCCAACACCCCATCTAAACGACTCTTAAACACATTCAGGGGTGGGGACTCAACCACGTCCCTAGGCAGCCTCTTCCAGTGTTTGACCACCCTTTCTGTGAAAAATTCTTTCCTAATGTTTAGCCTAAACTTACCCTGTTGTAGCTTGAGGCCATTCCCTCTCATTCTATGGCTAATCAACTGTGAGAAGAGACCAACACCAACCTCTGTACAATGCCCTTTCAAGTAGTCATAGAGAGCAATGATGTCTCCCCTCAGCTTCCTCTTACTCAAACTAAACAGTCCCATCTCCTTCAATCACTCTTGATAAGATTTATTCTCCAGGGCCCTCACCAGCTTTGTTGCCCTCCTCTGCACTTGCTCCAGCACCTCAATATCTCTCTTGTGTTGATGTGCCCAAAACTGAACCCAGTACTCAAGGTGTGGCCTCACCAGTGCTGAGTACAGGGGGACAATCACCTCCCTACTTCTGCTGGGCACAATATTTTTTATACAAGCCAGGATGCCATTGGCCTTCTTGGCCACCTGGGCACACCGCTGGCTCATGTTCAGCCGCTTGTCAATTAGAACCCTCAGGTCCTTTTCTGCCAGGGAGCTCTCCAGCCACACTTCCTCAAGCCTGTAGCAATGCATGGGGTTCTTGTAGCCCAAGCACAGGACCTGGCACTTGGCCTTGTTGAAGCTCATTCCGTTGACATTGGCCCGTTCATTCAATCTATCCTCTGTAAAGCTTCCCTGCACTCCTGCAGATCAACATTCCCACCTAGTTTAGTGTCATCAGCAAAATTACTGATGATACACTCTATATCCTTGTCAAGATCATCAATAAAGACATTAAACAGAAATGGTCCCAATACCGAGCCATGAGGAACACCACTTGTGACCAGCCACCAGTTGAATTTAACTCCTCCCCCACCTACTAGTTTTTCGGCATACATGGACAGCCTGCTTCTGTGCCTTTAAGACTTCTCTCTTGAAATATGTCCAGCCTTCCTGGACTCCTGGGGCAGCCTCCCAAGTCATATTGTCGAACAGTCTTCAGAATAGGTCAAAGTCTGCCCTCCGGAAGTCTAAGGTGGTGGGTTTACTAACCCCTCTTCTTCATTCTCCAAGGATCAAGAACTCAATCATCTCATGATCACTATGCCCCAGTCGGCCTCCAACATTCACTTCCGCCACAAGTTCTTTCCTGTTCACAAGGAGCAGGTCCAGGAGGGCACCTACTCTGGTCGGCTAATTTACCAACTGTGTGAAGAAGTTATCCTCCACACACTCCAGGAACCTCCTGAATTGTTCCGTCTCTGTTGTACTCCCAACAGATATACGTGAGGTTAAAGTCCCCTATGAGAATGACAGCAAGCCACTGCGAGATTTCTCCCAGCTGCTTACAGAAAGCTTCATCCATCTCACCCTCTTGGTTGGGAGCAGACTCCCACAGCAATATCAGCTTTATTGACCCTTATCCTAATCCAGACACTCTCAACCTCACCATCACTATACTTGATTTTAAAGCTTTCATAACATTCTCTAACATACAGGACTGCTCCACCTCCTCTCCTTTCCTGTCTATCCCTCCTAAAGAGCTTGTAGCCATTGATTGTGGCACTCCAGTCATGAGAGGCATCCCACCATGTTTCTGTGACAGCCACTTTGTCTCCCTCAGTAGTGAGTCACCCACCACAAAGACCTGTCTCCTTTTCCTTTTGCAGGCAGTTTCAATGCCAGGTTGATACTGACTCCGTCTTTCTGGCATTCCTGTCCTGGGTGTGCCAGCCTCCTCTCCCACAGCTAGTTCCTCCTGCAGGACTCCATACCTGTTCTGCAAGAGTAGCTGGGAAGGGATTCGCCTCCTTCCCCGAACAGGGACCTGTTTCCATTCCCCCCTTCCCTGGGATCCCCTTCTGCTGCCTGGTGACTAGAGGAGGGAGGGTCCTCTGATTTACGTGGGACCCATTCCTTTTCTCTCAGGGAGTGGGTCTACCAGTCGATTTTTCTCTTACACTCAGCCACCTGGCTGAGCAAATAATTCACCTGGTCACACCTGACACAGGTGTTGTCTCTGCCGTCCTCCATTGCCAGTGCTAGGCCCTGGCACTCTCTGCAGCCAGAGGCCTGGACAGCCACATGTTTGCATGGGGCTTCCGTCTGAGCACCCACAACTTTTTGAGCAACAGCCTTTGCCCAAGTAGCAACCATTACTGGATCTCAAGTAGCAACTGCCAACTTGCAACTCAGGGGTCAGTTAGGGTCAGCACCCTTGTCCTCAGACCACTTCGAGGGACTGAACTTCCCTTGTTCAGGCTCACACACAAGCATAGGTTCCTTGCTCACAGCTGTGTGGGCAGGGACTAGCCTTAAAAGTCCTGGGCTCTTCTTACCACCAGGTGCTGGCTCTGCCCAAGCTCGCTCGGCAGCCCACCCACCAGTTGACAGCCCCCAGCACAAGCACGGGGCTTTTCCCAGCTCCAAAACGCCTCCAAAAGGGCTTTTCCTCAGCCTTTTTTCGCTCCTGACCCTTTCCCCAGTGCAGCCTTTCCTGCCCTGAAGCTGGTCTTCGTGGCAATGACTGCATGAATGTTCATGCAGTCTTCCTTGTTTCATAATCCAAGTATTACATAACTATTTATAGAGTTTATCGTCATAGCAGGTCTAGAAATAAAAAATAGAACCATGGGTCAATATATTTGCAATTTACCCAAGGTCACTCAAGAAATGCATGTTCAATAATCAAAGTCAAATTCTGTAAATTCCCTATCTTGACTATTGACTATTTAATTCCTTACCTAGTAGTGGTTTTAACTAAAGAACAAAAGCCAACCGGACTGCTGGGTCCTGCAGTTGGGTCACAACTACCCCATGCAGTGCTACAGGCTTGGGGAAGAGTGGCTGGAGAGCTGCCTGGCAGAAAATGTCCTGGGGGTATTGGTCGACTGTTGGCTTAACATGACTCAGCAGTGTTCCCAGATGGCCAAGAAGGCCAACAGTATCCTGGCCTATATCAGGAACAGTGTGGTAAGTAGGACTCAGGAGGTGCTTGTATGATCATCCCTCAGCACTGGTGAGTCCCCACCTTGAGTACTGTGTCTAGTTTTGGGCCCCCTCACACAAAAAAGGCATTGAGGTGCTGGAGTGGGTCCAGAGAAGGACTCCTAGAGAGTAAGTCGTATGATGACAGGCTGAGGGAGCTGGGCTTGTTCATCCTGGAGAAAACAAAGCTGAGGGGAGACCTTACTGGTCTCTACACCTACCTGAAAGGAGGTTGTAGAGAGGCAGGGTTGGTCTCTTCTCCCAAGTCACAGGTGATAAGACAAGAGGAAAAGGCCTCAAGTTGTGCCAGGGGAGGTTCAGATTGGATATCAGGAAAAATTTTTACACTGAAAGGGTTATTAAGCATTGGAATGGGCTGCCCAGGGAAGCGGTTGAGGCACCATCCCTGGAAGTATTTAAAAGACGGGTTGACATAGTGCTTAGTGACATGGTTTAGTAATGGGGTTTTTGTCAGAGTTTGGTTGATGGTTGGACTAGATGATCTTAAGGGTCCTTTCCAACTGAGACAATTCTATGATTCTGTGTTTTCAGAGAACTTGTACAGAATGAATTTACAATAGTTTTACAAGCTACCATGGCGCTGTGCAATTTTTTTGCCTGACAACTTGTTACCTTCACCAAATCTGACATCGGATTTAGCTTACCCTATCAGAAAAAAGGATTACAAAAATTATTGTGCTACAGGGTCTTGATATGGGGAATTCAAATTTATTTACTGAATTTCAGTTAATTCCAGTGTTTAGCAATTACTTGTGTTTATTTAATATGTAATTGCAACATGTACTTTAAGTGAAGCGAGGATGTGAGTAACAGAAGAGATAATGTGACGAGAAGGATAGAGAGTATGTTGGATGAGGCAGAGTGTGGAAAAGAAGAGGCAGAGAGGGGGGAAATCTGGCAAAAGAATGGTCATTTAGACTGACAATAACAAGAGAACAAAGCAAGAAGCAGACCAGAGCCTTTTCTCTAACAGTTAAAAGTTGCCTGACAACACTGGTAATCAATACATAGGTCACACAAACCTTTGCCTGGCCTATCTCAGATGTTTCTTCAAAAAGATGTGGTTGTAAGCAAAGGTGTCAGAGGAAGTAGTAATAGATAAAGAATCAATCTAGACTTTTAGATGTTCAACTGGAGATGCCTTCCAGAGACCTTATCACAGCTGAGCTCTGCATATCAATGGATGAAGATAAAAACAAGATCTAAACACAAAAGACCATCTGATGATGACTACAGTGGGAAACTAGAGCAGTCATTATTTCAAAGATAGACGCATGGAATAAATACCTTAATGTACTTGTGCAAATGCATATTTCAGTTTTCTGGATGTTCTTGTCTCTGATCATGTATCAGAAAAGGGTATTTTTAGAAGTAAATTTCACTTTTCCCCTCAAAAATTGTTCTTCCAAGTGGTGTGGGTGAGAATCATTGTGTTATTTGATGAAGTATCTATCACTACCTGCTGAGTTTGGTACACCCTGAGGAGCAAGAACGGAAATCTGCTTCCAGGAATTTCTTTTTAAATTGTCGCTAAAAAATAGAAAAGAAAGAGAAGACACAACTTTTTGTTATAAACAGAACTCTGATGTAAAAGTTGACTGACTTTTTTCTTTGCAAACAGGAGAATCGAAAGTCTGAACCTATGAGCTAATATCAAAGGGGTGGTTTTTTCCTTCCTTTTAAGATGTTGAAAAAGCATCTCAAGACTTGATTTTTTCTTATCTGAGACACAGAAGGCAGAACAAGATACCAGAATATTTTAAAGCAACATTAGAGTACTTATCCTGTAATAGGTAGTCTGTCTACTGTTTGAAGGATGCTGACTTCCCATTCTTTCTGGAAAACAACTTAGTTACCTCTACAACATGTATAGTTCAGAAGTTGGTATAGTAGGATACATCTGATGTTTTATACAGTTATCAAACTTAAGTGGAAGGTCAAAATCACTAACATTCTCTTTCCACAAGAATAAAAATGTATTACAAAGCAGAGAAACTTAACAGAACAAGGAGAGAAAGAAACCTTTGAACTACACTAGGTCCAAGTTTTGGAGATAAAAAGAAATGAAAGAGCCTCAAAGAAGCCATTTTCTTTTGTGCTGAACTACATAAGTGAGGTGACAGAGAATGCATACTCAATCCATATGCCAAGCATTTTTCCTGTAACAGTGTGTAACAAGTTATAAATTTTATTTGCCTACTTTGTAAAATATACATAAGTTTTCTAAATTAAATCTCTTCATTTATGAACAGAAATATGCAATAGGAAATCATTTGAGACAGAAATGCTACCTCAAATAGAAAACCTTAATGTTAGTATCACTTCTTTTGTATAAGTATAAAGATCAAGTCTTGCCTTGCATTATCTAAACACATCTTTTCTAGTTTGTTCTGGTTTATTGGTTACACAATTCAAAGTAGTTTAATTCATTAAAAACAAGTCATGTTTCTTCCTCCTGCCTCCACATATTCCTTTCATATTTTAAATCAATGTGTTTTACAAAGAATTTGCTTTATTTTCCATTTGCTAGAAATTTTTTTATTGAACGTAATAATATTATAATAACATTTCGTTAAAAATTTTGATACTTCTTTTTCAGAGAGCAGAAAAAAATCAGGGTTTTTTACGTTTTTGACAAGGTGTAGTATCTTAGTACAAAGGTTGTGAAAAAAAGATTCCGCTCTCTCATTTTAGTTTACTCCTTCCCTCATACACTTAGATTAAAATATGCTATGCACCAACTTCTGTTAGCATTCACTGTCAGCTTTGCCATCTCTGTCAGTTAGTTAGTTGACAGCAAAAGACAGTGATTTGCCATTTGGCTTCCATTTGGCTAAGATGAGCTATGGAGAAGCCTGTTTCTTCCAGTTCTTAGTACAAGTTGCAAACATGGAGATTTTGGGAGGGACAAGTCATTTTTGCATTGAAAATGCAGCTTCAGGACAGCCTAAACTCTTTATGATTTAGGGCTTATATGTCCATGTCATTTTGAATGAAATAAAAATGACAGTGTATTTCAGAAGTCTCAAAAGAGCTCACCAAATTAAAAATGATGGTGATTCATACAGATCATGTCTGTAACACCTCAAATATTTGCTATTTTCAGTCTGCAAATTCTGACTCTGTAACACTACTCACAATGCTCTTGCCACAACTACATTTATCACTTTGTTGGATGTGACAAAATGGAGTAGAGTCTATTATTCTTTTCCCCTTCTTTTAGTACTACCAAGTCATTGAAAGAAGGAAAAGTCAAATTATTGGAATGAGATTTTTCAAAAGCACTCAGCATTTTTCTGAGTCATCACCCATTGAACTCTATGATTAAACTCTTGCTGATTTCCATGGCAGCAGAGTTATGCTAATTTTTACTTCTCCTGGACATGCCATGCTTAAGTACATCTGTGACATGTGCTTTCTTTTCAACTGAGGTTATTTAGCGCCTATTGATTTCTTTTTGCTTTCCCTTTCCTTTTATGCATTCTGTTTTTCAAGCTAGTAAGTCAGCTGGTTGTCTCAGCATAACAATTCCTGATCAAAGTGCTCCAGGAAATAACAACAATTCCCCATCTCATTACAAAAAAAAATTTAAAACTGGGAAATAGAAAAAAGTTGTATACTTTGCTAACAGCATGCTGATGTTTAAACAAGATTCATATAAATAATAGCTTCTACCGTGCCATTCCTTACATTTTAGAAGTTTTTATTTTTGTTTTTCTTAAGCTGTAATAAGTCTGAATAGTTTTATTTTACTTGGTAAAATGTACTTTGAAATGTACTTTGGGGTTTGGTGGTTTTTTTAATGCAATCTATAATAAGGCGGGTAGGGATAAAAATGTATCCATAGGAGCATTTTTACTAATTCATCATTTTTATAAGTTCTCTAGGTCTATTGGCAATAATATTCTTTTAAAGAAGGAAATTCGATTTACATTTTGGGGATGTGGGAATGACTAATTATAACATATTACATTTTAGAGCCTTGAATCATGGCAGAATTAAGCACAGACAAAAATACTTTGATTTTTGGGTACACAGCAGTTTCCATGAAATTTAGAGCATATGGATACTTATGAGGCTGCAGAGATTGACTACAAGAATCCCAAAGCATTATGTGGTTTCCCAAATGTTTTCTATCAAATCCTGATGTTAAAGCATTTTACTTTAAACGTGATAATTCAGGGATATCTGTGCAACCAGGAGGGACTAGGATTCCCTTCTTTTTATAGTAGCTTTCCTGTAGCACCAAATTACCCCTTTCCTTTTTTTTCTACATCTTACAAGAACATGTATAACATAACAGTGACAGGCTGCCTGTCTCAAAAGAGTTATTATAAGGGAGAGAAAAGGGCTGGGAAGAAAGAGACACCGGAAAGTAAATTTACTTGTTTATAGTCATAGAGAAAGAAAGTAAAAGGCTCTGAACCACGTAAAATAGGTCTGATATTTTAGTACACACACATAAGGCCTTTGGATTCCACCAGCAAGACTGCCCACACTTCAGTGACCATTTCAGGATTGCCTAAAATTCACAAAGTGTCTCCTTAGTCTGCTTGAAAGTTCCCAAGTGCCTAATCTTAAGAGTTTAATTGTGCCCAGAAAATCTCCTTTCAGATGAGTAAGTAGCCTAGGGTGAAATTCATGGAAATACTTCAGTGTTTATCACAAAATGTGAATAGACTCTGTCCACCCAAGCACAGAGGTTGCCCCAGCCTCGTCAGATTTGGGCTGCTAAGGGGCACTGGTTGGTAATGGCACTGACATTCTCCTATCCTGTGTTCACAGAGTTGTTTCTCAAGCAGTTTAGGAATATTCTCACTTATGTTACCCGAAAAACTCAACCTGGGTTCTTGCACAACACAGACAACTTTAAGTTCTTCAAAGCTACAGCACCAACACTTGAACGTGACTGGAGAAGAAAGGAGAAGGACCTATCTTTAACTGGGAACCCAGAACAGCAGGCAAGGGACCATGTTCACTGCTGCCCTCATCCCGAGGAGGCACCTGTCCACATGTCCCACCTCTTAACACCAGTTCTAGCCACCAAGTGATCTATCGTCACACTTCAAAACCAAAATGCTTGTGGTAGTTTAGACACTAGGAATTAACATTCAGTTTAACTTACTCCACATAGCAGACTAATATCTATATGTCTTTTAAAATTTTAATCTAAATTACCTCACAGGACGTCTGTCTTCATTTTAGGACTACCTTCCACAAATCAGATGTATTTCCAAATATGTTCAAAATTCTGTGGCCCTATTTTTCTCTTTTGTCAAGCATGCTGAGCCAAAGGGACCATATTTCTGTCTACATCGTATTTCACCAGAACAGTGCAATAAAATATGTACACATGAATTGTCATATCTCTAGAATATATGAATTCTCGTAAACTTACCAGATGTTTTGAAACAAGTACTAAGTTTTAATTGGGACATTTAAACTTGAAAAGGCCAATCTGCAATGACAATGTGCTTCTTATTTATTTCAGGCTATTTACATTTTAGATAGAAGGGAATGGAAAGTTTCTTATTAATTTTTCCAGAAAATAAAACCAAAAAAAAAAGGGAAAAAGCAATCGTTCCATTAATACTCCTTAATAGAAAGATGAAAGAAATAGAAAAGTGAAACATAAAAATTTAAAAGCACTTTAGCCCTACAAAGAAAAAAATCCCAAGAGAAATTATATGTAAACTTTACCACAAAACTTATGGCCACAGACCAAGGATATGTTTTCTTTCCTGAGTAAAGCATTGCCTCTCGGGAACAAAATATTTTTAAATTAAAAGTGTGAGAGTAAAGTCCTTTCCTGCATGGGCTAGATTGACTATTACCATAACACTACAGCAGAATTTAAAAATTTAAAACTGCCCTTTTAAAATTGCAATAGCAAACTGATACCTGTACATCCACTGGACTGCAGAATGACTCACTGAACACTTTAGGATATCTGAAATGGTACTAGGGTTATATTTAGGGATCTGAATCCATCTCCAAGGCTCTGTCAGTTATAATGAGAGCTGGGGCAAAAAACTTAACTACAGACAACTGTAAGTGTTTTAATATTGACCTCGCTCCAAGCAAGGAGACTCATCTGTTCTTGAAAACCATGGTCCTATAGCAGCAAGTGGCACATAAGTTCAATGTCAATACCATTCAAGAGAATCACTGGACCTGAAAATCATATGAAATAAGTCTTTAAGAGCTCTTGAAAGATGAATGAACTTACCCTTCCACAGTAAGATGGGATCGATTCTACCTGTGGTATTTTCACAGATGTTTAGCCAACCTCTTATTAAAAGCACACCAAATGTGAAAATAATTTCCCAAAATGTTTTTTTTGTACAGTCTGTTGTGATCTGAAGGCACAGTTGACTGACTTAAGATGCCTTTCTCTACTCAGACTTGGCAGAGGGCCATGGAGGGCAGGCTGTGGCCACAGGTGCTGTTTGTCATGTCACAGTACCACTGCAGAAACAGACTGAGAAGCGATTGCAGGAGCAAAACACAATAATTGAAATGCTTTTCATCATGTTGTATTGCTTGGCCCAGTGAGTGGTACAAGGCCCATTTCAATGTGACACTTAGTGTGTCTGCATCCATCTGATCTGACCCCATCCAATGTTGCCTTTCCAGTGTTGTTTTGGTGAAAGGAGTTGGGAAAACCCTGCAGAGAAGTCATCCTTCTGCTAATATACAGCCTATTGGAGCTTGGTAGAACAGCAAGGCATTTCATTAATACTGAAATGACACTACTTCGCAGCAAAAGTAACTGGAAATAGGCTAGAAATGGCCTAGAAACAGGCACTTCATGCACATGGATGGATGGATGGATGGATAGATACTGTAAAACATATTCACATAACTGTATTTAGAGAAAATTGTTAATAGTACAAAGGCTAACTCTAAATTTTAAGAAATACCAGAATTAAAGCAAGCCCAATTTTCCATGCCTTTTTTAACCTTTATTTTTACCACTGTCCTCCTAGATCTCAGTATACAGTGTCAGAACTAAGCAGGAAAGTTCCCTGTCCTGCTTCACACAATATCCATCTAGGACTAAAATTTTCGGAGTATTATTTCTAGGCAACAGCAACTCTTAGTAGGAGCATGCTCTACATGGATGTTTGCTGTGGTTAACTGTTTTTTTGCAAATCCATCCCAAACTGTGATTTTAAAAGAGCACCATTATGTGAATGATGGTAAAACGCTGACAAATAGACAAGACCTCCCAATAAACTTTGAGTAACTCTTCTGCTAGATGGATGTGTTCCTACTCAAGAATTAAAAACAAATGTCCGAGTTTCCACTAAAATAAAATGTTTTTTTCTTGCCTTATTCTTGAAAAAAGTTAAACTTTCCTTGACAAAATTTCCTCACAGAATTAATTTTGACGTAGACACTTGGCATGAGATATTTCAGTCCAACCAGTCCACATTTGTTAAAGGTGTAAGTGTCTGAAACAGGTTGATGTAGTAGGAAGTGTCAGGCAACTCCAGATACACAGACCTATTGGCCTGACCACAGTGTAATTTTGAAATCAAATAACTAATTCATCACACAGATTAAAAAATGCATTTTATGTTTGTTCCCAAACCTGCTTCTAATCTCCCGGACAGACAGTTTTTCTGCTTTAGCCCTAGGTGATATCTGTTGTAAACACAGTTCTTATTTTCAACTTTATATGTCTCATAATTACTAAATTGTGAAGCAGGGGTGGGCAGAAATACACAAACCCAGGAGTATTTTTTGGTAATAGCTTTGTCCAGGGCAGGAGCAGTCTCTTCTACCAGCTGAAGTTGTACACTGATGTGATCTAAATCAGCTTTCTTTCAAGTTCTCCTTTCTTGATTTTCTCTCCTACTCTCAGGGATGACCTACCACATAAGAGGGACTGAAAGTCTTATGCTACATAAATGCTGGATAATGCATATATTTACAGATTGCTCTGTCTTTAAAGTTAAATAATAACATTTTTCAAAGGCTGTTACTCTGAGTTGGACACTGTTCATCTTCTGGGAATTAAATAATTTTAGCATCTTGTAAATGTGTTCTGAATTAAAGCAAAGAATATCAAAGCTTGCTGTGTTAGGCACCAAATTCTAACATTATTTCAGCAATGACATCTTCTCTATTGATTTAATCTTGCTTCAGGTGAGCTGTACCTTCCCTCCTAGAGGGTTAGAAAGACATTTGCGCACAAAGCTGTTGTATGTAGTGGATAGCAGATTGTCAGTGCTGATAGACACCACTCTGCAATAGCTGCAGGAGAACCTGAAGGTACATACAGTGGTTATAGGCAGGGCACTTCAACATTTGTAAAAATTACTACATATCTTTTCATGAATATCTGATCAATACTGTTACTCTATCTTCCATCACACTGATTTCAGGTGATCAAGCTCACAAACCCAAAACTTAGCATAAGCACTTTCTGTTACACTTAACGATCGTAACTGTTGAAACTCTAGATTGACCCTGACTACTTCTGTCAGGGAAGAGGTGCCATTCAACCACCATATGGCTTTTTTAAAGTATTGATTCCTAAAAAGAAGCGTAATATTTACTGCACCTGCTATAGAACTTCCTCCTTTACATTATAGACATTGCTTTAAGTAGTCATCTCCAAACTGCACTCTGGCATAACCTTATTTTACCCAGTGAATACTACAGGGGCATAGCACATGTTGATCTATGTAGGTCACATACATTCTGCTCTTCAGAACAGGTTTGTGCAGCTGAGCTTTCTATAAGCATATAAATCTTTGCCATACTATAAGTTTGTGAAGCAGCAGCTGAGTCCTAGTGTTAAAAGTGTGAGAAAAATCAAAGCCTTAAAAAAAGTTACTATCCTGTTTTTCGCATTCTTGATTCTTTAAAGTAGAAATGATGCATCACAATTGCTAGAAAATATCATTCAATGCTATCTAGAGTTTGAAAACAGTTATCTCTGTTAATTTATGCAAAACTTAAGCCAGCTGTGTAAACTATATGGGAAATTAATTGAAATATCAATGCTTAAAATGGCAGTCTCAGTCCTTCTTTTTCTTTCTTGTTTGAAACAACGCTTATTGTAATTTATGTTGAGAAGTTGCAGACAGAATGATGGAGTGCCCCTTTTTGGATCTGCAGTTAGAAGTCATTTGCATCCTTCCACCTTACTCTTTTTTTCCACAAAAGGAAGTTTCTTTAACTCAGTTATCAATCAACAAAATCTCTGAAGGGCTGTTTCATACAACAATTTGTTAAAGTGACGACAATGGTATCAAACACACAGTTCTTCAGTAATAGCCCAAAAAGATCTATGTCACTGGGTTATTAATTGCATGAGGAAAAGAATTTAAAGCCTTTAGCATTTACTGACTTTACTTCCAAAGTTAATTTTTTTTTCTCTGAAATTGCCATTCCTTTTTTCTCATTTCACTAAAACCTGGCAACTTCAACCATCGGTATGAAAAAATTCATTACTGCACGTGATTGCTATCATCTGAATATAAATTTTTAAAGCAAAACATCAAGCAAAAATAAAAAAGTCACAGAAACAAAAAATTAAAAAAAATGTGCCCATTGATCTGTAAGTATTGTTTTGCATTTACTATATGACATATATAAACATTAGAACATGATGCGTATATGGGGTATGGAGCAATTTAGGGCTGTAATTTTTATGCATTGTGAAAATATATAAAGTGTTGACTGATTGAGGTTTTCTCCTAGAGAAATGATAATTGTTCAGTTGCTATGTTAGTGATGGAGAAGGAGGTTTTGAGTGGGGCAGTGGTCCATGGTCCATTTTCCTCTAGTGACAGTTTGTCCTCAGAGTCCCATTCTTCTTGTCTGAACTCCATATTGTATTTCTTTATTAAAAGGAAAGAGAAGTAGTTCCATTCAAATTTCTTTAAAGGTCCTTTGAATATGAAAATGGATATGCCTTTGTTGTGAAAGAGAAGGCATATTCTTTGAAAGTGTGTAGCATCACAGTGGGACTGACATGCAAACTTTTCCAAACTTCAAAGTAATGTTTGGGTGCAGCTCCTTTTATAGCTAAGAAATCATAGATGTAAAGGTGGAAGCAGCAGCAGATTAAGCAAAAGAAATATAGAGGCAGACATGCTATTTTATGGGGAATTTGAGCTATTTAAAGTAACAAATGGCTCTTCACCTGATGTTAAGATGACTAATAGCACAGATAAAAAACAGGATTTGGGTGTGTAAACTAGATTTAAATGGACTTCAGCTGCTTATTTTCAACATTTTAGTCAAAGCAACAGAGTGTCTCTAACTCTTCAGTTACGTAGTGCAGGAATGACTTGTATGTGGAAAGAAGGAGCAGTTCTCAAATTAGTTCAGAGGAGAATTAGTTCTCCTCACTAGGTCTGGTTCTCCACAGACCCAGTGGGGTAACCTTTTCCTATAGCAGCATGAAGAGCTTTCTGTTAAACCCGTATGTCCTGTAAGTGCCTACAGATCCTTTCTACACACTCAGAGATAGATGTCCAGGTCTGACTCCTGGCTGAGATCCACTTTGGCCAGCAGTCTGGGCAGCAAGATTGCTGGTGCTCAGGGAAGGCTGCATTTAGCAAGCGTACTCAAAGAACCTCTAGCGAATACTGACAGATCAGATTCCTCATAAAATGCAAGTGCTTTTGCATTATTTTTGGAAGAAAGACAATACAAAACCCTCCTCTATCTCCCAAAGAATCAGCTGAGGGAAGGAGAGCACGGGTAGAGAGGAGTCTTTTCCAGGAGAGGGGACTGGCTTTCAAAGGAGGAAGGGTCTCTCCTTGTAGCCCTGCCCTGGACTGTCAGCTGCTGAGGAGGGGCAAAGTTTGGAGGTACAGCTTTGAGCTTAATATGCCTTGTAGTCAACCTCTAACGCAGAATTCAGGTGTTTTCCTTATCTCCTACAAGTACTTAACTTTCTCTTCCCACTAACCAGAGATCTCTTTGTATCTAGCTGGTTCTTTATTTTATATGAAAGGACAGTGTTCAAAAGCTAAGGGTGGCATAGCTCAATGTGTCAGAATCAGATTGCCTTTGGGATCTAGTTCTACAAAGCTGACTCAGAGGGTGCCTCGCTGGGAGTTTAAGGTGGTATTTCCCTCTCCTTTCCTCTGCACTTCCATTCTCTGTTCAAATACTTTGACAAGGCTTGATCCAAAGCCTTTTTAATTCAACTATATAATAGTTGAAGCAACTACTGATAATAGGCTTCCTGATGGAACTATTCATTTCCACAAATTTCTAATTATCTGTTAAGGAACCTAATGTGAAATGAGGTTTCCAGTATTACTAAACATGGCACCTCATTGCTCCATATAGAACAAATGTACAGTTCCACATGACATAGCTTGTGTTTCCTATCACTACATGTACTTAAATGGTTTATGCAGCAGCAGGAACTGTGAAATCTTTGCTGAATACAAGCCTATATTTCCTCTCTTCTCCATACTTCTTCATTTCCTCTGCTCTTGTTTCTCATTTTAATGTGCAAGCCAGTAATAGAACCCCATACTGAATTTTGGGACACAGTTCATAAGAATGATTGCACAAAATAGTTTTGCCCTGGGTCAAAAGGAATTGGCTCTAAGAAACTTCAAATTGAAGATACATCATACATGTAAATGGTACAATTCAAATGCTTTAAATTAACATATGCATTCAATCATGCTGAGTTTATTACTGCAACAATGTTCCAGACAGTAAATAAAGTCTTGCATAAAACTTTATGCAGTTTCTTCTTCCAGTTGAAAAAATTATACAAATCAAGACATCGTATAGAGTGAAGTTAGGTAACAACTGAATAATTACCCAATGTATCAAATTCCCCCAGCTGGAATATTATGATCTGATGAGTAAGAATTTATTATATATTTTGTTACTAAAGTCAATTCAAGCTGCAACAGGGTAGGTTTAGGATAAACATTAGGAAAGAATTTTTCACAGGAAGAGTGGCCAGACACTGGAATAGGCTGCCCAGGCAGGTGGTTGAGTCACCATCCCCCCTGAATGTCTTTAAGAATCGTTTAGCATATGGTGTTGGAGGATATGGTGTAGGGGAGAACTTTGTAGAGTAAGGCTGATGGTTGGACTCGGTGATCCCAAGGGTCTCTTCCAACCTGAATGATTCTATGAAAGCCACTAGAATCCTATTTGTTCTATTCACTGGAGAGTATAGCTGTTGAAACAAAGCTGTGATCAGAACACCATGTGACTTTGCTCCATGCAAAAATTGCACTCTTCTTCATGGGTGAAGGGTAATGCTCCCTGTTTTCCAATCCACCTGCATGCTAAATAGATTCCTGTGGGCAGGCTGGGCACAGCCTATGTGAGTGGTTGATGTATGTAGTTGGTAGCATAGAAAGTGACCTTGTACCTTACATACCATGGCCCCATGGGATTATATGTGCTGTACAGAGTGTCTCTGCATTCAGATGGAGAAGCTATGCCACAGACACAGTCTTGCTGTCTGCATTGCCAAAGAAAAGTCTTCTCTTGAGGACAAAGCACTCTCTAAAGATATGGCTGGCATTCCCCGAGCTACTGCTCCAAAGTCATCCCAGGAGCTCGTGCCTGCAGGCATGTGTGGAGTAGTCAGAGACAGGTTGTGACTGAGCAGGACCCTGGAGCAGGATCCTCCTTGCTTTGTACTGCAGGCGAAGAGGAAGGAGAGGGAAGGACCTGGGACTGGCTCCACTGTGCTGCTTTGCTGCGGCTGCTTCTGTGGCACTGCGTTGCACACAGAGCTAGAGAGCTGGTTGTCACAATCAAGGATAAACAGACAGCCTTCCTGCAATCAGCTGAATAACATTGTTTTTCTTGCCACCATCAAACTCCAATGCAACAATTTAATCCACTCTCTTTTTAAAGTAGATGAAAGTAATATCTTTTGCAATTGTGCACTCAAATGAAATAAAACATTGCTAGCTGGAGCCAGTCAAATCAGTCCTTTCATGAATTTTGATTGGTTTCCATGGAAACACCGACATACTCCATTTAGCACTAGGGTCCATGCCTGAACAAAGGAACTGCTGAATGAAGTCACAACATCTTCCTACCCATACGCATGGCAGAGGGATACGTTTTTAAATAATGTTGTTGATTTTTTGTATAAACATGCATAGTGATGTGAGCGCACTGGAGATCACAAATCAGTTCAGCCAGAAGCATCCGTCAGCTCTCATTAAGAGTTAGGGACAGATGAATCATATAGTAAGTGAAATATATGCATTGCTATTGGGAACAGAGCCATAATGTTATTTAATACAGGGATTTAAAAATTGGGTTTCCTTGCAATCTGGAGAAACTGAGCACTTCCAAGGAAGCTGAGAAGCTTAGCATCTCTCTGAACTTGTCTGTGTTTATCACTGGCCAAGGTGATAACAATAGCTTTCATTCTTCTAACTGCTTTCTTCTCAAGGTGTCCTGGCCGCACTCTCCACTTCACAAGCCTCAACTCTTTTGCTGCTCACCCTTGTGTAATTTGGGAGTAACACCACAGAAATTGATGGAGTTCTACTGCTATAAAATAACATAAAGAAGAAAGTAAATCATGCTTTCTCTCCAAGACTTGTTCCACAGCCTAGCGGTTAATATATCAGAACTAATTAACAGTCTGATGAGAGCCCCATGCAGCAGCATGGAGTATGTGTGTGCACTGAATGCAGGAAACTTGACAATATTTTGTCCAGATAAAAGTAAGAGAAAAGCCAGTGAACTGGAACTTTTTGAATTATAAAGACCCTTTATTAAACATACTGAAACCACAGCTAAATCTACTTGTAAAAGGCTAAGTACAGCAAA
Source organism: Nycticryphes semicollaris (assembly GCA_013400055.1). NCBI lineage: Eukaryota > Metazoa > Chordata > Aves > Charadriiformes > Rostratulidae > Nycticryphes > Nycticryphes semicollaris. Next base: position 387,194 of record VXBJ01006969.1, read on the forward strand.
CAGGAATAAAAACAACATGACTTTACAGAAGTCTACTTTTTCTTTCACATAGTTGGAACGTTGCCAACTTTTTGAGACTGGTATTTGATCTGGCTTTTCTAGATTCATTGTGTTTCAGTCACATAGGTTGGTCACTTTGGGGGCCCAATTGATCGTTTGAGGTGCTAGGATGGAGGTATTGCAAATTGTAGTCCTAATGAGAGTCAGAGTTAGTGCTGCTTATTATCATCTACCACAAGCAATTTGGATGGAACTGAAAACATGCAAGATCACTGAACTTAAAGCCATGCGTTGTTTTAGCAGTTACTACCTAGTTTGTTTTTTGGGTTTTTTTGATAACAGGAAAGGTAAAAAGTTAAGGTTAGAATAATGAGTCAGGATTTTCTACAAAACAAAGTAAATACCCCAAACTTTCTTTTGAAATTTTACCCATGCCAGGTTTTATGTACGTTAATCAACTTTGCAAGTGTTCTTACAAATGCTTGAGTGGCAAAGATAATTAACTGCATAAGCGATTTTTTATAAATAATTTTTGCAGGTAAATTAATGTGAGTAACCCACATAGTGCTCATTTCGTAACTTAGACGACCTTTTTCCAGAAAAATTCCTTAAGCACAGTAAAAGTTTCAGACTAGGCAATCAAAAAGGTGCAGAGGTGCCTAATTCCTACATTTAGGTGACTAAGACCATAAGACAGATGGAATTTCTGACACAGATATTTTATTTTTTTTCCTGGAGATTGATTAAGGTATCCCTTCATTTCACTCCTCTTCAACATGATGAATTTTAAGATTCCTATTATTAGAAAACTGAATTTTCACAGTCTCAGGAGAACGAATTATGTATTCTTACAAAACAGAGTTGCAGTGCTCTCTAGAGGCAGCCAAACCAGGTGTGAGCAAGTTCTCCTCGCCCTGGAAGCAAGGGAGCAATCTTAATGTGGCACTTTTAGGGCTAATTCAGAGTGGTGAGAGGAAGAGTAACAACTCCCACACAGGACACTGCACCAACATGGCTGACCTAGCTCAGTGTCTGAGCTCACTGCCTGAGTTGTTACCTGCAGTCTGCTACTGGGGAAGAAAACTGAGCAACACACATGAATTTTACTGGGAGAATCAAGCCTGAGTCAAGCTCACCGTGGCATGGAGTTTTGGGAAAAGATGTTAGAAGATCTGAAACAGTCCCATCAGGCAAAAATCTGCCACACTGAATTTTCAAAGGTTTATCATGTTTTTATAGGATTTTGTGGTCCCACCTTCCCTTAGTTTGGGGCAAAAGAGGAAAAGTTTAAGTCAATAAAAAAAAAGGGAGACAGAACCATTCTCTTCTTAAAAATTCTATATATAAGTGAAGAAGTAGAAAATTATGTGAAAGTGAATTATGATAATTTAATCATGATGATTTGTTCTTTCTACTATACAGGACCATTAAATAAAATGAAATGTTGGGAAAGTCAAACCGGACAAAATGGTGTATGCACACACAGCCTGATATAAAACCAAGAAACTCATTTCTAGCGAAGACTGTTGCAATAGAGAAAGTAACAGGGATATTTGTAGGGATGACAACGGTATCCAGAGTTGTTCTACTTAATGACAGCACAAGTGCTGGAAGATAAATTAAATGTAGAGCTTCACAGATCACAACTCTTTAGTGGAAGTGTGCAAACATAACAATCAGCACAGGTTATTGCATGTCAACATGTCTGAGAGTTTCTACCAGCCCCCTTTCAAACAGCTGGTTCTGAACATGGTGGAGACAGTGTGATGGAGGAGCTGGGCTGTTGCTCTGAACTCAAATGAGTAAATATAGAATGTTTCACATTTCACTTTTTATTCCCTTCTTATCTTCTGATTCAGGAAAAAGGAAACCCTAAAAATAATTAGGCACATACTTAACTCCAAGGTGGTGTGTCTTGCACCAATGACTGATCAAGCTTTATTAATATCTGATTATTTTTACCCAGCACTGTAAGATACATATGTATTTTTATATTAATATAAGACACATACGATACTAAAAAGAATGATCTCACTATTCATTAAATACCTACGGTCTTCCTCAGAAATGAAATGTTAGGTGTCTCCACAACATTTTAAGGACTGTCACTTAATAATTATTGATTTTAAGAAAGCAAATTAAATACACATTTAATCCTACAAGTAGTTACATTTAAATAAAAAAGTAATGTATATTGAAAGTGACTTTTTATCTACATATATATATATTTAAACTGTATGGGGTAATACCACATCATTTATTTACAGCTTTAGTTTAACATTTACAAATATTTTTTCATTGGCATTTGTGAAATATATTATCCTTTAATAATTTATATTATCTTTGTAGTAAGTTTGAGTCTGAAAATGAATTCTCAAAGCATTTTCTTTTTAATTGTACTGATTTGTTCATATCACAATCTTTGTTAAAGAAAATAAATTTATGGATAAATGACTCCATCTAGAGCTTGTTTAGAGTGGGGAAAAAAAAGCTTAATAAAACCTAATTCTGCATTAAGTGTATTTAAAAGCTCACATTACAATAATTTCTCAATAAAGGCTTCCAAAAATATATACAAGTAAAACTTTATTATATCACTAAATATATCACCATGAAAATCATAGTTTATATTGGTTCAGCCATATTTAGTTTTACATAATGAAAGAAAAAAAAACTCATCAAGGGGGAACAAAGGTATTTCGACCTTTCTGAGAAGTGTTGCTGTGTATTTGGCTTCCTTATGCATCCATCTGAAGTCAATAGAGCACTGCAGAAGCTGTTTCAAAGTGAATCCATATCCATTTGAGGAGACAAAGAAAATGAGCTAAATACTGCTTGTTACCCAAGGGAAAAGACCTAATGGAGTCAGGTAAGAGAGTCAACAATTACTGAAGAAAGAGAGACACTAAGAGGGGTTGCTTCATCACAGGTCCATCTCAGCAGTCATTTTGAAACAGCTGAAGATAGATGAGATATGTTCTACTTATAGGGAGCCCATTTCTAACCAGAAGCATATCTTGTTTGTTCCTTGGAAGACATGACCTAGAAAGGAGCAAAGCAAAGAAGAGCACCCAAGGAGAGTCTGATGCATATGCATGAGCGGACTGGGGAAACCACCCTTCAAACATGCTGCTTCTGCATGGGCATGGTATTCTGAACATCACTGGTCTCCAAGGTGGAGACTTGCTCCTGATAATCCCAGGTGCAGGATATCTTGGAGATACCTATGCTATCTCCAGATTAGCTATGTGAAATATTAGAAATTCAATGCAGAGTTGGTAACTTGAGCTATGGAAATCAGAGCACTCTCAGCACCCTTCTATTCCCGACTTAATTTGCTTCCTCTAAGCAAGTCTAATTAGTCTAAGATCAGAAACTTGATGGCATGGCTTGCTCAAATCTCTAATGACATGATATAAACAATGGGAAAAGACAGATGAAATCATTTTTCCTGCATTAGTGTCTGAAAGTGATTACATTTGATACCATATCCTGTATCAATTAGTAGGGCTGCATTACATTGCTAATGTGGATTGGATTAAAAGATGATTTCAAAGGACCACCAAAATGCCTTCATTTCTGTCTTGTTAAATCTCTTCCACTGGTCTACTTTGTGTCCATTCACATTTTTTCTTCTTCTTCTTCAATAATGTCTGTGTTGTCCAGATTTTATGCAGACCTTTCATCTTCCTTTACCAAATAACAGGATGCAGGTGGCATGTCTGTTTATGCTGATGACAATTGTCTTGGTATTTCTTTTTCTTTTATGCAATTCTTTATCATTCTTCCTGGAAGATGCCATATACATTGTCAGTTGATACATTCAGAAGATTTTCCTTGTGGTACTAGCATCTTATATTATAAAAGACATGTAAAAGGCTATTTTTAAAGTTTACAATTAATAATAATGGAAGAATAGGGTTTGTTTTTTTTTAATTTATACTGAAAGTGTTTCATATTTCTCATTTCCTTTCTTTTAAATTTCCAGTCTTTTCAGTGTCAAAATTAATGGGTAATTAAAATCCTTACGGAGCCAGTTCCTATGAGCAGGAAGATCTTCTTGCATCCTAGAAGTCAGATATAAGGGATGGAGACAAGAATAATGGGGCTTTTGATGATGGCAGGATGTGGCATTATCTTACTGTTGTCATAAAAACATGGAGCCTGGAGATATCTTATGGTAACCATTGGTCACAGAGCAAGAAATCAAACATGATTTGTTGTGATGCTACCCTTGGTTTACTGTTGGCAACCCATAAAATGCCTCAGTTTCATAGGACAAGGAGTGGGCAGGAGGAAGAGAGGTCTGTCTTTGTCAGTTAATTAATGTAACATTTCTGCATTTATTAATACAATTGTGCAAACAAACATGGCTGGTAAGTCAAGAATAGCTGAGCTTTACAAACAAAACCAGTGAAAAAACATTAAATTTCTCATAATTTGTACTATAAATAGTCAGCAATTGTAAGTTCTTTAAAACAGTCAACAAATCAAAATTGTGTTAATACCAGGTGCTTTCACCTAGCCACAGCAAAGACTGTTTTTAGTCCCTGGAATAATAGTTCAGATAGTTCTTTTTCACAAAATGAATAGGTGTGAGAAATACTGCCTCAAGCTATGTACTTGGTCCTCAGACAGCTAATTTTCAGAGTCCCCTTACAACGTTTGTACCTTTTTTTCTAACAAAGTGTATACTCTTTAGTTTAACAGCCACACTATCAAAACTTTAAAATAAAGCAGTGAATTTGAATCAGCAACAGAGTATGAAATGGTGCAACTGTAGTGATGTTAAAAATATTAGATAATTGTCGTTAGATGAGAGATATTCACAGTAGTTAATTTCTCAGAAAGCAACTCGGAACAGGCTTCTGCTGCAAGGATCTGATACTGAAATCCTCCAACTAGACACTCAATTCTTCCTTATCTCAGTTGCTACAATTTAGCAAGTGACTACATGTCAACTGCTCATATGCACACTCTTAATTGGAGACAAATGGAATTAACACAAATTAGCTTAGTTTTGCCTAGGTAGACTCCTTATTTAATTCCATAGCTACTAAAATGTGACCCCTTGTTAGGCATGTTTTAGTAGACGCTTCGTGTTAAACAAAAATATGTTGATTGCAACAATTGCCTGTTTAGCTTAGTTGAGTCTATACATGTTAGCTCTTTACTGAGGCAATGTAGAAAATCTGTGTGCTTTCCTCCAAGAGATCTTTAGCACAGTTTTATAAGCTGGCCTGAATTTTCAGAATAAGCATCCCCTAATAGATTCCTTGATGTTACAGCTGTTCAGAAGAAAATGTGTCTAGCTAGGCTTTCACCTAGTTCATTCAGTGTCTACATGATTTTCATGTATCTTTTAAAATTCTTTTTTCTATATAAGTTTAGAGATTAATAGCCTTAGATACAAAAGTCCCTTTATTATTAAGTACCTCCTTAAAATCTAATGAGCAGAGGGAACTTATTCTGTGTTTCACTCTGTGATAGTGTCTGTTAATTACTTTTTCCAGTGTTGCTCTGGACATCGCTTCACTGCATTTTGTCAAATCCCCTAGAGAGCATAACAAAAACCAGCAGCCTGGGTTTTCATTCAGTTTGCAAGGCATACTCTTTTGGCTGGTGGGTGCGGTGATACTGTATTCTAAGGTGAGCGGGTTGTGTGTTTGCCTGTCTCTCCTGTCAACAATAATAAATGGCTTATGGCAAATTCAAATTAACAAATCATCCTCTAATTAAATTCTGCAAAATATTACTACCTTGGACTGAAATAAAACATTACTTTTCTATTACTGCGTACTGGCATTTGACTTCCTTATCATTTGTGGAGGAAGATAGGCAGCTACAGAGAGAAATTTACCCTTTTCCAAAACAGATGGAAAAACTGGACAATGTAAATTACCTTGGAAGCAACCTAGGAGTTACTAAACTAACCTAATCTACATTAACTTGAAAAGACACACCACTTTCAGACAGATAAAGTTAATAAAGTGGAATCACACCAGGAGTTCTTTAGGACAAGGGTTTCTAGAGTTTACTTTTTCCAGATTTTCAAACCCCTACTAAGATTTATACTTTGCTGTCATTAAGTATCTCAGCACAGCAGTGCTCTCAGATAACTGGTTTCAGCAGATAAATTAGATGTATAGTTCATTGTTCCAAGATATCTTAATACCCATTTTTTCTCTGCTGGGATGAACACCGTATGAATGTCACCACACTTACTGTGTTCAACCCATTTACCTTGCTGTGTTAGCTTTTCTCCTATGTTACATGCAGCTTGCTTTCCTATTTACTTGTTTCAGTCCATTAGCTCCTATTGTTCTCAAATCCCAAAAGAAGAGGATGTATTTCTACGATCATCCCACAGATAAAAAATTCACTTATTACATATCTTAGAGCTGCTTATGATACTCCCTTTCACTATCTGATGTCCTCTGGTAATATTTATGACTGGAACACCTTGGGTACAAAACACAACCTCAGCAGCAAACTATGAAAATGGTATTTCTCAAGCAGATCATTGCATGAGCACAAGCTCATATCCTTCTTTCCCAGTGGTGTACATATCACAAGTGTTTCTCCTTTACCTGCCTGTTGAGTTGCTCAGGAATTATTCATGAGTACAAACTTGAGTCTGTTTTTATCTGTCTGCTGGTACCAGTGAAATAAGTCAATTCATTCCCTAAATTTTTCTATTGACAGTCTGACTTTGAAAACGTTCATATCTCTCTTGTTGAGGCACTGTCCTAATGAGAAACATGGACAAGTGGCTCTTTCAAATGCATTCTTAATTTGCTTGCAATAAAAAAGGGTACTCCAGGTCTGCCTTAAATATTTTGTCCACCACTGTTCCATTGAGTGCATTCTTCTGATGCCATCAAGGACATCATAGTATATTTTTAATATGATGATGTCTACCCTTCATTCAAACACTATTATGAATGTCTCTTTTTCAGACAGTAACTTTCTCATGTATTTGCATCACATTTTCCATTGTTGCCAAAGAGCTTATCACCCATCCTGGAGTTCAAAATTTATCCCCCAGTACCTGTGGCCTTTCTTTTATGTCTCATATCACTGTTTCTGTCAGATCTCTGGCTTCTGTCCCAGACTTCAATTAAAAGTTAACAAACATCCTATTCACAATGAATTTCCCTGCCACTCTTCTGCTGCTGCAGCATTCTGCATGGGTCCTGTAAAAAATTAAACGTAACTTGCAGTACTTTGTCATCCCCATGATCCTGGTCTTCTGCCAGCCCACCTGCTCTCTTTTCTCTGCTGGTTGGAAGGCAAACCCCCAGGTTTCCTAGTCATCTGCATTTTTATTCACGTTGCCTGAGGACTTCCCTGCACTTTAGCTATTGGTGTACATCAGAACTGGGGTCCACAGCTCCTTGGTTAGTGCCCCAAGAAACTGGGGTCAGGGTTTGCCAGGTTCCCCAGCCACCTGGCTCCTGGTGGTCCATGAGCTGCTGCCTGTGATGCTCCTGCTTAATGTGGCAAGTGGTGTCCACTGATTTCCCCTGCTTCCCAGGGAGCCAGGCAGCATGGGAAGTAAGAAACAAGCTCTCAGGAAGCAACACAGAAAGCATGCTGTGCTTCTTTCCAGTAGGACTGATCAGTTTTTCCTCCCTTGTAAAAAAAATAAATAATTCAGAATATCAGCCTTCTTTAGCAAAAGCTTGCTTTCTCTCCTCACCCATTGAGACCCATATACCACCCATTATTTCAATTCTATCTTATGGTGTGGTCTATGGAAAAGATGACAGTGAGATAATTTTGAAATGTGATCACACTTATAACTGGCGAATGCTTCTCTGGCATCTCTTCTCCAGAAGAAAATTCCTCGACTTCCAGATTGTATGTCAGTCCCATCACACAACTTTGGTCTGAAAATGTGCATACCTGTTCCATGGCCAACATATTCCTACTGTCTCTGAGCTGTATTTCATTAATCTGCTCTGCCTCCCATGCTCTATTAGCTGGTTTGTGTGCTGCCTTTATTCGATACTCAGGACTTGAAAAAACTTCTGCCAAAATAATTCCCTCAGCAGGGATCCCTAACCTTGGAAACCTCTGCTTTCTAAAGGAATAAAGATGAACTCCTACCGCTTCACAGAATCACAGAATACCAGGTTGGAAGGGATCATCTGGTCCAACCTTTCTTGGCAAAATTCTTGAAGCAGGGTGGAAGGATTCCCATGGTATCCCTGGATGGTAAATTAAGGCCACAAAAGTAGAAATTTTATGTGGAAAGGAGCCTAATAGGCATCTTTACAAATGTGGACTCAAAAAGTCACAGGGATTGCTTTGCCTAAGGCAGACCTCTTTCTGTGGGTAGATACATGATGTTGTTTCCAAAGCTGCTAAGCTAAGGCATTTCAACAGCACTAAATGAATTTTTTAAATGTGCAGGTGAACAATGAGAAGGCATTTGGTTCGCAAGAAATGTATTACAGGAGGATGTGCTGTTCTATATTCCATCTTCTGGCAGGCTTCATGTAAATCAAAAACTGCAAATTTTCCAACTCATTTTATCTGTTCAAGGGAATATTTGCCACAAATACAGGTGAAGTGCACAGAACGAAAACTTAAAGAATAGGATTTTAAAATAAAATTTTTAGATTCAGCAAGGAATAACATAACTCTACATCTGTTTTATGGAGAAAATAATTTTTTGTTAAGCTTCATAACAGCTTATTAAATGAGACAACCAAGTATCTAAGGAGATGGGATTAAAAATTAAGATTTCTTGGAGAAATTCTGCAAGACCCACAAGGGGGTACCTACTGTGCAACTTCAGCATTCAAAGGACTCATTAGTACAGCATAGGCTGCCTTGCAGCTCATAGCCAAAAAATACATCCATACATCAGCAGACATTTTAATGAGGTTAATGGGATTATTATTATTTTTTAAAGTAATTATGATAATGTAGTAACAGTAAAACATTTTCAGATGACTGTTCAGGGCGGCTGTCAGTACCATAATCTCACCTGTGCTTTAAGAAAAAACAATTCATACATAATGAAAAACTATCCCAGTGGCATATGAGAGAAAACTCAATGTAAAAAGCAAATTATACAGTTAATAGGCTTGATGCTTAGTTTGCCAGGATGTATTCAGCACCTGATAGTGTGCTGGGTATCACAGAGCAGCTTGCCATAAAAGGAGCTTATGTAAACTCAGTTAAAAAAAGACATTTACATGTGTTTCCAGAGTTTCCTTTCATATCCTTATTTTTCATCCTACCTTCCCAGAATATGGTTCATCTTTCCCAGGTGATAACATGCACAGTTTGGGTGTGAAGAACTAAAGTTCCTTACAGCCTTCAGGCAGCATACTCTTAGAAGCGATTACTAATTAGGTCATTTGGAGCCCTTCACAGATTGCATCTCTAAGGTACAATTTCTATCATCACATTTATGTGATTTTTTTCCATTATTTTAAACAACACAGTGGTCGTCTTTACAATGTAAACCTCTGATCTTGCACATCAGGTAATTTTTTGCCTAGATCTGAAATTTGAATTTCAATTAGGCACATTAAAAACACGTCAATTGGTATGCATGCTGGGCTCCATACCTCTCAGCTTCATCCTGCCAGTTTATCTTTGCTATGACTCCTTCACAGCTCAGAGATATCTGTGCAGGGAGTTAAGGGGACAATTCAGCCAAAGACACTCAGAAATACTGAAAGAAAACATCAAGATCCACAAAAAAAAAAAAAAAAAAACAAACTTCTGAAAACATTAAGTGATTAAAACTAACTGATAATGCTAAAAAGGATGATAAAATAGAGCTAATTAAAAAAATGTGTTTTTTCAAGTCGATATTAGCACGTGAATTCTGAACATTTAAGAAGGCTGTCATCTCCCCAGCACTGTGGGGAGGGAAACAGAGGCTCAATGTTACATCTCCCAAATCCCAGACTAAAACTAAGGTAATCTTTGACTATCAGGTTGTAATGCTGTCTTTTATTTGCACATTTCTTTTTGTAAATTAACAGGTATAAAAACAATAATAAAGAAAAGTTAAGCAGATGAACTATGGAGAACTATTTACATTGCTCAAAAACCCTTGATGAACAGGCATTGAGCAGCTACTGCCCAAGAACAAAAAGAAAACCAATGTAAATTTATATTTTTTCTCTGGGATTCCTGGTTCCTAGGCCTGTATCAAAAAAAAAAAAGCTACGGAAATTTGTCTAAAATGCTCAATACATTTATTTTACAAGCAGGGACACTCTCAGTGCCATGACAAAGACCTTCATGTCTTTGATGGAAGTCTACAACCCAGTGATGTGACAGGTGAAAAGTGAAATGGAGCTTGAGGCAAAGCACTTGGGAGATCAATATTTGGATAAAACATCTAATATAATATTTAAATGCAATATAATACAACGTGTACTAATAATAAGTCCTCTGAACCACTATGTAGTTTTCCCATCCTCAGTGCACAAAGACTTCAAACTGGAACAGGTACAGCAAAGGACAAGTAGAAGGAAGACCCCATTTTACCAGAGGAGATGAGAGAAACATCTCACATGGTTCCTGCAAGTAGCAGTAAATCAGCCAGATCCAAAGTGGGAAGTAATATAGCTGGATCAGCATGTACTCAGCATGATCAGGAACATTTCTGGTTCTGCTAAAGCTCTGGTCCCATAGCCCCACGCTGCTACAGCTGATGATTTCAAGGGCTCAGCTTCAAACAGCTTTCTAGGAAGTTTTACCATTTTTATTGGTTCACATTTTTGTGATTTATTCAGTTTGCTGGATATTTTTTTCCTTTTACAAATCATCAAAAACCCTGTCTAAAACTCTAGATAACTGAAAGTGTTGAACCCAGAGTCTGAGGGAGAGTGTCCCCAATCAGTGTCAAATTAGGCTTGATATTATCATTATTTTTTCCTTCTGGTTTCCACCAAAAGGCATATTAAAATAAAAAAAAAAAATTAAAAAAGGTGGAGAAAAGTTTAGCATATGCTTTAGGGAAATTATCTTAATAACTCTGAGTTACTTCATGGGACTGTTACTGTCATGAGCTGCCTGTCAGATACCCAGTGTGTGAAAGGAGGCACAAGCATAATTTTCTTTATAAACAAAAATAAAGCCACAGTGGTTGTTTCATCTGATTCTAATTCTCTACTGAGTGACATAAACGGTGTTGTCACTTCTTTCAGTAGGTCATAATTACACCGTATTTCACGTGAAATTAAACTGTTGACTGCAATGTCAAGGGTGGTGGATTTATGAACTAAATAATTAAAATGGTCTCTATTATGTCTCCATATGGAAAGGTGACACATTACTGCTTCTGCAGTTCAGGCCTATTACTATGTATATTTTCTGTACTTTTTTTATTCCATCCTTTAGCATTAAAAGGAAAAATTTTCACATAAAAAGCAAACCATACTCTGGCTGTTGATCCCAGAACTGTCTTGGATCAAATGGATGTGGGCTCAGGGTCAGACCCTCACATGTTGAAGTAACTCTTTTAGCTCCTTAAAAAGCTCAACCAGCTTTTCCACAAATATGGGGAGCAATTCCTAGTGCTTACATGGAAACTGGAATAGGGCCATGGTCCAGACTGGGGTAGAAAAAGCAGGCACTGAAATCACCATTTCTGTACTTAGATCATGCACTCATGCAAACAAGGGCTCGAGTATCTGTTGCCACTCTATGAAATGAGGCTGCCAGCCCCTCAAGAGCAAGCTGAAATCAATTCAAGTCTTTCCTCTGACTTCAAAAGCCTCACTCCCAAAACCACTAAGCACTGATTTATATGTTTATTTTTCATCATCTGGGTTCAACAGCAGAGACCACTTCTCAATAATTCCTGTGATTTCCGATGGGGAGAAGTGGGGTGAGGGGTCAGATAAACCAGGGGAAGGAAAGACCCACTGTGGCACATGATTTGTATCAAGTGAAAATTAGAAACAAGACCACAGTGCTGTGCTCACCTCTGTGTCAGAGTTGCACCCAGCTCCAATTGTCTCAGTTTATTGGAAAGGACATATATGCGGTGTTTGTGGGTTTTTTCTTAAGTAAAGCACTCAGCCAACTGATTGTTTCTTTATTACTTGTGGAATTGTTTATGTATTACCAAAAGTATAAACTAAAGAAACAGTGAGAAGAAAATCACAGAGCTAGTAGATAAATTACCGGAGAAAACATGAATAATTCAAGCAATGAGACTCAAGTGTTTCTTAAAACTTCTTTCTTTTTTTCATAAAGGGAGAAAAAGGAGTTTCATATGAATAAAACCTATCTACAACTATAACAGTAACGTGCAATTTTAAAGGTGAGAAATTACAAACATTGAGCCTGGCACATAACAATGGAAAAAAGGGTTCTGGATTCAAATAGGATGTTGAAGAAATGGGTATGATTGGTGTATGACCATAATGAGAAAAGATAATCACTGTATAACAAACATTCATGTTGGCTTAATCCAGTACACCCAAAAAGTACAGCAAAGAGTACACAGGCAAAATAACATTATAATAAGCTCTTGTTAATAAACGAGATTAGTTAGTTAGTTAATTAGTGATTTAGAAATTGTTTCTTGATCAGATGACCCTGACATCAGATGGAAGTGTTTAAGGTCAGGTGGATGGGGCTTTGAGCAACCTGTTCTAGTGGGAGGTGCCCCTGCCCATGGCAGTGGGGGTGGAACTTGGTGATCTTTAAGCTCCCTTCCAACCGTAACCATTCTATGATTCTCCATGGAAGACCCCCACATCTTCAGCGTGCAGGCTTGGAGTTCAGTCTGGTAAGTCAAGATCCAGATGATTTTATTTTCCAAACAGCACCTGCCGGAGCTGGGACGAAAGGCCCTGGGGGGACTCAGTCTCCGCATTGGTGGCTCATGCTGGAAACTGCTAAAAAAACTTTCTCTTACATTAGTCTCACTTGATGATTTTACCCTGTGTTGTGGCAGCCATAGCACATGGTGTTTTGCTAATGATGAAATACACTGCACCTGCACAAGCTCTGTGTTTCAGGGATCTGGTTAACATTACGCTGGAAAAATGTCTAGTGCAATGGCAGCAGCAATAGACCTGAGACCTTCACGTGCAGGTCAGAATACCATCATGTTAAATGTGATATTCCAGGAATGAAAAGAAATTCCCAGTCCCAGAAATTTTATGGCTATAACATTTGGCTGGAAAATAACAAAGCAAAACAGGTAGAAAATAGGGTGACTTTTCTTCCAGTTCCCTAGGTTTAACTGCCTATTTCCTTGCCCTTTTACTAATATCCATTCTCCATTGCTGAGAGACTTACATGCTTCACTATATCCTGCACTGATCACACAGTGCATGCTCCCCAAATGCTAAGGTGCTAAGAATAAAATAGATTTAATCTGAAATTAATTGCATTTCAGAAAATTTCAACATTTTTTTCTTTAAATTGAGAGCAGATTTAACCAGGCATTATAAAGGACTAAAATGCTCTTTGTAGCCTACAAGAAACTTAATTCCTTTTCTTTTATTTTTTTTTTATTTCTCTCTTTCCTGCACAACTGATGAATAGAATTAAAGAGCCTACTATGTTATTATTATTCAAATCTGCTTGAGAAAGATGCTAAGATTAGAGATGATGGACAAGATAGAAATGTCTGTCTTTTTTAGTTACCCCAAGTTAATTAAAATAAGTCTGACCTATTATCTGCCACCCAAAGTGTCCTATAGAAACAAGACTCTAATGGTAGCATAGACAAATTGGCTTGTCTTGCTAAAACTCCTTAGGGTTAATTAAAAAGCACCTTATTCTTTGAAGATTGCCACATCGGAGGTGGCTACTTTCCCCCTCATTCCTGTTACCCATTTTCTGAACATTTATGGTAAGATTTTATATAACTAAACAAGAACACTGAGATTTGTATCAAAGGAAGCAAAGCTTTTGCACAGTGTAAGGAAAGAGCATGACAGATCTCAAGGTGCTCAGAGCAAGGGATAGTCAGAAAGCTCCAGCAGTTTAAGGCAGAAACTTAGGGAAATGTAACCATTCTGGCTTCAAACCAGCTGGCTCTGCTTCTGGAGCACCCTGAATCTAAACATGAGATGTATGTTAATTCTGGAAATCTTTTCAGTCCAAGTCCCTTTTTGGGCTCCAAGGTGGTATGGCACAGAACAGAAAAAAGGATGTGGTCATGGCTCTCTTTATGGAAAGTGCATTTTTTGAAATGTAAGGCTCCATATAATTTCAGAAATTACGAGACACCATCTGGAGCAGCTCTGGGTTCCCCAACATAAGAAGGACATGGACCTCTTGGAGCAGGACCAGAGGAGGGCCAAGAAGATGACCAGAGGGTTGGAGCATCTCTCCTATGAAGACAGACAGAGAGAGTTGGGGTTGTTCAGCCTGGAGAAGAGAAGGCTCCAAGGAGACCTTACAGCAGCCTTCCAGTACCTAACGGGGACCTACAGGAGAGACAAGGAGGAACTCTTTGTCAGGGAGTGTAGTGATAGGACTTAATGGTTTTACACTGAAAGAACGTAGACTTAGATTAGATATTAGGAAGAAATTCTTTATTGTGAGAGTGGTGAAACAGTGGAATGTATTGCCCAGAAAAGTTGTGGATGCCCCATCCCTAAAACTGTTCAAGGCCAGGATGGATGGGGCTTTGAGCAACCTGATCTAGTGGGATGTGTCCCTGCCCATGGTAGTGGGCTTGGAACTAGATGATTGCTTGGAACTTTAAGGTCACTCCCAAACCATTCTGTGATTCTATGTTTCTATGAAATATTCTCTAAGCCATGCAGGCAATGGGGAAGTGGCCTCACTTTCTAATTAGACACCCTTGGCAGGAGGCAGCCTAAAAACCCTAGGCAGCCTTGGCTTAGTCTGAAAAAAAAAATTGTTTATTCTGGAAGCACCTCTATGTGTCTATCTAAATCATCCTCTGTTCTGGACAGGATTATGATATTTAAACTACCCCTGACAGATGTCTGTTTAAACTGATTAAAAAGACTTCTGTGAAGATTATATACCAACCACCCACGAAGCCTATTTTTGTGTTGCATCACCGCTATTGTTAGAAAACGTCTCTAAATATTCAGTGAACCTCTCCTCACACCTTTTTACTGCAATGTAATCCGAATCTTTCTCTTCCTACCTTGAACTGGACTTGGCAAAAACTCATCTTTGTATTTAAAGCCATAAACATTGGAAGATTGTTTTTCTGCCTACTATGTAAGGTAGAACCTAAGTCTTTTTCATCTTAGAGTAACACAATTGCTTCAAGAATCCCTCATACATGATAGTTGGCAAAGTTCTTGTTCAAGTTCTTAAGCAGTACACACAAAAACTGGATACAGCAGTCTGGTTACAGTTACCCTGGTTTTGTGTGGAGTTCAGAGGAAAAGGTAACATTGAAGACTTGACACGAGGTTCTCCTATGAATACATTCCAGAATAAGGTTTATCCTTATTACACCAGTATGGTTAGTCAGATCTATTACCTGACATTTCATAGATCAGTTATCTTTCCCTTAAGCTATTAGGCAATTCAGATATGCAACTCACTGTTGCAGGACACCTTAAAGACTACTTAATTTGTAATATCTAAAAAGAATGCATGTTTATATGCTAGCAAGAATATTAGTATTATTATTTCTCAAGTTCGCATAGATCCTGAAGAGAGTCAAAATTCATGTCAGGACTTATGAAAAGCTCACATACTAAGGATAACGACATAGCTTCCAGATAAAGCCTATTTTTCTCATTTGCTGAATATGCACTGCATTAAATGATGAGACAGGACAGTTTGCTCATCAAGGCTGCTACCACAAATATTACTAAAGCCTCTTGACAGAAGTTTTTTCTCAATAGTGGCTTTAGAAAATTGTTTAGCCAATCTGACTGAATAAAATGCCTAGTGAAAAAAGTCATGTTCTAAATTTTAAGGCCAAGTTATCTCATATGTGGACAGCATGAGGTCTTGCTATTTTACAGATAGCACAACAAAATATGTAGATGTGTTCAATACCATGACTTATAAAGCATTTGTTCCTTGAGAGACTCAGGTTATCCAGGTTTCTGTTGTGTATTTGATCCTCAGATTAAGTGTTATTATGGTTGCTTTTTGGAAAGTCTCATTGTCTTTTGAAAGAACCATGTATAAGCTCTGTCTACATATGATTGATGGTAGTGAAATGAAGCTGGATTCACCACCTCCAGAAAACTTCACAAATCAATCTTTCTGTAATTTTAACATACTGCTTTCTCACTGAATTTTAGAAATCTGATAGTCTGAATGAAGGAAACTTCATTACCACTAAGAAGAGTAGGTCAATGATACAGATGAACTTCATTCATAGCAAAACAAATTGTTGCTGAAAAGGAACTGGAGATGATTAATTCATTTTCAGTGGTTTAATTTGGTAGTCATGACAATTATTCATACCAAAGTGCTAACAGTTTTTTAGTATTGCCTTACTTAATTAATCTTAAACCATCTAAGGGGAAATTTCAAAGTCCAGTAAAATCAACTAGAGAATGCAGCTTATAATGGGCCTGCCTATGGGGAAAGCTATTCATTTTTACTGCTATGCAACTCATGTCATTTGTCATACTTGGCATTGCCATTTGTTTTCCTTTTGTTGTTTAGTCAATTTTTAACTAAGCAGACCCTTTTTTTTTTTTATCCAGAAACAATACTCTTTTGAGTATCCTAAAAGCATGCAATAAGGTGTGATCAGCCTCCTGAGGTGAGCAGATTTTATTTTACATAAAGAAGTCTTTGTGAACCTCATTTTCTAAAGGAGAGTAAAGCCAGAACTAGAACGGCATGAGTAGGAGGCAGGCATTTTGACCAAAAAAACTCTCTTCCTCGCTAGACTTGATGCTATGTGTCATATCAGAGCTATGGGTTCCAATTAAGTTAACATTTCCAGCTCTTAATCTATCAGTGTCCTGTGGGGTTTTTATACATATTACTTCTAACCCTATGGCAACAGGTCAAATTGGACAGCAGGTCTAAATCACCTCAACCTGATAACCCCATAGCGATAGTGCCATGAGTTGCAGTTTCAATTACAGGCAAAAATAAAGCAGTTTCTCCTTTCCCTGCTGACAATTGCTTGCACAAGTCAGCTATTCTTTTACATATCCTCAGCCCTTCCTATTCCCCCTTTGTTCTTCTTCTGTTGCCAGCAGGATTTTGCCAAAACAGAAGTCAGACCACTGATTATGTACAGATCTGGATTTATCTTTGGTTTTGATATAAATTTCCTCCCATTTTCAGGAGTCATTAGATTTAATCTAAATTCTTCTGTGCATCTTTATAAATGATGTTAAAAAATAGTTTTAAAATTATATTGAATTACTAAGAGGAATGCAAAAGCCTTTTGAAAGCATATCTTTGATCCTCTGGTGTAGTTCTCATTGAAATATTAAAAATTCCATTGTAAATTCAAAAAAGACTTCTTCATATATATTTAAGCATCACTGTTGTATGCTAAAAGTTGACACAGAAATTGGAGAGAACAGGCAGAGCCTCAGTTGACTTCTCAAATTACTTTTTTTAAACTATTTTTAAATAGAAATGAGAAAATATACTAAGAAGGCCTCTAGGTTAAAGGAAAGTAATAAATAATTCAACACCAGAGAACAAGAAACAACTGTAGAAAGTCCTACAGACTTTTTGTTATAGAGCAACAGGCTATCTCAAAGGTGAACAACACACAAGAGATGTAACAAGAACTGGGAAAGAGCCCTTCACTGATGGACACTGTGGTAGGTTCGGGATAAAAATTAGTGTTTTCTTCATGGCATGTGTCCCATAATTCCTGTGCTGCTTCTGCCAGGACAATACTGTGGTCTCAGATATGTGATGTTTGATTGACTAAAAAGAATACCCACTGTAGAAGGATGGTAACTTAATGTGGAGCCTACTTCTATTCATTGATTCTGTCGTAAATTAAATTCAAAGCCAAATCTCCATCTCAGCTGCTTTTTTCTTTAATTATTTTTATTCTTTAATAAAATAAAGATGATTTAGCATATTTAATATAAAGGACATTAGTTTCCTCTGGACAATGCTTCTATATGAAACTAAGGATCTGCCATGTCATCTCCTTGCAGCCCATTATGATTTTTTCAGGTTTAGAAATGGAAAAAATTTAGATTGGAAGTGAAAAATGGGATCATGTGAGAATGTATTCCCCATGATCCACTAGAGTAACCATGAGGTCCCATCCAGAGGGCAATAATCATTCATATAATCTTAAGCTGAACAGTAAGAGACAATCATCTTTGTCATTTTCCTTGTCAGGAGGCATACTTCTTTCTTTTTCAGTGTATTCTAAGTTTTCTCCTGTTCCAACAAATCCCATAGAGACAAAACTTGTTCTCTTTCATTGCAAATGCTGATACTTTTGCCAATGTCAGGCAGAAGGTCAATGAGGCTAACGTACTCTGAAAGAACCAAGCTAGGAAAATAGTTAAGTGTTAGGAAACTTGAACTGAAAATATTTCACTACCTTTTATCTTTTTCTATCTATTACATCTGGGAGTAAACAAAATAAAAATATCATAGAAGAAAAAAAGGGGGGTGGAATTCAAATGAAAAATAGACTTTTTTGTGTATTTTTAAAAAGGGGACAGGGGAACAAATTGATGGAAATACAAAAATTTGTTTTGAATAATTTTTTTCCATAGAGAACATGCATTGTATTTTAACCAACCCAACTCTATACTTTAAAAAGTCTTTATACATTTAATCTTGTCAGAAGAAAAAAGAAACTGAGCTTATGAGAGACTCAGTTGAGAACCAGATGGCTTCTGCAACAGTGAATAGATTGAAAACTGTGCTGGGAGTGAACAGCTCCATAGATTAGGCAAGAAGTTTGAGAGATCTTCTGAAAGAACACAACAAGAGCCATGATTCAAAACACTTACAGGGTTTTTATTACAACATATAATTGACTGAAATATATCATGATTTATTTCACGACGCCTTATAGTTAGTACATTTTCTGAAATTACAACAGAATGGAAATAAAACAAACATTCTTTTAGATTGAAAAGTGGTGTTTTTTTCAAGAACTGATTAAAGTTTGCATTTTAAAATCTTTTTTAACTAAAAGTTGTACTTTTCTGTAGGGAAAATTCTGTACAGGAAAGTAATTATTTACTAATGAGGTTTCATGTTTAAATAAAGAAAAAAATAACTTTTCAGCATTTTGGTTTTCCCTCCAGCATCTCTAGGTTTCTTTTTTTTTCTTCTTTTTCTTCTGAGAAAGGAGAGAAGGAGGTGGCAATGGAGAGGCAAAGTAGAAAACATAAAATATAAAATTGAATTGGTTTAAATTTCTGGGAAATTAAAATATTTCTACAAGGAAAAACTTCATAGTGGAAAGTTGAACAGAATCAAAGAAAATTACCCAAACAAATGAATAATGTGTTCTTTTGAAAGGTTTTCGTTTTAATATTGTGGCCTTATGAACACAATTATAAAAGCCTGCAAATATAAAAGCAGCTAGATGGTAAAAGCTTTCTATTTTCCCTGGGTTGGCATATGGCTTTCCAATTCCATAGAGCTAGAAAGATAATCATGTGAAAAATAGCAGCAATAAGAAACCCCAGGAGACTTCCTTGAGTGCTTGCTACATCCATTCTTGAGTTTATACACTCTGTTGGGAAGAGGCATGTGATTTTTAGCCATTTCTCTTTTTACTTTTCCTATGTAAACAGAAAGAGTTTTTCAGTCTTCAAAGATTTGTTTTTGCTTAATCACTGCTGTGCCATCAACACTGTGAATATTTGTTGGAATGGTCATTTTTATACTGCCCTCTGCATTTCTACCAGTAATTCTTGAAGACAATTGTCAAATATGTTTTAATTTAAAGCCTGAGCACAAGGGCAGCATGGCTTAAATAAAAAGAGAATATCACGATCAAAGAGAATCAAAGAGAATTCCAAATCATCTACCGTGCCCTCCAGAGCTGAATTGTGTCTTTTATGGAACCAGGGAAAGTTTAACATGAGCTTTTGATAGCTTCAAGGACAAAAAGAAGTTGATTTAGCCCTTTATCTAGGGATGAACTTTCTTCTTAGCTCAGCACTGTATATAAAAATAAACAAAACTGAAACATAAAACAGAAAAAGCAGATGAGGAAGAAAATTATTGCTTTTTAACAACAAATAAGTAAGCACACACTATAACACCTAATAAATTAACACCAGCATCACAGAAAAATAAAAATAACATTTTCAAAGGACAGCTTGTCATGTTCTCATGACTCAGGGACTGTTGTTTGTTTTTTCCCTTTCTACTCCCCTCTTTAATTAATACATTTACTTCCAAATAAGATCAGAGCATTAGGAAAATGTCACACCATATGTGTGTTTATTTTTGCTCAAGTAATTATAATGGTGTAGGATCTCTCTTTTCCTTTCTTCGCTTGCTGAGACAGAATGTTCCTTCAGAGGATAGAACAGCCTCAAAGCAGCTGCTGTGACATCTGAGGCAGAGAAAAAGTCAAAATTTCATACTCTTATCCTGTGTATGCAATGACCTTTACAAGGGAGTGAGAGAGTCCTTCCTCCAGGTGCTCTCCCCACAACCTTCAGAGGAATCTGCCTATGGCCGCAGCTAGAAAAGAGGTCTCATATAGTCAGATGCAAAACTACAACATGACAAACAGCATCTCTGTGAATGCATTTGCAAATGAATGCCTGGTACCTTGCGCACCTGAACATGGTAAGCCTCCACAAAATGACCGCTCTTCTGGATAAAAAGCTAGTAGTATTCTTGCAATTATAAGTCAGTCTAAATTGCACCTAAGCAACCTGGCTAACTTGGAACCAAACCACCACAAGCTCTAGCCCAAAAAGGCTGCCCTCAGACTGTGATGGTAGAAACAGCTTCCTGAAAGTTTCTAGGGTATAACCCTCTTCTTCATTGGTGAATATTTCTTTTTCAGCTTCCAAGTGAGTTCTGGTGTTTTCTGAGTGGTCAGATGTTTGTAGATATTTTTCTATTATTATTTCTGCAATCTTACTGCAGTTACTAACACAATATTATATTCCGTTATCGTTGTCCATCATCCAGAAACCTCTTTCCTGGACAAGAAAGATCATGTAGAAGTCACCTATGGTTTTCTTATTGCCATCGGGTTTTACCAGTCAAGATGGTGTCAAAACATGGAAAATATCTTGTGCAGAATGACATCGTTTGATGATTTTGTGATTCTAGACATAAAGGGAAAAATTCTTGCCATCAAGTCAGACATTTCACACACTGTGTTTTTAAACATCTTTAGAATATCTGTTATGCTTTCTGCAATTTCAACCTTTCAAACATATATTACTTCCATTCTCAGCAGACTTACATTCACTGAGCTGGGAAAGCAGCAAGAGGTAACAAAAATAAAAATAAAAAACTTCAATCAGGGCCACTTATTCTAGATGCTGTAGAGTTGAATAGTATAAACAAAATATAGACCAAAGAACTTTCCTTTCTCTTTAAGACACAAACAAATTGTTCTTATAACCAAAGCAAAACTGCACAGAGGTTGTAGTCTTGTCTTTTCTGTATCCACTACTAAATATGTGGGATACTCCTGTCTATTTGGGTTTTGATTCTATTTTCAAAGAGCTTCATTTCATTCTGGTACAAAAGATCATGATGATGAGAGGCAGAATTTACATTTAAGATCTTCTCACTCTCATACCTATTTAACCACAATAGTTCCAATGGCATAACTAATATGAGCTTTCTATCTCAAATAAATTTTATAAAAAATTTCTGTAGGTAAAGGAATGAGAGGATTAACTTTCTACTTAGTTGTTTAAAACTGTTGTTTAGGTAATAAAATTCTCTCTGTACTTATTTATCTATCTCAGTGTTTGTTTCCTTGAGGTCAAAATTCAAAAGTCCTATTATTACAGTAATACATATTCCACTATTAGGGGTTGCTGAGAAAGTTTCTTGATTGTCTGGGTTTTTTTTTCTTTTTCTATCTTCAGTGATAAAGCAACATTATGGGCTGTTAGGTTCTACCTCTCACAATCTTAACCTAAATAGTGCAGGAATTGGATACTTCTTGTGGGTTTCCTACCTCTTGGGGTAATTTACTTGCACATGATAAACACATTCTGGGGCAGATGCTTCCCATGCACAGTGGTCTTCAAGGATCTAGTGGATTCACGATAGAGATGCAATGGTCACAATCACTATTTTCAATGAAAGAGTTGCCAAAGTTGCCTTGAGCTGAGGAATCACAAATACTTCTTGACACCAAACATAACTACAATTAAGCATCAGCCTTTTACCTCTTCCTTATTGCACAAGGATCCATCAAATTCTGGCTTTGGGAATAAGCTTGTTCAGCCTGCTAAGTCACTACAATGGTGAGAAAAGGTTAAAGTCCTCCACAGATGCCCTCAAAAACAGAAATTTCCCAATGAAAGAATTATGCCTTATTGCTCACAGAGGAGATCATTAGGGAGAACTTCACCAGGTCCTCCATCTGTCTTCTCTGGCTGAGTGACCAATAACAACAAAAGTTACAGCTTAAAGCAACCCAGCAGTACATCCTCACTACCATGGATTGAAGCCAGGGACTCCTTGAGGTACCACTAACACCTCAGTCTGTATACCTAAAACAACAGAAGACCTTAGAAGGTATTTAGATTACTTTTTCACCATCTTCCTTACAGAAGTCCACATATAACATGCAAGATTTTTGGACAGGGAGTAGGAGTTGCTAAGAGATGATTGCAGATGCAATATCATACATTACCTGTGACCTGATGTCTAGTTAGTAGTATGTGTCCAAAATGTCTGCTCTAGTCTCAGCTGTAGGAGCACTTTTGCTAAAACACAAGGTATGGCTAAGCTGGTGAGCCGTTGTTTTCTTTCTAAGGTAGGAAATCCGTTGGTTTGCTTCTCTTACACCTCTCCTCTGTAAAAAATAGGAGACAACAAGACTAATGGAGAAAAGTTCAAATAGTAATTTGTCTGCACCTCTCATTAGGCAGTCCACAGAGACGCTTTAAAAAGCTGGTCCTGAAATGTAATGTCAGCAATGGTGCATCAAGTGGAAAATGGTTATTCACATGCTTTTTAACAAAGGCCTCTTAAGAGATCACAATCAAGTCACGGCAGCCTAAGAAGTCTTGTCTAGCAGCTAACAATAATTTACCCAGTCAATGACTATAGCTCACACTGATTGTATGATTCACTACTTTCAGGGACATGACAGCAACCACACTTGGTGAAGGGATGCAGTTACCAGAAAATGAGAGAATAGTTTGGGGCTGGAAGGGAATTTTTAAGGTCATCTAGTCCAACCTCCCCTTTAATGAGCAGGGACAGTTTCAACTACATCAGGTTGCTCAGAGCTCCGTCCAACATGACCTTGAATGTTTCCAGGAATGGGCATGTACCACCTCTCTGGACAACTGGTTCTAGTTTCACCACCCTCATTTTAAAAACAAAAATTGTCTTTCTATTTAGTTTAAATCTACCTTCTTTTACTTTAAAACTATTACCCCTTGCCCTGCTAAAAGGCTTCTCCCCATCTTTATTATAAGCCCCCTTTAACTACTGAAAGGCTCTCCCCGGAGCCTTCTCTTCTCCAGGCTGAAAACCCGAACTCTCCACCCTGTTCTTACAGGAGAGGTGCTTCATCCCTTTGATCATTTTTGTAGCGCTCCTCTAGACCGCCTTCAGCAGTATCTTTCCTGTTCTGAGGGCTCCAGAGATGGACACAGGACTGCAGGTGCAGTCTCACCAGAATGGAGCACAGGGGCAGAATCACCTCCCTCGACCTGCTGGCCATGCAGTTAGGGAACAGTTAAGTACACCGGATAGCACCCGCGAGTACTGAGAGAGCTGGCAGAAGTCATTGCTGGGCCACTCTCCATCATCTTTGAAAGGTCCTGAAGAACAGGTGAGGTGCCTGATGACTGGAGTAAAGCCAATGTCATCCCAGTCTTCAAAAATGGCAAGAAGGAGGACCCAGGAAAATACAAGCCAGTGAGCCTCACTCCCATCCCTGGAAAGATTATAGAATGGCTCATCCTGGGCATCATCTCAAAGCTTATGGAAGATAAAAATCTATGAGAAGTAGTCAACATGGATTCACCAAGGGGAAATTATGTCTGACTAACCTGATAGCCTTCTTCAATGGCATGACAGGATGCTTAGATGAGGGGAGGGCAGTGGATGTTGTCTACTTTTACTTCAGCAAGTCTTTTGACACAGTTTCCCACAGCATCCTCATAGGTAAGATTAGGAAGTGTGGATTAGATGAATGGACATTGAGGTGGATTGAAAATTGGCTGAAAGACAGAGCTCACAGGGTCATAATTAGTGACACAGAATCTAGCTGGAAGTCTGTAACAATTGGTGTTCCCTAGGTGTCACTGCTGGGTCCCATCATCTTCAACATATTCATCAATGACCTGGATGAAAGGGTGGAATGTACCCTCATCAGCTTGCTAATGATACAAAACAGGGAGGGGTGGCTGACACATCAGAAGGTTGTTCCACCATACAGAGAGACCTGGACAGGCTGAAGTGTTGGGCAGAGTAGAACCGGATGAAATTCAACAAGAGCAAGTGTAGGGTGATGCACCTGGGGAGGAATAACACCCTGCACCAGCACAGGTTGGAGGCTGACCTGCTGGAGAGCAGCTCTGAGGAAAAAGACCTGGGAGTCCTGGTGGTCAACAGGATGATCATGAGCCAGCAATGTGCCCTTGTGGCCAAGAAGGTCAATGGCATCCTGAGGTGCATCAGGAAGAGAGAGACCAGCAGGTAGAGGGAGGTCATCCTCCCCTCTATTCTGCCCTGATAAGGCCCTATCTGGAGTACCTGCTAGAGAGGGTACAGCAAAGGGCTACAAAGATGATTAGGGGACTGGAGCATCTCTCTTATGAGAGAAAGACTAGAAAGACTGGGGATCTTGGGTCTTTTTAGTCTGGAGAAGACTGAAGGAGGATCTCATCAATGTCTATAAATACTTAAAGGATGGGTGTCAAGAAGGGGGGGGCTAAACTTTTTTCAGTGGTGTCCAATGACGGGATGAGGAAATAGGCACAAACTTGAACATAAGAAGTTCTATCTAAATATGAGGAGGAACTTCTTCACTTTGAGGGTGGCAGACCACTGGAACAGGCTACTCAGAAAGGTGGTAAAGTCTGGAAACATTCAAAACCCATCTGGACAAATTCCTGTGCAACCTTTTCTAGGATAACCTGCTTTGGCAGGGGGTTGAATAAGATGCTCTCTAGAAATCCCTTCCAACCCCATATCACGCTGTGATTCTGTGATTGTCTTACTGTGGGAGCCCCCATCTTGCAGTCCATCCACTCAAAAGGTTTGGGAAGGGAGGTTGGTGGTAAAGACTAAGGCAAAAAAGTTGCTGAGTACTTCAGCCTTCTTGTGCATTGTTACCAGTTTGCCAGTCTTGCTCATTAGGGGATGTAAGCTCTCTTTTTCTGGCTGACTTGCCTGTAGAAGCCCTTATTATTCTTGGCATCCTTTGCCAACTTCAGTTCCAGCTGTGCATTGGCCTTCCTGATACCACCCCTACACAACCAAGCAACATCCAGAGACTCTGGCCAGGATACCTGTCCTTGCTTCCACTGCCTATGCATTTTCTTCTTGTCCTTTAGTTTGACCAGCAGGTCTTGACTCAGCCATGCTGGTCTCTCACCTTCCTCTCTTGATTTCTTACACCTGAAAATCGAGAGTTCTTGCACTCTGTGGAAAGTGTCCTTCAAGATCTGACAGCTCTGTTCTGCTCCCTTGTTCCTATGGGCAGTTTCCCAGGGGGTCTTACTGGCTAACTCTTTAAAGTGCTGGAATTTTGCTCTCCTCAAATTCAGGGTCCTAACTTTACTCTTTCTCTGACCCATATCCTCACGACTGTGAACCTCACCAGTGCCTGATCACTGCAGCCCAGGCTGCTTCCAATCTTGACATCACCAATTAGCTTTGTGTTGGTGACCAACAGGTCCAGTATCACATCTCCTTTGGTAGGACTGTCTGTTACTTGTCTTGAGAAGTTCTCCTCAATATATTCCAGGATTCTCCTGGATTGCCTACAGCTCACTGTGCTACTTTTCCAGCAGATCTCAGTGTGGCTGAAATCCCCCATCAGGACAAGAGCCTGCAGTGCAATGCCTGGAGTAAGAATGCTTCATTCAATAGGCTCTCCTTGATTGTGCAGCCTGTAGTAAACACCAACCANTTGGTAGGACTGTCTGTTACTTGTCTTGAGAAGTTCTCCTCAATATATTCCAGGATTCTCCTGGATTGCCTACAGCTCACTGTGCTACTTTTCCAGCAGATCTCAGTGTGGCTGAAATCCCCCATCAGGACAAGAGCCTGCAGTGCAATGCCTGGAGTAAGAATGCTTCATTCAATAGGCTCTCCTTGATTGTGCAGCCTGTAGTAAACACCAACCACATGACTACCTTTGTTACCTTGTTTTCTAATTCTTACCCTTAATCTTTCAATCTGCTCATGTCTGTTCTTCAGAGGCAACTCTTCACAATCTCTCTATTTCTTGATGTAGAGGGTAACGCCTCTGTCCCTCCTTCCTTGTCTGTCCCTTCTGAACAGTCTGTAGCCATTGATAGACAAACTCCAGTCATGGGATTCTCCCCACCAAGTTTCAATAATGGCAACTAGTTCATAGCTTTCTAGCAGCATGATGGCTTCCAACTCCAAGGGAAGTGGCTTCTTTTGTTCTGTCTTGTTTTCACTTTTCCTTAAAACAAAGAATCTACCACTAAAATTAACCATGAAATGCCCCTTAGCATTGATTCTTCTCTATCCGACACTATTGATAGGTACTTAAAACCTTGCAAGGGAACATTAAAACACCTTTGGGCTGCTGGGTTTTACATGCCATACCTCTTTTTCACTGGACTATGGACCCCAAACTGGCTACTAACTCCTGTGCTTTCCTCCTTATTTCAGCCTATTGCAGAGCCTGGAGGATTCACCTGAAACCACTCACTTCACTGCTTGTATATGAAGAGAGCACAATCTTCACTGCTTTTCCTTCACCTTCTTCTTTCCCTTCATCCTTCTTATGATACATGAGCTTAAATCTAATACACAGCTGTAAGCAATGACAAATACCTTATGTAGCAATTCATGAGCAAAGACAATTTTGTCTGATAGACTGGTAGTTAGTAAAACCAAACTTTGAGTGTATTTTCAACCAGCAAAAATGCTTTTGGGGTTTAACAAAAAAAAAAAAAAAAAAAAGAAAAAAAAAGAAGAAAAAAAAAAAGAAAGAAATCAAACTCTTCCTTCATTGTTTCCTTGATTTCTCCAAACCTGGGTCACTTAGCATGGGTCTCAATAATCTGGGTCATCTTTAAGCATTCTGTGTATTTTTAATAAACTGGATGTTCTGTAATAATCCAAGATCATTCAATAGAAATAAAAAATAAAAAATCCCAGCTATGGCCTAGGAACACATTTTATTGAGGAATGTAGAATATCTGGGATTCAAATTGCACTGTTTTCCAAGGTTCTCTAGATTGAGAATCTAAACCAAGAATTACCTGTACCCTAGCATTATTTGGAGTAATTAAAATACTATGAAAGACAATATAAATAATCACATGTACTTTGACACAAGTACTATAGTGTTTTAATGTATGCTTATTATCTTGACATAAAATGTACATAAAACAAAACAAAAAGCAGGTGAAATTTGTTACTTTTTTTTTCACTTTAATACAACCTCCCAGACTTCAATCTTGCTAGCATTTATGCATACACTTATCTGTAAGCACATAAATAATCCTCCTTATTTCAGCAGAAAAATTCATCTGCTTTAACTAAGCTTTAAAGACTTCCCAAAGAATCCATTTTTAAACACATTTCAAAAGTTGTGTTGTGAGTAATGTAACTTACGTTTAATTATAAGGGAACTGTATTGCTTCTCTCAGAGATGAAGCTGGGGCTCTGTACTCTAGGGAAATTAGCTACCGTACATATTGATTTATTTATTTTACAATGCTCTGTTGGCACCCATCAAATCACTGAAAATTTCAAAGTTGGCAGATCTGACCAGAAATCCAGAGAGAAAAGATGCTGAAATATTCCCAAACAAACATAGAATGCCAAAAAGAGCTCAGCTAGAGAGGTTTTGGATCAGGGAAAAATTAGGCAGAGCATTAGCTTGAGCTAGATTCAAAACAGGTTGGTGATTTGTTTCTCCAGCCTACTTTACAATGAAATTAAATCCAGTCCCACACTGGGTAAGAATGAGGTTTGTCCCAGTTAACAACAATGAACTGAACAACAGAATAAGGTCCTGCGTTACTGTGACTGTCCTTTTTCAGCAATATAAAGATGGCAACTTGAAAGTATTAAACTATCAAACAATTTATAACACCATACCGATTTATATGAGATGGGGATTTGGCTCTTAAAATCATTCTAGCTTGCATGCAGTAAAATCACACACTACATCCCAAGTTCAGCACACTCTATCAGTGCATCAAAATTGTCTGCTTGATCTATGGGATGAACTATGCACAGTCACAGGACTGAGTCCATAAACCTGGACTGAATTAATTAAACTGAGATCATCTCACTTTGTCTTTTGGGTATGCTTTTACTTAAGGAGCTCAAACTTTTTTTAGCACAGTGTAGGATCTGTCATGCAGTGATGCCGTGCAAGTAATCCCCATTCAAAATGGCTTTGCACACACAAACAGCTATCAGTGAGGATGTGATCAGGCCAATGTGATGTGTTGCTTTCCCATCACTCCCAGCACAACATTGGGCTCCTGATCATGAGCAACAGCCCAACAAAACAAAAAAAGAATCCTCGCACAAGATGGAAAACCAGCCAACAAGGTGGAAAGTTTTGCTCATTTCTCGTTCCTTGTATCAGGAGATCTCCAAGAGTATGCCCAAGAACTGCTTCCAGCACAGACAGACAGAAGACATGCTTAGCAGCAAAGAAACTTTGCTGAAGGTGCCATATGCTCCTCACAAACCTCCTTTCAAGACAGTGTTGTCCAGCTCCACCTTCCACTGTGATGTGGCTGTACAATGAGGGGCAGGTGCTTTGAGAAATAGATTTCCAGTAATTTTTGTTTGCAGACCAATATATTCATTTTGATGGACCTGAAGATCAATAATGGAGCAAATCCGAGATGGCTGATAGGAGATTTGCTTTTGTATCTACTTGTCAGCTGAAAGGTTTAACACAAGGGGTATAAATGTTAAGTCTCATCTGCAGAGGTTTGTCTAAAGACAGTAAATTTTCTTCTGTATGTCAGTCTTCAATACACAGGTCTAAAATTTCAGCCCTATTTCCAAAGCTTATTCTCCTAGCTTATTAAGGCAATAGTCATACTTCAATTGCCTTTCCTTTATTAAAAAAAAAAAAAACCACCAAAACTTTAAATGCATATTAATATCACAATCAAAGCCATATGGACTTCCATGTGAAATATTTATATTCACTTCCTCTCTCTCATTTTTGGTTTTTATAGAATAGAGAGAAGTGGAAAACTGGAGAGAAAAAAATTATATCCTTGAAATTGCATGTGGTTAACATCAAAACATTTTAATTGAACTTCACATTACAGAAATCCAGATGGTCCATGTTCTGTTCAAGCCTCAGGGGACTGCAACATGCTACCATGTGTAAGATGCATCATTCCTTTCCTCTTCCCTGATGTGCAAAGAACTTTCAATAAAGATACAAAGGCTGGTGAAATCTCTATCGTACTGTCTCTTGGGGATGCAGAGAGATTTCGGGGAATGCTTGAGGGATTTGAGACTATCATCCTTTCTTTACAGGATGATGCAAGGGATCTAGTCCTCAGTGGAGGTAGAGGAGACCAATCTGACCTTCAGCTGTGATGAATCATTTCCATAAATACACCACATCTGGATCTGGCCCCTGATTTAGAGCAACTCAGGATCAAGACACCAAGATGGGTAAGTAGTTGTGTATTGACAGTCATCCTGTCTTTGACTTTCACCTATAGAGCATAGTTTTATAGGGCTATCACACCAAGGTAACACCATGCTTGCAGTGTGACACTGTGGTGCACTCAAATGTAAATCTCTTGCTCTATTCTCCAGATGTGATAAGGCACATCAGTGCACCTGGTGCTGTGGCATTACAAGATTTTCCTGGGTACCACCAATGATCTCCCAAGCAAAGAATAACCTATGTAGACCTGCCATGACTTATACAGACCTGACCCACTGTCATTGAAGCTTATATGGCAAAACTGGTAGTAATTCAATTACACTAGGTAGTAGTTCCACTTACATGAACATTATAATATCTTTTTTTAGATCTATTCTCAAATTGATTCAAATCTGGATGTGCTGGAATTTCAGGCAGCCACCACCACTCCACAGAAGGCCATTACCTCCCACGAGTTTCCTTATCTCCTCCTTAAACAGAAATTTAAGACACAAGACAGACCATAAAATGCAAGTTCCTGACTCCTTGGGAGCAGAAGGAAGGTGGGCACAAGGACTGTCATCCAAAACTAATCAGAATAACGTTTGGTGTCTTCCTCTCATTTTTAAACTGCCTTTGCCTATGATCAATGACCTTCTGCAAGTGTCAGTATAGGTCTACAGATAAGATAAACTGTGAGTGCCAGGCTTAGAAGAAGATTCGCATCAGACACACCACTCTCTTGTAGCTGCCAGCTTTCGTAAGGAGTAACAGAACATTTTAACAAGCGACTGAAAGTGCTGCAAAGGCATCTGAATTGACAGGCTGATGTGTGGAGAGTGATGGGATAGATTTTCAGCTGCAAAAATATTGAGCTCACCAGTGTAAGAGGAAGTTTTATGGTCTCAGGCCCATTTGGGGGAAAAAAAAAAAAAAGAGAGAGAAAAACCCCAACAAAACAAAACCAAACAAACAAAGTGAAAATTAAAAATAACCCGAGACAAAGTACTTTTGACCTTCATCAAGATGCAATTTCTGCAAAAAGCTACTAAGAAACATGTTGTCATCGTTCTTGGCTTTTCCTCCATAATATTAAAAGGAAAATTCTAAACAAAGCATCTAATAAAATTTAATGCTACTGCTCTGGCCTGAGCAAAACACAAGAAGAGCACATAGTGAGGCTGTACGTTTTCCTCACAGGCTGCTGCTTCCATTAGCTTTGAGGACCTTTCACCTTTGTGGCCTCAATATTTAAATGTTCCACTCAGCTTGCTGGAGAGGTTGCCAACTTACCACGCTTCACTAAGCAGTTCAGTGAGCTGGGGAAAGTCCATCTCCTGTGCTTCTGCATGCATTCTGTGGTGTTAGGATAAGAAGATAAAGGATAAAAAAAAAAAAATTAAAAATAAGAAGAGGAAGTTGCAAAAGATGGAAGGGAAAAGAACAGCCTCGGGAGAAGGAAACTATTATCTCTGCTATCTTTTAGAAAAAATAGGAAAGAGAGGAGGGTGTCAAAAGAGGGGGCCAGGTCCTCACTGGGACTTACTAATGTGAGACTCTGCAGATACTATTTCTAATCAAAAGGGACTGGTTGTGGTGTCAGCAATACCGTATGGGGCATGTACAGGAAAGCTGGACTGAGATGACAGGCTTGGAAAGAAGAAAGTGAACCTTTACCTTTGGTTGATGTCAGAGGGTGGATTAGATAAATTATTTTAGAAATAAATATTAAATCACATTCAATATTAAATTATGTTAAATTTTAAAAGAAAACTGACCATAATGATGATTGTAAGGTGACGGAACTATCATGGCTTAACAAGCTGGCACACTTCATCCAAACCGTTGTCATGGTCCCTGGGTACACCCTCAGCCCAAGGCAAATGTACAGCAAATTGATTTAGCTTTGATCACAGGGAAAGAGGGTTAACTGAAGTCACATTATTTCACATAGCACATGGCAAATTATTGCAGTTCAGTGATGCACGGTAACTTGTGACAGCACACACTCTGTGCTTGGAGATGTGCTGGGCCATGAAATAATAGTCTGAGTCCTCACCACTGAGCCACTTGAGCAGGGAAAAGCACAAGAGGCAAAAATGGGTGCTCTTAAAGTGGAAAGAAAAGGGATGGATTAAGTGACACCACAAATTTTTCCAGTGCTCCGTCCTGAGAACATGCAAGTGTCGTTAAGACCAAATTAATTTCCAGAGTGAATCCAGAGAGGTCTTTGCCACTCCCAGTGTTTGATCACAACTGTTTGCTTTGCATTGCAGGGATTCCTGTGGGCCTCTGGACAAACTGGTGGTCAGCCACACAGAGATACATATTTGCTTAAGACTTAGCTAATACCAGTATGCTACTCTGTTAGCTGGTTTTCTGCTGTTCCCGACTCTCCTGTATGATTTAGGAGCAATCAAAGAGTTTTCTACTTGTTTCTGTTAGTTGTATCTTGGTTAAATTATTGGTGTTTGCTTGACTGAGTGTCATGCATCAGTTGTTGGCCTACCTATTAAAGTATCAAGATTATAATCCTATACCAATAGCTGGGCCAAGCAACTTAACCCACACATAGCCCATGCCCTATGAGCTGTTGACATGCACATTTTTAAAGTTAAAATTCACACAGCAGAAAAAATACCTCTCTCAGTTCATTAAAAAAAAAAAAGACAAGACACCAAAAAACCCACCAAGAATAAAACTGCAAATCTTTATAAGGTTAATGTTTATCATCCTGTTTGCTTTCCCTTCTCTATACTGCTTTTCCCATCTGTTTTGGTTCCACTATTTATGTCATTTTAACAGCCACCCTCTACCTCCTCTGAGCTGCATAGATTTTCAAACTCGAAATAAAAACAAAGCCACTGTAAAGCACACTGAAAATTGTCACAGCAGTCCCAGGACTCCCCAAGCCAAGGAGCATTCTGTCAAAAGGCAGGCACCATATGGAGCGTGTTTATTGCTCTCAGCGCTGCAGTCACAGCAGTCTTCTTTGCTTCTCCCTCTAAAGAGGGGAGCCTGGAAAATGTGAGCTGCTCCTGTATTTATTGTCCCTCTCCATACACACACAGAGGCATACGTTCAAGTCCAAATGTATGCTTTAGGTAAGGGTAACAGCAGCAGCAGGACTACAGAGGATCTGCTAACAGGACAAGGCATTCTGCTCCGACAAGCAGAACGAAAGGCTTGATTGGCAATGCTGAAAGGCAGCCGGCTTATTTGGTATGAGCTGCCTGATGAGCGAAAGCCAAAAATACCCCAGTTATTAATAATAATGAATCACAGGGAGAAAAGTGAGAGGTCACAAGCTCCTCAGCTATTTGCACAAGTTGCACTTACTACTAGTGAGGGAGAAATAAGCATAAAGTCAGAGGAAATGGGGAAAAGGGGAAGGGAGATGCAGATATTGCAAGTGGATTTTAAGGGCTTTGACTGAGGAACGGGTACCATAAGGAGGTTTGTTTTCCTGTGCCTGGCCGGTCAGCTATACTGGAGCATATCTGTGTGATAATTAGTTGGATGAGCATCTTTTCCCTCCCAGCTTGTTGCCAAAATGTTGCTGAGTGCTGAGGCCAGGCCTTCTTAATCAAACTGTTGATTTTGCTGTGTGGTCTGAGTTGCACGCATATCTGTGCAGCTGCCACTCCTATTTCCAAGGGCTGAAGGAACTGCTCAAGCACCTGCAGAGCTCACAGAGACCCAAACTCAGATATGGAAGAGGGAAGGATGCAGTTGAAACTATGCTTTGGAGAAGAAGAAACCAAAGGGCACTATAGAAGATGATCAGAGTCCAGTACCATCCCCCTCCACCCACCCCAGTCCACGTTTAATGGTTTTGTGACCCTGTGAAAACCATGTAAATATAAGGACATTAATCTTGTCCTTCTTTACCGAGCTGTCCTGAGGTGAAAAATCCTTCACTGAAGTCAAGGCATTTGGGGTCATGCCCATGCAGTGCCTGGGTGACTATCTCTGACGGCAAGTGATAGGAACGAGCAGCTGTATAAAAGCCCATGCTTATAAGCATATACCCACATACACAAGTACTTCTGTAGATCACTGGCTCATAAAAAGAAATTTGTCTAAATCACAAGCAATTATGAATTTCACACTACCCAGACTTTCTCTTGCTGAATAATGTCAGGCCTTCCTGTAAATTGGTAAATTCCCAGAGAGTTCTCCCAAGACCTCTGGCTGTTTCCTAAACTCAACACCTTCCTGAGACAATGCAAAGTGATACTCAGCTCTGAACTCTGCCTTTGTCAGCATCCAATTACTGGATGCAATAAGAGATGCAGTCCTGAACACCACACATACACAGCGAGGGTTTCCAAGGCATTTGGAAAGTCCTGTCCATAAAAGCTGAAAGTGACTTGCCAGATCATGCTATTCCACTTGTCATTCCACTTCCACAAAGCCATGATTTAGATGGAAATCATCATCTGCAGTATGTATGGTGGGTTTTGTGCAGTACACTTGTATCTGAGATATTTTCACTCTTTGCAAATTTAGCTTCTGTGCATAGTTGCAGACTTTAATTTCCAGTTTTTAGTGCACCACAGACACCAGCTGTACTTTGACCAGTAGTGGATAATATGAAGGACACCAGCGACTGGTAACATTTGGGCTATTAATGTTAGAAAGCATAAAAACAGAGAGTGTTTGAATAGTCAGATTTCTCACCACCAGCCTTTCGAGAGTGACTTTTGACAATGAGTATTGCCCTCAGGAGCACAGACTCAAAAGAACAAAAGCATTGGCATGATCAAAGGTGACAGTGACCTTTTCCCTTTTCCCATTTCGATCAGTAAGGAGACAAAGAAAAGAAAAAGAAAATAACACATACACCAAGTCTTGAGAGGTTTTGCCAGGCTTGGAGTTGAAGACTACAGTGAAATCAGTTCTTCTACCCTAGTAGAGTAAGCAGGATAACTCTGCCCTCTATATCCTGGCCTTCGTGGACAGCAATATACAATGTTCTGCTCTAGCCATTACCTAAGTGAAGTCTCCATCTTTACAGGGATTTTATGCCTCAATCAACGCCGATTTGTGTCGCTACTTCACTCTGCGTTTGTCAGCATAATAAAAATAACTAATGGTCCAACTCATCTAACACTGAAGTCAGAGGAAGAACAAGGAAGAAAATGAGATAAAAGACATGAAATATTCCATCTTTAGAGTGGTGTTTTATTAGCCTTTGTTCTCTTGGTACAACTAAATCCTCGTGCATGAGGCCTATGATTACACCCAGTTGGGAAATTCAGATTTACGTTAACATAGAGAAAGAAGACTAAATTATTATTTGGATCATGTGGCATAACTATATTAAATAAATGCACACTGTAAAGGACAGCAGGATCTCATCACTTGTTTAAAAGAGTTTATATTTTTATTTTTTAAAACCAAGGCGAGATCCACTATAAAGGGAGACCAAAGTGTGAGCAACTGTTACAAACACAAGCTATTCTGAAATACGTTCCTAAAGCAGGTGAAATGATTTATCCTCTGAAATTTGATTTTAGGAGTGTTTTTTATAAGCAAAAGTATCATGGGACAGTGATGTGGGCACTCAGGCCACCCACATTCACTCTTGGAATCTTGGTGCTTGGATTTTTGTGAACGTTAAAAATTGGACAGGAATCTGAGTGAATATGATTGAATGGGCATATAAAGTATGCAGCATTGCAAATTCACAGCTGCAGGCAGTCAAGATGTAATTTGCGCTAGCATCCAATTAGTAGCCACCATCCAGCTAGAACATGAACAGCATAATTTCTCTGATAGTCAGCTGCCTGCCTGCAACCTGTTGTGCCCATTGAAGGCACTCAGTAATGCTCTCTCATCAAAAAAGAGGGTGATCTTAACAGAGCACATAGAAGAAAATATTATCTAGCTCTCTCTGAATTGGAAATTAACACTAGCTGATTTGGGAAGAATAAGATTTTCTCACCGGAGAATCTGTAAGTATGCCTCCATGGCTTGTTGTCAGTCTGTTCTGCCACTAAAGATGTCATCTTGAACTCTATGGGAGAGGTAGCTTCCAAAACAAAATTTGTCCTACAGGTCTGAGGCACCTATATCAGTATGGTTTATCTTCTATCAGCCTAGAAGAGCAGCTTAGTTTCAAGATCTACTTTTTACACAGACAGAGTAAGGAGAGATGCAACTCACTCCAAAGCAAGTTGGAAACTCCTTGTTAAAGTAAAACTTACTTACACTTTTCTTACTGTAAAACTGCTCCAGTTTAAGCATTGCCAAAAAAATTATATCAATGAAATTTGGCAAGTGAATCTTAACTTTGACAGTTGGATCTCAAGGACACTCTGTCTCGAGGTACTAGAGTTCTCATTTTTGTAGTGCATTGCAAGACCACTATCAAGATGTATTGTAGCAGAACCATCATTCCTTAGGTCTTCAACCACCTAAGAATTCCCCTAATCCTCAATTTATCCATTCTCTTGAAACAAAGAGTGTTTTAAAATATTAGAATAAATAAATTAATAAATTAATAAATGAAGTGTGCATACATGTCTCAACCCTCAAAGGCAGGTTTGACAATGAAAGGTCATGTCCATGGTAAAATGATATTACATGCTTGGAAGCACTGATACATTTCTGAATGTCTCTATTGCAGGAGATAACGAAAACAGCATTCACAATGCTGAACAAAAAAGAACATTGTCCTGTAACTGGCATAGATAAATACTCTTTTACATTGGAATCCACTGATGACATCTCATAATTGTACTTAGAAGCCTTGCAATAAGAACAAAAATTATAGCAAACACTTTCATGCCTTGCTGGTCTGATATCTTTGATCTCCTACATAACCCTTTCCTTCAGAGTGACCAAATGAGTTGCTCATGTACCCTAACTGGTACAACTACTGCTTAATTTGTCTTTTTGCTGTAATTTTGATAGACCAGTAATTGTCTCCAATGACAGGATAATGCAGAGAAGTAGTGTAGTCGCCGCTGCTAGTGCCGTGTTATTGTTCTTAATTACAACACTTTTAATTTGCCATACAGCATGTCTTTATGGATTTTTTTTTAATTGGTTGCTCAAATTATTCTCTGAGACTTACTAACAGCTAACTTCAGAAACTGCTTCCAATGCAAAGCGGTTAATTACGAGCCAGCCACAAAGCGGACAAAGGCTTCATTTGTTTCATGTTCTAAAGGAAGATCAATTTCAGGAAGGACAAGGGTATCTCCGGAAACACTACGTCATTCAAACTTCTTAAAATTCATCTAAAAGCGTGGAGAGAGTTGTCTGATTCTTGACTGAGAGGAACTTCTTCCTTTTCCTATCTTATACTTAGCTCTTAAAGACCTGCACATCACATCTTGGGTTTATCAGAGTTAAAGTCCTCCACTCCAGTTTCAGATAATCTAGCTGCATCAGCTGGGCTCCTTGCAGAGGTGAGATATCCAGTAATGTGGTTTCTAAAGTCAAGTGAGTGCCTCTGTGCAGCACTTCATAGTGCTGCAAGGAGGCATTCATTCCAGCTGGCCCTCCCTAGAAGAATGTCACTCTTTGCTCTGGAGCACAACAGGGAAAGTCAGTCCTCTACTTATCTTTATTTTCCTGCTCAGAGCATCTTATTCCCCATCCTAAATGCCATGGAGTTGTGAAATATCATTTCTATGTTTTTGGCTGATAAATCAGTGTCTAAAATGCTTTCACAAGTAGTTACCTTACTAAATCCTCAAATCCAGACTGCAAAACCAAATGTGACCCATTGGCAAAAAATAGGTAAAAAACCTGTGTCCCCTCCATTTCCTCAGGTATGATAATGGTGTTCTGCTGGATTTAAATCCAGGCTGAAGCTGCTACCCCAAACCACCTGAATAAAAATAAAGTCACCTATCCATGGGAAACATAAGAGATGGGGGTAGGGGTAGGGGAGAAAGAATGATAATAGATCAATTTAGTTTGGTCCCCTACAGAATAAAAGACCTTCTACTACCTTAATTCTGATGCAAGACTTGGGTAAAATAACGAAGCCTGTGTCATTCTTGTTTTAGTGCTGCACCCTTTTAAATGTAGATGAGGATCTACGTTTTCTGAAAGGTCAGCTGTGACTCAACCACTATTTTTATGTTGTTCCGCAAATTGTTACAGTGAATCACTGTGTACTTTCCCTCACATTCATAGAGATTTTATGTTTCTTCATCCCTTGTTCTCCAAAATAAAAGCGGTCTAGACTGAGAAATGCAGTGTGTAATTTGTTCATTTTATGTGGGAGGAAAGCAAAAAATACCTTAATTCTGTGAAGCACATCTGGCCATCCTTAAACCAAGGTTTCCTATGGAGTTTAAAGGTCAAGCAAATTTGATCAAAGGAAATTTCTACCATCATTAATTTCATCTGCCTTTTGGTGAACAAACTTGAGTGAGTCAGACCTGGCTAAAAATGAGCACACCAGAAAGTGTGTGGGCTGTTTCTGAGGTGAATGTGGAATATCCTGAGCCCAGCTGAGCTCCAGGAAGGAAGTTTTTCACAAATATAAAGTATAACAACATGTTATAATATTTGAGTAACATATCATGAGTCAATACACTGTTTATGTACTCTGAGATTACCATATTAAAATGATGCTTTCTGACTAAGCAGAGCTGGTTCATGGACACCGTCAGTCATACCTGTTGATTTCATGCAGAAAGCAAAAACATTTTTTAATTTTTTTGCTTTCTTCAGCCCCTGGAAGTCAACAGATATGTGCCATATAAGAAGATGCAAGGAGGAATGGTAGAATGGATAAAATAGAACTGATTCTTGAGAAGCTAGTTTCAGTTTACTCCAACTCATATGTTTCTTTTAATCTTGATTCTGTTTAGTACACTTCTCTTTTTAAATTGTGTTTATTATTAAAAAAATTATTATTATTTAAATTGTGTTTATTGTAATGCGAAGACTTCCCTCCCTCTCAAGCTAATACAAATATAAAATTGTTCGTATCTGAGAGACTTAAGCATGACTCAGGGCATGTTTACCTAAAGAAAATATTTACTTTTCTTAAGTATTTACAGCAATAAAAGTGGAATACACAGTGGTCTTGGGCAGTGCCTTTAGACACTAAGAAACAGACACCCTAAAGAAAAGATTGCTAGACTGCAGTAATGTTGTCATGCAAAACTCTAGGGAAAAAAAAAAAAACCAACATGTAACTCAAGCAAGGATTTCCTTTCCCTAAAAGTAAACTTTTTTATTATTATTTTTATCAAGTAAAAACTCTCAAAGTTCAGAGGTGTATGATAAAGTTCTCTAAATATGGTTTATGCTGCCTAGAGCAGCCCAGTTGTAGGGCTTGTAGGTTTTGTACATGCCAGGCCAGCAATCACTAATTTTAACTAGATTCACTTTTACCATTCACTATTTATGTTAAATGCATAGGAACTCAAGTAAAGAAGTCTTTAATTTAGGTGACTGTATTAACTGCTTGAATTACGGAGGGCTAAAAAAGCCACTTCATTTCTTGCAGGCAGGAGGGTCAGAGAGGTAGTTCAAAAGATTAAATCTTTAGTATCATGAGAAAAATATCCCATGACTGTTCTGAAGTCCAGAAATGCTTAAGGTTTGAATCCCTGGAACTGTTTAAGGGCAAGCTAGGTGGGGCTTTGAGCAACCCGGTCTAGTGTGTCCCTGCCCATGGCAAGGGGGTTGGAACTTGATGGTCTTTAAGGTCCCTTCCAACTGTAGCTATTCTATGATTCTATGAATGACTGAGCAAAGAAAGTCTTAACTGAAGTCTCAGAAGAGCAAATGTTTCCGGATGAAACCAATTCTGATTCTGTATAAAGAATTGTGGTCCTGCTGTTTATACTTCTTGTTATCCCAGCAACCCTTCGAAGGATGAGACAACAACCCACCTACCCCACCTCCCCGCCCAAATTGCTTAACAGGTTTTGGCAAATAGGACCTTTAGAGAAACATTTGTAGTCAGAAATCTATATTTGGACAGATTTTAATGCATAAAAACTGTTCTTTGGGTCTGTAACTGAGTCAAGAGTTAAGCAGTCAACCCTTAAATTTCTGCTATTACTTTTTGTAAGTGATTATCATTAGCATATGTTTGCCAGTGCTAAGTACAGAGAATACCAGGGTAATACTAATTAAGAAAGAGAGAAAACTGTGAAGATTTTCTTGCTCTCTTCTGTTAAACTGTTAACATTATTTATGCTGTGTGTTACATTACAATACCTAAGATAGAGGTACCCTTGTTATAAGCAGTAAGCAAAAAACTAACATTAGAAAGTCCTTGCCATACGGGACCATACAAGCTAATTAAACAAGACTGACAAGGAAAAGGAAAAGCAACTGATGTGAAAACAAAGTCTCAGGTCGCATAACAATGGAGCTATGTGTAGCCTAAATACTTATCTTATTGTTACAAGATGATGCTGCAGCCATTTTGTCAAACTAAATCTTCAGACTAACTCTTCAAACGGGTGAGTAAGAAACAAGATAAATTGTTACAGGGTTTTGTAATGTGAGCAATTTTCATGAGGAATAAGATGGGCATTTGCAGTATAGAAATGATCTGCTGTAGAACACAGAGCACTGTAATGACAGAAGGACACTTTCATCGCCAGGTAAAAAATGGAATAATAAAATTAAAAGAAAAAATATGAGTGAGTATTTATATCTGGAGGAGCAGGGCTTGATTAGAAGTAATTAAGTTCAATTCTTCAGGCATTGTCACTGAA
Source organism: Nycticryphes semicollaris (assembly GCA_013400055.1). Classification (NCBI taxonomy): domain Eukaryota; kingdom Metazoa; phylum Chordata; class Aves; order Charadriiformes; family Rostratulidae; genus Nycticryphes; species Nycticryphes semicollaris. The sequence goes on from VXBJ01006969.1 coordinate 427,826, forward strand.
TTGTCAGCAACAAGAGGAAGAAAACATATTTTAAATTATGGCATAATTCATAACATTTGGTGGAGGTTGTTCTCTTTTAACCTAAACCATTCAGTTAAGAGAGGCTTACAATAAAATGAAACAGATTCATCTATCATTAATCAGACCAATCTGAAAGAGAGTGCCATCATTTAGAGCATGCTGTACAGCAATAGAGCACAATGACACATCGGAAGTGACAAATATTATTAATCATTTGAAATGGAACATAAGGTGGTGGCAGCTGCATCTATGATCACCACACTTAAAATCCAGCATTCCCCTTCCAAATGTAAAACAAATTGTTTGTCTTTGACAAAGAAATCACATCAGATGCCAGTAAAAGCCTTTCAGTTATGTAGGTGATTGTGTAATGACTGGAGACACATTTTCAGAGGCGCACTGCAGACAGTTGGTGGGTGCAATGTGCATCTGCAGAATGAATTGAGAAGTTAAAACTGAGGTGTGAAACCAACCAGAACAAATGTGACCTACCAAAGTAGGGCTGCCATTCAGTTGAACTGAAAATCATATTAGTCCCAGCCTTGAAGTCAGGCACCCTCTTGCATGATCATGTTCTGGACTCAGACCATCTCTGAATGTCCTGTTCCTGGGCTCTGATGTTATGCATGTCCTCAGGACTTTTGCTTCTGTCTAAGGAAGTTAGACTGAAATTTCTTGGTTGTGAAATGCCCTAAGTAGATATGTCTCATCTGTTCAGAAATTAAGCACCTGAACACCTGCCAGACGGAGCAGAAGATTCTACAAATACAAAAACTGCAAAAAAAGTGAAGAGCAAAAACCTGAACGTAATTCATCAAAGAACAGGAATGAGGAGGCACACCATATTTTGGGGTGACAGGTTTAAACCTCAACAAGGGAACTGTCATACTTTCCATACAACATATACTTAAATTGTAGAACCTCCTCCACTGTAGGATACCACTGGATTCAAAATGGGCAAATGTACATAGGAGGCCAACCAGGGTGATTAAGTGTGACAGTCAAATCCCCATTCCAGAAAGCCAGCGTACCACTAGCTGTGGGAACTTGAAAAGGCATTTGAAGAATGATGTTTTGCATTCTTTCCTTCTACACCCACAGCTGATCGCTCAAGGGCAGGACACAGGGCTGGATATATCGGTATAACTGTTACTATGCTGCTCTGATCTTATTTTACTCCCTGAGGAATAGAGTTATCCCTTTCTGACAATGTCACAGTAATGCAAATGACCAATCACTACTCATGTTGATGATTTTTGGCTTTCACCAAGTCTCAGAAACTCTTAAAATCATGCTGAAAAAAATGGGAAGACAAAAGTCCACACTTAACTCAGATGAAGCACTTTGTGAGTGGCTTCTCTTGGAAAGAAAATGCTCATAAATTAGGATCTATCTTAGCATACAGTATTAATAGCAATAATTTTGGGGAGGAATTGGAATGCTTCCAGTTTATACAAGTATAAAAAAATTCAGAACATGAGGTCTCTGGTCACTGACTTGAACCAAAAGTAATGACAACTGCAGTGAGGTTAGGAAATGATCACCGGGAGTTAATAAAACAAGATATAGTATTATCTTTTTCTTCTCTTATCTATTCAGTCTGACAAAGAAGAAAATTGTGAAGTGACTTGCACTTGAATCTGAAAATGCTAGCTAGCAAAGGGCTCTCTAATCCAGTACAGGAAAGCCTCAGAGGAACCAGGGGTAGAAGGTTTTCCACGCCAATTTCTCTCAGTAATAAGGCACAAACTTGAAAAATTGAGGCAGCTTAACCACTGAAGCAAATTTGCAGGGGAAGAGGGAAAGTGTCGCTCAGCTGAAGGACAGAGGCATTTCTAGAAGATAATCTTCATATACTCAACAGAGGAGTAACAGGGTGAATTTTATGGCCTGAGTGTGCAAGATGGAGGGCAGACTAGATGATAGACTGGTTCCTTTCTGGCTCTAAAATATATATATTATATTATATATATAATATAAATATATATATATTTTAAAAATTATTAGGAGCTGGAGGTGGCACCAGTATAATCCTGAATCACTGCTGTGAGCAAGTTCTAAATGTGGAATTCAAGTCTCCATGCTTGCACATAAACAGGAAACAGCATTTACTGTGAGCACTGTAGTGAAACTGTTACTGAAGCAGCATCTTCTGAGAGCATTGGCACTGCCTCTTGCTGTAAAAGTTTTCAGTTGTGATCTTGGCTGAGACCTTCAGGCCCTACTGTAATATGAATGATCATAATAATAGGATTGAATTACAGTCTTCTGCAGAGAAATGAATCAACCTCTACAGATATTTCCAGAAGAATATCTCATGGTTAATGGAAGCATGATCCACGATACCTGGCTGCTGACTGCCAGCACTCCACAGGGTGTTACAGCTGCAAATCAGCCAATCTCAAGTGCAATATGGAACAAATGCTTCTGAAGCAAAGTCAAGGCTAATCCAGCAGCAGCTCTCCATTGATATGCCTGGTGCCCTCTGCACCCCTCAGCCCTCCTGTGCCTCTGCTCAGAGCAGACTTTGAGGCTTGTAGTGAAACGTGTGGGCAGCATGATAGAAATATTTCTTGCCTTGTGATTTCCAGAATACCTACATATGCTCTCTGAAACATCAGCTTCTGCTCAAGCACTCCACCCTTGGGATCAAGAGAGCAGAAAAAAGGATGCTTTTAAGAAAAACTTTTCTCCCTTCCTCATCTTCTGGCCAATGGTGGTCCTTTCTTTCTCTACTACGTTGCCTGAGTTGGGCAAGTTCACAGTAAAAGTGGAGGTCATGATTCTTGAGGTGAGATGAAATAAATGGAGATTTTCCTGAGCTAGGGAGATCCTGTTTGCCACAGAGGATAGGACAAATAGATATTCCCAAGCCACTTACCATAACACAAAATTTTGAGGGACTAGAAGAGGAAGACCAATATTCCTGAAGATGCAGACCACGATCTGGGCACACCTTGAAGACAGCAAAGTGACAGTGGTAGATATCTCATAAAGTTCCTTCTTTGATGTGGTACTGTGACAACTGAAATTCACTTTTTGAAAATTTTAAAATTATATTTGTTGTGTCTTTCACATGTCTAAGCTTTTACCAATCTACCTCTGAAGAGACCTGGAGCATCTTAGAGCAAAAAACCTTCTCTGCTGGTACTTTGGGATCACATAAAATCATGAACTGGGGGACTGTGGTGAGAGGTGAAATAAACAAGTGTCTCAAAATGATAACAGTGATTTAAAGGAGACATTTACAAACAAGCTTGCACAACTAAAAGTCACTTTTTGAAAATTTTAAAATTTAAAACACCTTTTAACATTAGCACAAATACAAAAGATCAGACCAAATTCCCAACTTTTTTCTCTTTGAAAAGCACAGAGAACAAATTCTTTTCTATCTTTAATACTGAAATAATTAAATTTATATGCTTTGAAGATATCTGACCCTTTATTCTTACATGTAAATGTCAAGAAATACCAGCTCACAAACTGAAAAAATAATTTTGGCTCTCTTATTCTGCATCTTTTACCAATAAAGAACAATGCTTTTTTATCTCTTTAATTACACTCACAGACATCTGCTTAATATTGTGGATAAATATGAGATGAGCGCTACTGGATGGCATGCAATAATACTTCTTTACAAATGATGATGAATAAAGAGGAAGATGAATGTGTACAGATAGCGCATCAACGTAATGGACTGCTTTCTAACAGACATTTTTTATTTGTATTCTTTGCTGTACTGCATGTAAAATTAAATCTCCAGTTCAGTGCCGCAGACAGTTTTGCTTGAGAATAAATTTCTCTTTACTGAGGAAGAGCCTGGTTCAGTCTAAGGACAAACTGTGTCCTTGAGCCTGACTATGTCTAAACTATGAGTTCTTTAGAGTTTTTACCATAAAGATCCAATAAGCTTACAGTACTTTGCATAGTTTTGACAATGGTTGAAATATTGCAATTCTGACTGCAAATTCAGTCTTCCTTCAACAAAACAGAACCATCAATATGACAAGAAGAGACCTCCTGGGTCAGTGCCCATCTTACAATAAAATCCTTTTTATGGACATATCAGATTCCATGTAAGAAGAAGTAATTAGAATTTTTTACTTCTGCTATGCCTAAAAATTTTAAGTCTGTCAGGGTGCAACAATTAGGAGCAGCTTCCAAGTTCTTTCGGTGGTCAATGGGGAAAAAAGAGACAAGGCTGTAGAGAGTGAGTCAAATTGTAGGGCAGAGATGCAACCTCGTAGAATTGCTCATTTTCCATATTCACTCCAGATGAATCTGAGAACTACCATTCTCATAGCTCTAGATATTGGTGGATGATACATTAATCCTACTGGAGAATTCTTGCTTTTTTGTTTTCTATATGAGAAGATTACCTGTGGTGTTGCTCCTAAAGTATGTTGCATACCTGAATATACCATGATACCAGCTTGCGGTGGGTTTATCTTACCCAACCTGGGATGTGGGCATTTCTTCACACCTTCTCCTTCTCACCATCAGAAGACATACTTAGTAGATTAAATTGACAGCATGTTCCTATATCTTTTACACATGGCTCTGATCAATTACTCCATATCTAGTTCTTCTTTTATAATTTTCTAGGCCATGGGCCCTTGCCTCAGCTTATATAAGCCACTTTTGTTCCATGATGTGGAAGGACACAGATTTATACTTGGGGACTGCCTAATACGGACAGATGAATTGCATTCTGTCAGTTAGGGACCTTTACTATTGCTGAGTTGAACTTTATATTGTAAGAAAGAAGGGAGCACTTAAAGACTACTGCTTGAGAAAAAGTAATAGGATCTGCCCCCACATTGCATTGTGCACTATTATCTGGGGTGTGCAGGACTCATTGAGGTTAATTGAAAAGTTAGAAGGAAGCCACCTAACACTCCTCTGGAGCAGCAGGAATAACTCTTTCAGACAGCAAACTGGCGTTATACCACCTCAGTGGAGAGCTACTGAGAATCAGCCTCTCTTGCTGAGGTTTACATGGGACCACAGCAAGCGCAGACCCATGCATGTGCTGGCACAACAACCCAAGTTCTGTAGAAGCAGCTCGAGTCCCACTGCCACAGCTCCGCAGACTTTTCTCTCACTTTGTTTGGAAGTGCCAGACACCCCAGCTGTGCTCCCTAGGCTCCCTGGAACAGTGGCAGGAGCTTGGGTGTAATGCAGATGTCCCCCTGCTTCATTTCAACTGCAGGAAAGCCCTCCCCTGAACTCTCCTCCTTGAAGTCAACTTGTAGTAAGTTCTAGTTTAATCATATTGAAGGTGCTTTTGATACAATATTTCATTCTGATAAATATGCTTTTCCCTTATTTAAAAACATTTAAAATTTAATTAAGACCCTCTGCCAATGTCCTAAGCCCCCCAAGCATGTCTATATTACTAAAGCACATCATTACTTTACCAGAGCAATTTTATTCTAATTTCCCTTTTCTTGAGAACTCTGTTAGCAACAGTCCAAAAGTATCACTGTTAGCGATTGATTTCCCTCTGTTCTGTGCAATAAAGCTAAGGCTGTGTTTGTGTGTTAAGCAAACACCTTCATTTGAGGTGTTTTACCAAAAATAAGCAGCCTCAAGAACAGTTTAAGCAATAGTTTTGACTCACTGCAGTTTTGATTTATTTTGGTGGTTTGGGTTTAGTTTATTTGGGTTTGTACTGAAGGAAAAATGGAAAAAAAGGGTCTTAAGAGATTTCACATCTAGAAGCTTTTATTCACATTTAAAACTGCCTTATCGGCTGTGTACATCTAAATATGAAGTGGAAGCACCTTCAGAACCAATTTTTAAGCCTGTCTTTTGTGTTTATTTGGGCATAATAAGAAAAAAAAATGAAAAATGCAGATAGACCTCAAACTAAGAAGAAGGATCTTAAATGACTAGGTTTTGTTCCTCTCTCATATGTTTCATGTATCAACAATTAAGGAGCTAGGCATAAATAACAATAGCAATGCTGCTTTTTTCAGCTACAAAGCATTTTGCGAATATTAATCTAGGAGTAAGGAAAACAACACAAGGATGTATTATTAAAGCAAAGGGGAGAAATGTCTGTAAGACATATGTATAGGAAAGTTAAGACATTTTACAGGGACATTAGATCAGTAGTGTAAAGAGACACCCTGTATCACTCAATACGCTCTCTAACTCTTCATTAAAATTTTTCTGCATAAACTTATCCAGGTTTCTGAACAGAAGTTTGTTGCAATACCCACTTGCTATAGTTAGGCAACTTTAATGCTCTGATTTTTTCTAGCCCTACAATCTAGAAGACAGGGAAGGATCATGATCATGTAGAGATGATCTTACAGTGAGACTCAGCAAACTGAATTTGCTCTGCCCTTCACCTGCTGCATGCTCTTGAGTAGCATTCTTTGCCCTTATCCCAGTCTTTGCCTGTGTCTTTAATTGAACGACACACTCTCAGAATGGCACTGTATTTTTTCTTCCTCATTAGCGTTAGGCATGTTTCAGTGAGACTTTGACATTGGGCAGTATATATGTGCAGTAATGTAATAAAACAGTCTCAGTTATAGGTAATGCTACAAGGTCTGGATCATCTGTTGAATCATCTAACTTTCACTAAAATCAGGAAAAGGTGGAGACCTTGAGATTCCTTTAGTTAAATAAATACTCAGAGAGTTCTTTCATTTTTCCTTAAAAAGGCTGAAAATTTAGATAGCCCAAAGAGTACCCAAACACCTCTTATAGAATTTAACAAAAAGTTAGACTTCTACAAGAGCAAATTTTGGCTCTGATCTTCAAGATGCTAGAAAAAATCACGTGTCACATACAAAAGAAAAATTGGTTTGAATAGGTCTAGGGCAGATTAACATAAATTACCAAATCCAGATTTAGTAAGATAGCCTGCTCTCAAATCCTCACCTTGTCTGTCCTTTACTCCATTAGGTCAGCTTAATCAGTGTTTTAGGTGAGTTTAATAAAGCACTTGAATGAAGAAGTGTACTAGGAAGTCCTTCTCCAAATGTTATTTGCTTCTGATTATGCTTGAGTCAGAATTCTTCCATGCAGAATGTATTTAATCTGATAATACTGAAACGGGTCAAAGGAGAGAGAGCTGAAGACGCATTAACTTCTGTAAATGTAATAAAAATATGTCCTCTAAAGCCTTTCTTACTAGTAATGAGTTTTCAGTTTTCCGTACCTAGGAGATTATTCTCCTAAGGTCATCTATCATTTGTGGACATAGTCAGAAAGGTAAACAACAGTTTTTCTTGTTTTTCTTTCTGACTATGGCCAAAAATTCGTCTCTATTGTTTTGAAGTATTTATGTTCTAGGTCTTATTATGGGCTAAATTCTGTTCACAGTTATAAAACCAGCTAAAGTCCCATAAACTAAATCATAATCATAGAATCATAGAATGGTTCGGGTTGGAATCCTTGGATGTTTTCTGCCCATAAATGTGCATTATTGACAGCAGAAATTATGTCAGATTGGGTTTGGGATGTAAGGAAACACTGGTGATTATTGATATTTTCCAGAGCTGCTTCCAGACCTATTCTTGGTCTTCAATGCGTTGCATGTGTCACCTCCGATGAACAGTTTTAAGCTTTAATTAAACAAAATAGCATTATGTTTATAATACTCTATAAGGTTTAAAACCATTACCCTTTATCCTATCACTACACACCCTGATAGAGTCCCTCCCCATCTCTTCTGCAACCCCCCTTTAGGTACTGTAAGGCTGCTCTAAGGTCTCTTTTCCAGGCTGAACAACCACAACTCTCACAGTCTCTCTTCATGGGAAAGGTGCTCCATCCCTCTGATCATCCTTGTGGCCCTCTGCTGGACTCATTCCAAAAGGTCCATGTCCTTCCTGTGCTGAGGACTCCAGAGCTGGATACAGTACTCCAGGTTGGGGTCTCACCAGAGCAGAGGGGCAAAATCACCTCCCTCCACCTGCTGGCCACACTTCTTTCAATGCAATTGGCTTTCTGGGCTGCCAGCATGCATTGCTGGCTCATGTTGAGCTTCTCATTCACTAACACCCCCAAGTTCTTCTCCTGAGGACTACTCTCAGTCCATTAAAGCTCAGCTCATACTACATGCTTCCACTCCTGTGAAATCAAAAGAGCTAATCTGAATGCCAGCTGAGCAAGTTACCCTAAATTCATTACCACTGTGATTTCCATCATGATAAGAATTGAACATAAAGCAAAGCAATTTGGCAAAAGGAACAAGCAGGGAAAAACCATACAGAAATTCAGAATTCTTCTTAGATGTTGTATACATTATTTTATTAATAAGGTAATCAAGAGACCTCCGAAAGCCCGGAAGGTCTAGCACACAGCTTCAATATTCAGTAAAGCTTCACAGCTGGGACAGAAGTAGTTTCACAGACCACAGTCTCGGAGTCATTACTGTTGGAAAATGGTCATACTCACCCCTCTCCCCAGATGAAGTCTAGGAACCGTAACTGTGTTGCCAGCTTTATGCATTCTCGCACATAATGCATTTTTATCATAAAAACAAATGTAGCATCCAAAAAAATAGTGTTTTATTCACAGCCTGTTGGGAACCAATTTACTGCACTATAGACTTGAAAATGAAGATATAAAGTGGGACTAGAGACCCCTAATTATGCAAGCCAGCTACTGTAACCTATGACCATAAGTACATTGGGCATGCTGGGACTGACATTCAGAGTGCACTACACGACTTCTCACTTGCAGAGTAAAAGTGGCTGATACAGGATGGAAAAGGTTGTGAGCCCCACTATGAGGACTTTTACCAAGCTCTTTGTCTGCAAGGAAAGGTTATTTCATGCAGACTAATGGGACTGTGAAGCTGAAAAATAATGTAAAAAAAAAAAAAAAAAAAAAAAAAAAAAAAAAAAAAAAAAAAAAAAACATTTTNCAAAAAACAGTTTTGATAGAGCAATGTACAATAGAGACAGAAAATCTTAAACATCCTAAATGGATTCCTAGCTCAGGACCCAGGAATTCTGGACAACTCCATTCCTGGAGCCTGGGAGCTCTGAAAAAAACTCCTCTCTTTGATTCCTTTATTTGAGTGTGGCTTTCAAAGCAAAAATTCCTGTTCTTAAGAATTCGTATGAGTTGAAACAGGAAAGAGTTCCAGTAAGAGGCAAACTTTGTATGCATCCAAAGATACTTTTTCAATGGCAAGCAATTTCATTTGTTGTCTTGCTACAGCTAAAAGCACTGAATAAACCTGTAAGAAAAAAAAAAAAAAGATCAGCCAGTACGCCATTATAACCCCTGAAGAATGACATGCTATGCACGTCTTATATGGTGGTACAGTAGATAAATGTTAGACTTATTTTTGGTCATTGGCAGCAACACAGACACACACACCCACATAACTTTTCCTACACAGATATTTTAATTGTATATATAATATACAGATAGCTGATTTACACTACAAAGACAAATGGAAAGAAGTCTTTGATGTAAAGAAATGTCTGTAATATACAGGGTGGTACACACTTAATACTGTGTTAAGCACATGATAACTCTTATGATAGGGATATCAGTGTGATTTAATTACTGTAACAATAAGTTAATGACTTCTTTGTCAAAGTGAAAGGTGTATTTTATTCCTGGAGATTCTCATTCCTGACTTTCTTGTGGGTGCACTGCAAAAAGAAGGTACTTTCAATAAAGCATCCACAATAAGAGTTCAAAATAAGGAAGACAGAAGGGAAAAAATCTTGTTACAAAGAAGAGAAGCCAAAACTCCAGAAAACAGATCTCTGTATGTATAAAGATAGTCTTTCAGTATCAGTCACTGGTGGATATTATATTAGCGTATGATAAAGTATTATCAGAATTAGCAGTAATTAGCAAAAAGCACAAGGAGCTTGCAGAGTATTAATAGAACAAAATCATAATTAAAAGGTGCAAAGGTCTCAATAGCACAAGGCCATGAAGTCATGATTCATTGGAGCAGTGCAAGCAGGATTTGGCAGGAGGTGATCTCAAATGAGCCCTGTGGTCTCACTGACAGTGCGTGGAAGAAGGGAACAAAGAGTTGTGTTGTTCTCCTGCCTTTGCATCTGCATTCAGACAAGTCCTTATCTTCATCCCTGCCTCAGTTCCCCACCCCAGACAGTCTGATAAAGTAATAAACTCCTCAGGACTGCTGCTCACTGACCTGACACAGTTTAGCAGGAGGCAAGCAGCTGAAGTGCCTAAATTAGGAACTGATTTTCCAAAAGCTAGCAAGAGTTGTTGGAGAGAGAAGTCACAAAAATTCAGACCTGCCTGAGGGTATTTCAGTCACCTCTCTGTTCTTTTCAGAAACTATAGGGCGCTCCAGTGTAATAGATCTCCAGAACAGGATTGTTTCTGTGGTCAAGGGGAGGTGCAGATAGCCCAGGATACTCTGTCAATGCCGAATCTTCCAAGACATGGCAAGTTTCTAATGTGAACTTGCAATTTTCCAAAGGTTTATAATGCAAGCAAGTGCAGATGTGCTTCCTCACCCTTTCCAGAATAAACCTCTCACACAAAACTGATATCATTATTATCCTACTCTAGATTTAATAGCCATTGGCATTAGCAATTGAGGGTTTTTTTTTTTTAGTTTTCTAATTTTTTTGTTAATGCAGATAAAACAATTATTTCTTACTAATTTCACTTGTGGAAAAAGCTTAGCCATTTTACTATGTCAAAAAAAACCCCAGCTTGATGCAAATTATTTGGCCATGATGTCTCACGTTTGCCAAAGTTTAAAAAGACAAATTTTCAGAAGATTTTCAGAAGGAGAAGTGTGAAATATGCACTATTTCACTGATGTGAAAAGTCTGTGCCTTTGTATGGTTCCCTTTGCTCTTGCGGATCCTTTGATTTTTAACATTTATTTATTTTTCATTTCATGTTAGTATTCCTAAACAACACAATCTGCTAGAATTTCTGTTGGAAATTGCTCTGCTATCTTTTCTTTCCCATTTGTATAGCCAGATGAATCAGATACTATCAATTGATTAGTCAACGTGTTCACTTTCTCTCCTCCATAACTGTGAACATAAGAATGAATATTTATGAGAGTGTGTAATTAGACACTTGACTTTGTAAATCATATGGTGATGCTGTCAGTGAGGTTTTAATTTGCAGATGGGCTTCAAGTTTTACCTTCCTTCATGAAAGAAATTATGAATTTCCACATTAAGGAACTGGAAGAAAATATAACTCTGTTATCACAAGTAATTCACCAAATTATGTTTATGGTGATGTTTGCTACATCCTTCACCAAAGATCTTATAAAAAAAGCATGGTGGGCTAAGTGAGGAGAAAAATCAGGACAAATATGTCAGCACTGAGACAGTCTGAGCTTTCTACAAGAAAATGCTTCAATTTTATAGTTGTCCCTGTGAAATTAATATTTTTTAAAATCTATAAATCTATAAATCTTTTTTCTTCAGATATAGGTATATATTTTATTCTGACTATTCTTTCACAAATTTCCTGCTGATATTCAATTATTTTTGTCAGTTGCAATAATGAACTATACCCCCACTAACATAATGATCTATAAATTCTTCTATACATGTTATGGCATCTATAGAGTAAACACACTGTTGTATTAAGCCAACCTTGAAGATACATTTCTGTTCACAAGAAATCCGCACTCATCTCCAGAATAAGCGTGCTTGTTCCAAAACCAAATGTAGTGGTATTAAATGCAACAAGACTGAAGAGAGGAGGTGGTACAGAAAGGAGGAGGAGGGACTGGGCTCTGCATCATGGTGTGGAGCATCTGGTAGGTAGTGAGAAAGAGGAAGGAATTAAATGCTGATAGTGGGGGTTTAAGAAAGAAATACTGCTTGCCACTTTCCTGATTAAGCAGTGACATTTCTTTCATTTAAATGTTTTCACAGCTTTGGACCTTGCCACATTTCCATGTCATCCACCCAATGTCCTGTTGCCTCACTAGCCCAAATGCTCATTCCCCTCAGTTTGCTCTCCCTGCCTGTACAACCCTCATGCTCCCTGTTGATTACACTTTTTTCTCCCGTGCTGTTACTCAAAACCCCTAGTCGACAAAGCAAACCTCTCTGACTGAGCTCCCCTCCTGTATCCATGATCTCCTCCCAGAGCATCTCTCTCATCCAGTTATAATTTCAATAGTGTTCTGCAGGTCAGTGCTTTCAGACCTCACTCATGCATGTTATTCCTTGTGCAGGTTAGGTTTGGGAACTCTGTTTTAGACTCTCACCTTTCTCTCTCATTCAATCCTATTTTAACATATTTTATTAATCTCACCCAATTTTAAATATCTGGTGTACAGACACTTACACCTGAGCTGCACACCTGTACTCCATGGGTGGTAATGGGCATATGCAGGTTGTGATTAAAAACAATCTGGACACATACTTTAGGGTAGAGGAGGCTATGCCCTAGAGACTGTGCCTGTCAAAAATAACCTACTTCCCTGCACCTGCATGATCCCCAGGGCCAGGTATTAGTTTACCAACAGCTCTTGCCCGCTGACGAGATGCTGACTCAAGTCCTTAACTGTCTGCTTGTACCCCCATCCCTATGATGCGCTTGCCAAATGTTCCCACAGTACCTTCATACTGTATCTTATTCCCCAAAATTTGAGTACTATGTCAAGAAGACTTCACCAAGCCACCCTGGCCACCAGGCACACCATGTGTATATACTGTAAAATTCATCTTTGTACTTTATTCTAATCCACTCCTGCTCTCTCTTGTTTCTCTTTCTCCTTCCTTTTTTTTTTTTTTTTTTTTTTTGTGTTCATTTTTTTACAGTTTCTTGTGGCTTTGGCCTAAATCTTAAAACGCTTGATGAGCATTGAGCTGTAGAAATCATATTAATATTACACATATTTTTAATTAAAACTTCGTATGCATTTTAACTTTTCTTTTTATTAACAGTGATGAGAAAAATTACACAGCTATGATCAGAGCGGTGTAGCTCTTATAGAGGTTCTTGATAACACAACATTTGTTTAACTTAGTTGTTGCCTTTTATGTTGAAGAGTAGTTTCAGGGCCATTTGTCATTGTTATTAATTTAGGATTGTTTGATCTACAACTCATTATTTGATCAAATTATTTGATCAAATTAAGAGCAAACATTCCTAGCTCTTAGCTTCAAAACTTCAAGTAGCATGACAGCANAAGGCAGATGAACAGACAGGGTCCTCCTCAGATGTCGGCCATCGAAGAAAGAGAGTTGACTCCGTGATCCCTCAGCTTTTATACTGTGGATCATGTGGATGGGATGGAATACCCTAGTTGGTCAATTTGGGTCATCTGTCCTGTCTGCTCCTTCCTATAGGTGTCTTCCCTACACGCCTCTACACTTTTCCGCTTCCAGCCCTCCAACGGGGCAAATAACAAAACTACCTGACCTTGGTTGTTCTAGCAATAAGTATAAGCAAGGGCCTCTCTGCACCATTTCTTGGTATAATCAGGTCTTATCACTGTGAGCGTGCACAGTTTCTGAACAATATGCTGTTAATTTCAGAGTTTCGTTAGTTAAAAGAAGCCCAGATAAAAAAGTAAAATTTTAAAACAGAAAATTTGTTCGTTTTACCTCAAACCAGGACAGTCTTCAAACTTCTTTCAGTAAAGTTTTGCTTTATGTTTATAAATTGTGAAAATAATCAGAAGAAAAAAGCTAATAAGTTTCCTCCTGAAGACCTTCAAAATTCTTTTACTGGTTTTGTCTTTTTAGATAAAACATCATTTATGTGCATTTAGGGTATTATTCAACTTTGAAAATGAAAAGACATTACACACTTTCTTTGGGATACCACTAAGTTCTTCACACCCACAGTTCTTAATAGCTTTCTGTATGGATAAATTATTCTAATGTGTTCACATGTCTCATAGGTAAGGATGTAGCACTGAACTGGTTAAGGCCCAAATTAATGCCGTGCAAAGAACTGAAGTCACAACATAAGAATTTCATGCAAAGCCAGTGTGAGATTTCTCCTAGGTGATCCAGCTGGCTTGGTGTCAGACCTGTAGAGAGGCAAAAAGGAAAGGAAATGCCACATTAGCATCCCCTGCCAAAATAAAGATGAATCCTTAGTTTGACATTTCTCTGTCAATTTTAATTTTTGCAGAACAGAAGAAAAAGCTCCAAACTTGCACTGCTGCACATGCATAAAAGTTTTGCTTTTCTGAAAGCTTGCTGTTATCAGCTAAAACCTCACTGAGCAAGAAAAGCTCTTTATCAATTCAGACGTTAGGTTTATGTAGGCAATTCTGAGTTTTGGTCCATAACCTTGGATCTTTTTTATACAGTGGTCCAATACAGCCAAATAAGTTTTACAACCAAAGCTGATCAAAATGTTTCCTTCTCATTTATTTTTTTTTCCTGCTGAAAATGATTTATCAGTAAAATTTAGCTATTTGAACTACAGAGCTATATTGCTCCAAGAAGAAAAGAGTGGAATTTTTCTATAGATAAGTTTAGCCAGTAGTAGGAAGAATATCCTTATGGAGCAATTAATTCTGCTTTAAGTTTTATGAGAGTGAGCAAAGGGGAGAATTAACTTATCTGAGGATGAATCAAAGCTAGCTTATGAAAACATGTTTCTTCTTGCATTAAGCAAGTGTTAAGATTGATCACTTAGACTATCTATCTTTGACCTACATTTCTACTTTTCTGAAACATTTGATTTTTTAAGAAAAAAAAATGAAAACCATTAAAAAAACCAAGTTAGATTATTTCATTTCTAGGGAAAAACAGAGGGAAAACCACACATAAGCAAAAAAACCCTTCCCAACCACATCTGTGGAAGGTTGAATCATATTCCTGTCCTTTGTGCAGCGTGGAGGGCAAAGCCTTGCATAATGCTAAATGATAAGGATTAGTCTGTACTTTGTTATCTGAAGTCACACAGAATTACAGATTCACAGAATGATATGGAGGAGTCCTCTGGAGATCATCTAGTCCAACCCCCCTGCCAAAGCAAGTTCTCTTACAGCAGGTTGCACAGGAATTTGTCCAGGCAGGTTTTGAATGTCTCCAGAGACAGAGACTCCATCACCTCTCTGGGCAGCTTGTTCCAGGGTTCTGCCATCCTTAAAGAAGTTCCTACTCATGTCTTATTTAGAGGTTTGTGCCCATTTCCTTGTCCTGTCGCTGGGCACCATTGAAAAAAAGACAGGCCCAAACCTTTGACACCCACCCTCTAACTATTTATAGGCATTGATTCCCCCCTCTGTCTTCTCCAGACTAAAAAGACCCAAATCCCTCAGCCCTTTCCTCATAAGAGAGATGCTCCAGGTCCCTAATCATCTTTGTGGTCCTCTGCTGGACCTTCTCCAGCAGATCCCTGTCCTTCCTGAACTGGGGAGCCCAGGAAGTCAATGATGTTCTGTTTTATTCCTCCAGAAACTGTTTAATAAAAATGACTGAAATAATCCCAACTGAAAATGCTATTGTTAAAAAATTTGGACAGAAAGTGGGAGAGGAGAATTTGGGGAGAACTGGTTTTCAGGTTTTTAAGGGAAATCTGAAAACCTCTTGTGAGGAAAGAAAAGAATATCTAATTTTAATCCAAACTCAACATTGCATTAAAGAGGGGTTTATTAAAAAAAAATATATATCTTGTTCATTTTTAAGTGCTTTTTGAACCTTCCTGGACTATTTTTCTGAATATATCTAGCAGCAGTGTACTTCACTGATGATGTCTGGTTTCAAAAAGCACTCTGTTACATTTGTCACCTTTTTCTGAAAGGAAATGAGTTGCATATCCGTCACATCTTTGCTCTTTGTTCCCATCTGTAAGACGTTAATTAATTGTTCCACTACCTGTCTTTTGCTTTCTCCCGTCTGCTCCTTCTCCATTTCCTTTTGCTTGTCTTAATCCTCATCCATTTTTACTCCCTTCTCTTTCTTTCCTGGTTTGTGATTTATACCATCTATCATGTTCCTTCCAAAATCCAGCAGTCACCCAGTAAATAACATTTCTATCATTATTTAAACCATCTCTACAAACTTCCTCTCCTCTTCTATTCTCTCTGTCTCTGATGCAGCTATATCTTTTTTCCCTGAAATTATGTCTATAGTATACACTTAAAGGCTCATAGTGTTTCTATTAAGTCCGAAATCAACCACAGGGAACCTCAAAAAAGCATAAAATATCTAATTAATATTAATAAATTCAGTACAAACATTCTAATTTATATATGTATATATGACATTAATATTTAACACATTTTTATTTTGTGTATATATAGTTCCCAAATATATTTTTATTTAGTGCATCATAAGTATTCAGGCAAAGCACCCATTCTGTGTGATCTTTATGTTATTAAAACTGAATATACTGACCATCAACTATATTCTAATTGTCTAATTTAATTTTTATTTGATGAAATTTCATAAATGAGTAAACACCAATAGTCAATCTAAATCAAGGACAACAAGTACCCTGGAGATGGGATGAATTCAGAAAACTCCTGAAAACTTTTCAACCAGAGGATAATGCAGATGCAGATATGAATTTTACAGTGTTATCCTGCACTGATAAACCCCTTGAAATTTGTGAGTATCCTAATAAGGACCAAAATTTAATTTATAAAAGGGCTCCTTCAAACCATGTACATTTGAAAGGAGTCTCAAAGCCATAAACTTGATTACTCCTTGACAACTGCTTCAAACCATGGCAGAGAGTTGTGCTTTCATGCGACCTTGCAGAAGGCTGATGAGATCTGACAAGTGCCATATTTATGGAAATGCAAAAGCTTTACTGCACTGACATCGCTGTCACCCAAGACAGATCAAACAAAGAAGGCAATTGGCCTCCAGCTTCTAAATTGAACTTTTAATAACTATTAGAAGGTACAAAGCAAGCAGGACTTGCACTGCTGACAGCTGCGAGAATCCCACACATTTATTGGGAATTTAACTAGTCTGGACAAGAACCCAAAAGTTCCTTTTTCTTTTTTTTTCCTTCCACAACTGAAGTGGGTAATGCACCATTTCATTTCCAGAGAGGTGTGAACAGATTTGATAAATTCACTGATACATGCAACCTGCAATAATTAGAGAAAAGGAGTTGCAAAAAGTAATTGTGATGAGTTCAGCCATAATTCCATTTTCTTATATTTAGTAAAATGTAGGGATTTTTTCAACAGAGGGTTGTGTTTATCTCTCCATATGAGAGAAGAATAGAGGATATGTCATTAATGCTGATATGACCCACTGCTCACATTACAGCCCCAAGCAGTTGGGTTCTTTGGATATTAGCTACCAATGTCTCAATCTTTTAACAGTTTATTGCCCACTAAACAAATTCCCTTAGTGTGCTGAACAACACACACACAGGGCAATAAAGTACATATCTTTCTGGATTTCTCTATGCATTCTTGTAACTACAAAAGCATTCAGCAGCTCATTGTGCAAAAGGAATTATGTGGTTGACATGCTACTCCAGGGGACTGTAAATTGTCTGTGTGCACAGTGATCTCAGCTAGAGAAGCTGATATAATGTTTTCCAGTTGCTGGATATTCTGGTCTAAAAGGTCCTAGTCCTGGAATAACATGCAATATTGTGCATCCTTCCTAAAGAATAATATTTTTTTTAAGTGTTGGGTGGAGGGATTGAACCTTTTAAATCCTGCAATAATAAGTAACTGGGAGAGCTGATTTTTCTGCCGTGTCATTTCTCCCTGCGTGATGTTTTGTATCATGTCTCAAAGGAGACACTGACTGCTCAGAGATGAACCAGGACCAAATTAATACACACAGTCAAACCGCGCTCTCAGAATAAGCCCAGCTGGACATGCTCCAGGACAGAAGAAAAACACCTGCTTGATTCAGAAGTTATTAGCTGAGGTGCTGTGCTAACATATTTATACTGCTGTGCTAACCCATCTGTACTGCTTTCATGAGCTGAGTTATACCTCTGCTGAGCACCCACTGGTCTGAGTAAGATGAAAAACTGCTTGGTGAAAAGGTCTCTCAATGCCTCTGCAGCAGCTGGCTGAGAAACCACCCAGATGGGTCAACATGGGCACCCTCACACGTGTGACGGGTTGAAAACTCTTCCCACCTCACCCTTGTATTCCCCCTGGACATTTCTGAGACAAATTCAAATGCAGGAGATGCTGTATCAGTTATTGTATCTCAAAGTTGATGGCAGTTGTGGAAAAGAGAGAGCAAGATGGGCTTTTCAAAAGATGGTGGTTTATTCTCTGTTCATCTACTTGCTTTTAATATTGTAATGGTTTCTAATTGTAATTTATTAGAGGGAGGAGAGGGGATGGAGCACTGGAGAACACCATGTAGGTGTCAAGGTTTACTGAATTGTGGCAAATGCTAAATATATGAATATTTGTTTTTTGGAAATAAAGGGAGATTGTGTTTCACAGAGATAGTCTGAATGTAGGAAAATAACAGAAAAGCCAAATTGCTGAATGGGTTAAAGTGAGGGTTTAGCTTGTGTGATTCATCCTCCCAGCGTGACTCACTTCTTTTCCATACCCTGGTCTTCCTCACTGCACCCCTGCAGTGTGTGCAGCTCAGCACAGCCGCTGGAGTTAAAGACGGGAAACAAGTCCTGAAAATATATAGGCAGCTGTCTTATTTCTTAGCACCCTGCAGGGAGGACTTCAGAAAGCACAAGGGAGACCACATATCGTCTGGTGCCTGTCCCCATGCCATGCCATGCAGTTGGCTGGCGCAGAGCAGTGGGGGGTGTCTGATTGCAGGCTGCAAAGCTCATTTAGCCCCTTCCCTTGCCATATTTTCCTCCACACATCAGGGCAAACAAGGCTAATGCTTGGAGGACACACAGAGAAATGTTTTCAAGGGAACAGAGGAGTGTTAGATGCAAGATGGGACAAAAAGATGTTCAACAACCCTGTCTTACAGCTGAGGGGGATCTGGAGAGGATCCAGAGATGAGAGAGCCCAGAAAAGACACTGGAATATCACAGCTGCTGGTGCACGCAAAATGCTGAGATGCTTATGCTAACTAATAGGAAACACCCAAAAGAGAAGGGGATAGTCCCTGTGACTCCATACAAGTTAATAAGAACATTCAGACGCATACTTGAAGTGAATACAGGCTTTGAACCTCACTCACTTAAGTGCCTGGGGAGCTCAGCTGCCCTGGGGACTTTCAGGATGTCTGTGAGGGACCAGTGTCGACCTCATTTCAGCCATCTAGAAGTTGTATGCACAATCAAAGTATATTTTCCCATGTGCTATACCTTTCCACTGGAGAAAACTGGAGAAAATACAGTGAATCTCAGTGAATCTGTATTTTCTGAATGTGTAGAGACATTACAGCCATGGTTTCTTCCAGTTCTGTGTATTAAAAATCTGTTTTTTCTGCCTAAGAAACTTTGAAGAAGCTTTTGGATACTGCATCTATACAAATACCAATTGGGTTACTCAGGATTTTTGCGCAACATTCTTCTAAACTCAAATAAAAGCATCCTGCTGTGTGTTAATTTCTATATGTACCTTCATAAAGTCTTCCTAAACATAGGGCACCAAAATTCCCCACCATGTCTCACCTGGCCTTCAGCTTCTTCTCCAAAAGACCAAAAAGAGTCTCGTGTAGGTCCTGTGTTGTATCTGCCAGCACTTGTGGCTTCTGAGGTATCACAGGGAATCTCAAATGGAACTGAATTGTTTTCATGCAATTAAACTCTGCAGCTAAATGAATTAAAGGACAAGACATGAACCTTGCTTTCTGTTTTAATTTGGATTTCTGTGCCACTGGACATTTGGTGGCATTTTCTTTAATTATGCAATTTTTAAAAAACATTATATGTTTCAGACAAATGGACTTGGCTTTCTACAGATTTGGAACAAGAAGTGACAAAAAAAACCCAGTTCTATTATCACAGGCACACTAGAGGTCAACTCCAAATATGGAAACCAAAAGGTCAATGATACATATTTATATCAGCTCTAGAATTTTACAGAGCTCAGCCAAAAGCATAAAGACACCATCCAGATAGCCATCTGCAACTAAATCATTCTGAATACTGAAATTTGCTTACAAGCTAACGTTAGCATAAGCCTGACCTTTGTTGGCTTGATTTAGTAAGTCCTGAGAGCTTCAAAATTCCTTTCCTCACTTGGAAGCTCCTGAAGATTTGGCCTACATCTCTACTTCTTAAGAAAGTCTTTCAGACTTAATCTATATATTTGATTCATGACCACTTTTGTCATTAGCTGTACATACTGCAAATTATTGTAAGGTTTTATTCTTATTTTATACCCTGACAAATAAGCCTCACAAAATGTTTCTCTAAATCTTTGATACTACTAGCTAAATATTCAGAAGGAGTAAGGCGATACAGTATACAGGGAAGAATTACCATCTTAATGAGGTTTGTCTCATTAAACAGTCTCACTCAATTAGTTTCACAGATTTTACTTTAAGAATAGGAACACAGAGCTCTGGATATCTGTCGCTAATTTTGGCTTATTTAAAGCTAAAATACCAACCTGCCAAAAATACTTAAGTGGAAGAACAGTAATGAATATGATCTTGGATCTTTCAAAAATGTAAGTTTTTGAATCAGAAAATTAGATGAAAATACATTGTCAACTTTACTTAAATAAGATATGTTGGCAATTTCCCCAAGCAAAATGGGATCACTTCAACATAAAGAATTATTTGTAATGCAAAGGCCTTTGGTGTTCATACAGTTGAGATTTGCATCATTTCCACAAAAGCTGTATGCACATTCTGCTTTCTTGCCTTTGTTGACCTATGATAAAAGCTTGTCAAAGGTCTTAGGCAACAGCACTGTCATCTGCTGATAAAGTGAAAGTGTCACCTGCACAGAAAGTGACATTTTATGACGCTGAATAGAGTTGCTTTTCCTAACCTGTCATTTTGGGTTGTGTGGGCTCTGTCAGATTCCCCCTAAATTGCACTCTGCTCTCTGCTCTCTTATATGAAGCAATACCCACAGAGTTCATCAAAACTACATTAAAGATCAACTAAAAAGAAAAACATCTTCAACAACATCCAGCAGCGCACGGTGAGGAAAAGGCTGCCAAAACAAGGGAAGTGTAGCGTGATGCTTTCCTCAATATGCCCTCCCATCCCCTGGAAATCTAAGGCTTAGGGACTTTAAGAGCTGGAGGATGCATCATATTAGAAGACCCAATAGAATTTTTCCCCAGATGTAGTTAATTTTTTAACCCATGTACAATATTTGCAACTAAGTGAACCCCATTAAGTGGCTTCCTCAAATGAAAAAGAGATGATGTGCTGCATACAGCAACACAGTAAGTGGATACAATCCTCTGCAGCATCAAAAAGCAAGATATATGGAGTAATTCAGCTAGAAAAGTGAAACTAAGATACTTTCTGTGACCTGGGTAGTCAAGTTGGTTTTTCTGCATCATGATATATGAACTAACCAGTTTGTTACAGAGGTAACTCTGCAGTGTGCAGAGTAGACATGCTCTAAAACTCAATGGATGTGATTCATCTCACCAGACTCATCGTCTGCAGGGAAACTGCCTCTAATGGACCTGAGCACCTGTCTGGAAAATAATGGGCACTTTTAGGAAATTATACAATTGACCTACTTTGGCATGAAATGAATCATGCCTCCAAAATACTTGTTCCTCACATGGAGCATATTGGCAGGCTGCAATTCAGATGTAGATCTCTGTGTTTGGTCAGATAAAATGCCACTCCATTCCCATAACAAATGCCACATGAAGCAGAGGAAAAGAAAGTGCAAGCAATTAGTTTTATGCCTGATCCAAAGACTAGCAACATGAATTGAAAGACTGACATAGACTTTATACCTCATCCAGATTTTTCTGTGTGCCTCTTTAAAGCACCTTGATCAAAACAGTTTTCAGTAGTTTATAATGCTATGGAAAATTTACCTCCTGTCTCCCCAAGACATCCTGAGATACCAGTATACTCCAGATTTTAGATCAATTTTAATTTCGAGGAGTGCAGATTTGTGAGGCATAATGGCCAGTTTAGGTATTTTTTAGTATAAATAACTTCCAGTGAAATGCTGTGCTTTTAAATCACTTCAGTGTTTTTCTCTTATTTTTTGAAATAAATAAGTAGTGTTAAAAGTATTTTAACTTCCATTCATCAACTAGTTCTGAAATGTGTCTTTTTGAAATAGTTGTAGGATCATAGAATCACAGAATGGTTTCAGTTGGAAGGGACTTTAAAGATCATCTGCTTCCACCCTCCCTGCCGTGGGCAGGGACAACTTCCACCTAGACTAGGTTGCTATAAACCCCTTCCAGCCTGGCCTGGAATACTTCCAGGGATGGGGCACCCACTTTGTCTGGATAACCTGTTCCAGTGTCTCACCACCCTCACAGTAAAGATTCTCGTCCTCATATCTAATCTAAACTACCCTTTTTCAGTTTGAAACTGTTACCCTGTGTCCTATTACTACACTCCCTGATAAAGAGTCCCTCCCTATCTTTCCTATAGACCTCCATTAACTGCTAGAAGACCTCTAGAAGGTCTTTCCAGTCCTCTTCTCCAGGCTGAACAACCCCAGCTCTCTCATCCTTTCTTCACAGGGGAGATGCTCCAGCACCCTCATCTTCATGACCCTCCTCTGGGCGCACTCAAGCAGGTCCATGTTTTTCTTATGCTGGTGGTTCCAGAGCTGGATGCAGTACTCCAGGTACATTCTCATGAGAGCAGACTAGAGGGGCAGAATCACCTCCCTCCACCTGCTACAGACACTTCTGATGCAGCAGGCTGTGTGTGCACAGTGCTGGCTCATATTAAGTTTTTCATGCACTAATACTCCCAAGTCCTTCTCTGCAGGGCTGCTGTCAATCCATTCATTACCCAGACTGTATCCATGTTTGGGGTTTCCCCCACCCAGGTGCAGGACTCTACTTTTTACCTATCCTGTACCGTTCAAGATGGGCAATTCTACCAGGACATGATAGATGCAGCTCAGGCTACAGCCTACCCCAATCTTGACCTCTCTGATAAGTTCGTCTATGTTAGTGAACAACAGGTCCAGCAGTGCCTCTCCTGTGGTCAGACTTTCCATCACCTGGACTAGGAATTTGTCCTCAATGCACTCCAGTAGTTTCCCGGGCTGTTTGCCCTTTGCTTTGCCATTTTTCCAGCAGATGTCCAGGTGATTGCAGTTCCCTATCATGATCATAGCCTGTAAGCATGATGGTTCCTGCAGTTGAAGAAAGAACTTTTCCATCAACCTCCTTTCCTTGATCAGGTGGTCTGTAGTAGACACTGACCACAAAATTTCCTTTGTTGGCTTGGTCTCTAATTTTCATAAGGCCTCGTTCTGCACATTACTGTTCTTCAAAAACACTCTGCGCAATCAATCCCATTTTTGGCATACAGGGCAGCTCCCCCACCTTTCCTTCCCTGCCTGTTCCTTAGAGCTGTCAATCACAGCATTCAAATCACATGATCCATCCCACCAAGTTTCTGGTCATAGTTTTCCATCTGGACAGTGGCTACCAGTTCTTCTCATTTGTTTCCTATGCTGCATACATTGGAACAGAGGCATTGGCCATACCACCTTTTTAAAGGAGTTTGCCCTAATTTGCTTGAGGATATTGACAGGTGTTTCACTGTTGCTTCCTAATGCCTCAGCAGCCTTTTATCTTTTATTGATAAAGAAATCTGGTCTTTTCTAAATAAAATAAATTTAAAAAGGCAGCAGTTTTGTTTCAAATACATATTTGTATTATTTTCAGTATCCTTAAACCAATCAGAAACTAACAAAATAATACCTTTTTCTCAAAAGAATAATGTGCTATATATTCTTTGCTTTTAATATTTTAATGAAGCTATGATTTTCAATAAAAAACTTTAATACAAAAAGTTCAACTATTTTTAGTAAAACAGTTTACAGTATCTCCCATGCATTGCAAAAAATGTTGTGTAGATTAGTTTTAATCATATTTTAAAATATACATGTACAAAATTCTGTAATGAAACCAAGGTAGTGTTTTTCATATTCAAGGAAATAAAGCTGATATTCAAGCAAAACTATGAAAAACACATCACAGCTTCTCAGGCAAATGTTATCTCCAAAGGCATTCTTCTGTATTTTTATTGAAGGAGAACGAGAAAAACATGGGGCAGGGAAGGGAGAAGAGGGGAAAGAGGGGAACAAAGAAAAGATAACTGTTGTAATGAAAGCAAAACTTGTCTCTAAATGAAGTAGGGGAAAAAAATATCCTATAAACCCCATTATGAAGTACTGATTGTAAAGACCAAGAGATGACATCCATATAAAAATGCACCTATACAAATAGCAGTGGACTTGCAAATAAGCCAAATCATCAAATTGCACATTCAGGTCAGTAGGGGTGAGTGCAAGCCAGGAGTCATTTTATTAACACAAACAACATACAATGCTGCAAATCAGATTATTGTTGAGTCTGCCATTCATCAGCTCCTCTCTCTCTTGAACTCCAGCTCCTACTTGGCAAACAATAGCACAAGATTTACTGAGAATAAAGGGATCTGGAGCCTCTTGCTTGATTTAATAGCACCAGCATGTCTCAGCTCAGCTCAACACAGGTGGAGTTAATCTGGCTGATGAGAGCCCATCTGATTTTATTCTGTCCTATTCTATTCCTCAGACAGAGCCCAGCTGTGTTGTATCAAGGATGTGATTCCTCATAAAACATTTTTTGGAAGATCTTCCCTCTGAAAAAATGAGCTATAACTCCTGAGTGATGTAAGGGATCTCACAGACATCATCTAAATGCTTGAACAAATAATCATAAAGGCTGAACACTAGCAATAGATGGGTTTAGGCTGGAAATAAAATGCAGGTTTCTAAACACAGCAAGTGTGAGGGTCTTGGATAGTGTCCCAGTAGAAGTGTGCATATTGATTGAGGAGCCAAGAAACATGCCAATTTTAATGTGAACCTTGATACATTTTGGTTGTGGATACTGGTGATACCTCATGATCTGATGCTGTGATCCTGAAAGTCACTTCTTTGAATCTGATGCTTTATGCTCCTAGTTTTTTTTCTGGCAAACCATGAAATGTTAACTGCTTTAAAGCCTTTCCTCCTATCACACCAAGAAGGCAGATTGGAGCAGTACATGGAAAATTATATCTTATATTGCCTTCTCTCTTCTTTCACCTCATAAAAGTGTTCTTCATCTCCCAGTGTGATTTTAAAACTTTATAAGAAGCAGATTAAATAAAGCTCCTTTTTAATAGTTGTTCTTTTTTTTTCCTGTTTACTTACTTGTTTTAATCAGCTACAGACAATACATGCACTGGCAAACCATAAAACACTGATCTGATGGCTGACTAACAAGACTTATATTGTCATCTTACTGGGCAGAACAATGATGCAATATTTTTGTTTTATTAACAATAAAATGAATATATTGCTCCTGAGAGTCTGGAACAAGACGCAGAAGCATGAAGCAAACCCAGCAAAACCAGGAACACTGTCACTCCAGGGTAACTCATGATTTGAGGTCTAATTTAGTGTCAGAAACTCAGAAAATAAGACAGAAGGACAGCAAAAATAGCATAGTGAGCTCTGAAGGCATTCATTAATATTCAGTATGATTTTTCCAAAGTCTTCTGCTGGACCTCAGTGAATCCCATACTAAGTGTTGAGTTTTGGGGATTCCAGTCTCTCCTGGCCTGAATTCAGCAAAGCACCCTTACCCAGCATGACTTGGTATCACATCCCCTAAATTCACCTTGGTCTCCTGAATGGAGTGAAATTTCAATGCACAGCATCCAGGTCTGTAAGCAGGCATGTGTTTTGAATTAACAAGTTCTTCATAACAAATTACAAAGAAAAGAGGATTGAGAGCTAGGCATGTTGCCCACATATCCCTTTTCAAGGACAGTTTTTTAGGCAGCAATGCTGACTTGCATTGTGAACCCCAAGGAGCGCTCACAAGGTTCGTTCCATCAGTGTTAGACACAACTTCCATCCGAGGAGAGTGGAACAGCAACCCCAAGAAGCAACCTGTTAAAACACGACAAACGTTTCAGCAGTTGTTTGGCTACAGCCTTAATTATGTTTTTCTAATGTACCTGGAAATACCACACTGCAGAGAGTATGCCAGGAGAGAAAATTACTTATATTGTCTTAATATTTAACATGGTTGATGATACATTGCTTTGCAAGTTGTTGTAGTGTGTGCTGCAAAGCAGTTTCTCCCCAACAGATGTCTACAGAAACTGGGCATGTTTGCAGCAGTCAGTGGATTGTAGAGGTGGTATCAAGCATGATGGTACATCATGCTCTATTGCAGTGTGCCCTGTTGAAAAGCTAGCTTATGTTTCTAGGCCAGTACTGTTGTATTAGCCTACTTGAACCTCTGGTCTAGCAAGCTCTGTCTCTCAAGGAAAGTAATTTATTTGTGAGCTACACTGGTTGTAGTTCTGGTGGTCATGCAACAATTGTCAGCTCCAGAATCTCCACCCTATATCTACTCTTACTGGCCACATCCTCTGAATTTGATAAGGCTTTTGTGGTAGTGTATCTATAATCCTCTTTTTTTCCCAGCCAATCACTGCTCACCATACCTTATATGCTGCAAAGTTTTTTCTAATGGTTTGAATTACATCCCCTCTATGACCCCAGAAATACATTTTCTGCTAGAAAATAACTGTATTGTGAGAAGGGATCAAAATATGACTGTTGCAGCATGATTTTTTGTTTTTATTTTTTAAAACACAAAATGTGATTTTAGAAAACTTACCTCAGTTTTTCTCAAGATTGCACAACAACACGTAGTTCAAAAAGACAATCCAGAAAAAATATCTTTGCATCCATTTGGAGCCGAGACCCCAATTTGGAATCCAGAGTTAGCGCCCTGCCCCTGCAGAGAGGATGGTATTGCTATGTAGAGCGTCAGATCTGTTCCTGGCATCGACTGCATGAATGGCTGCATGGAGGCAGAGAGCCCCTGGTGTCACTGAGCTGGTTCCCCTGTCATGTGGGGAGAGGGATGTATCAGTTCAGAGCAGGCTTTCGCCAGGGCACTGTACTTCAGAGTGAGCATATTACAAAGAGAAGCTGTAAACACATGAACTGCCTTTGCTGCTGCTGCTGCAGTACCTTTGTAGCAGATGCAGCACGTTGGCACTGCATGGATATTCTTGCTGCAGACAGCATTTCTAACACAGTGGAAGGAACATCAGGCTAGCTCTGAAAAAACAGCCAAAATGTAATCTTCTGAGAGAGAAAAGAGAAATAGAAATTTGTCAGAAATAATCTCTCTATACATTCATTTTCATTTCTTCTCTTAGCCTTAGCTGGGAATCCAGATTGTTTTCTCGTTGTTTATTTTAGCTGAATTAATCTACAAAGGCCCATTTTCGTTGTATTTCCATTAGATACAGATGCCATCACTATGTGCCAGTGCACATTACCAAGCAATTAATCTCCAGAGTTATTATTTCCCTTTTTATTGAAAGCAAATATTCTTGAGTTCAGAAAACTATGTAAAGGCTTGGAGCAGCTTAGCTAAATTCCACGTTAAAGGCATGATGATCTCTGGAAATAAATTCTCTCTAAGACTACAAGCCTATGCTCCTATCTAGTGTAATTTCACCCTAATATAAAGCATGACCTCCCATAGTTCAAGTGTCTTTGCAAGCTCCCCTGACATTATCACTCAAAACTCTTACTCCTTTGTTACCCACTGTGAAAAGTTCTTTTTGTGGCACACACAAGGCAGAGGTGACACAATTAAATGAAGCTATTCATCAAAGAAAATTTAGATCAGCAGGAATTAAATGCCAAATAAATTAGGATTGGCAGCCTCTTCCCCAGGGAGCAATATATAAGCTTCCTAAATTCAGTAAAAAAGTATTCTACCCTCAGTCTGTGATCCATTATCTTCAATCAATATTTCCATCTTTAAAGACAGCCAGTCTAAAGCTACACCATAGCTACATATTTATTAATATATTTCTCACTTGATGGGGTGGCTAGAGGTCATCTGAGGGTATGAAGTGAAGCACAGCTGTTACCAGCTTTTAAAAGTGTTACCAGAAACTGAATTCTTCAAGAGCAAAATCAGCATCCATTACCATTATTTCCCAGGGGAGACTGAAAGAGGGGACCTGAGCTCCACCCTGCACAGTAACTGCAGGACCGATCTCCTTCCAAGCATTCCTGTCTCAGGGTATGACCTAGAGCAGCCTTGCACCATCAAACACCATTAATTTTGTCTTAATGGAGAAGAGCTGCATCTTGTCAAGCAGATTTCTAATGCACCTTCCTTCTAAAGCTGGAGTTAGCTTTTCCTGGGCTTCTGCAGCAAGGGAACAGAGAGGTGAACCTTTTAATTCTGCATCTAATGGTTTCATCCTCCAGTTACAAGAAGATAAAAATCATTTATCTCTAATGCTATCTACTGTAGCCCTGCTCCCATATCTGTCCTTCTTCTAGTCCTGTGGCACCTGAAAGTGGCAATTTAGGGCTTAATAACGCATTTTCTTATTCCCTGGACCCACTGGTCCAAGCTGCACCCACCTCAGTTCCTTTACTTGACCCAGTCCTGGATTACAACCACAACATCATCTTAAAATAATCCCAAATTCCTCCTGGACTCTATCCAGCTTCCCAGTCTCTTCTTCTCTCCAAACAGGGACTCTTCCCTGTGCTTCCTGCTGTGGGTGCCCTACTTCCTAAAGCCCATCAGATGTTCTTATTTCCCTTCCCACCAAAAGCACTGAACCTAAAAAGCAAATATTAGAGGAAAATTCTTTCTTAAAAAAAAAAAAAAGAAACCCTCAAAAGCAATAGCACTGAAACAGCTTGACTTTGAACTATGAGCAACCTGGGCCTTTTATTATTTTTAATACTAATCATGTACTTACTTGTCATTGCTATTAATTATGTGCACTGCAGCCATACCAAGTGTCTCATTGCACTGCAAGTGCGTAGGGTGAGGCAGAACTTAGCCCTTTGTGCTTGTAATGTCGCTTCTGAGGAGAGTTAGCTTTCTTTTTTTAGTTCAAACACTTAATATTCAGACACTGCTGTGGACATGATTTGTCTCTCTAGTTGATACCCACTCCAGAACCAGCAGTAGAAAAGACAAAGTATAAAGAACATATTAAAAATACAGAAAGCCTTGTCACTTTTTTATTATGCAAGACTCTATGTCACCATTTTATTATACCAGAAATGTTCAATCAAAGAAACATGCTTTTTCTTTTTCTCATGTCTAATTAAGAGTATAGCCAAAGAACCTGGTGTAATTGCACTATCACCAAACAGCAGACTGTATTTGGAAAAAGATTGTGAGGAATGCACAATATTATTATATTATCACATTAACATATTATCAAATAGCATGGAATAGGTCAAATAAAGTTAATGGTCAAGCAGGCTAAAGTAAATCCATGAAATACATTACTGTAACAACTGTGGTGACTTATTGTTGCTGTTCTTGAAGACCCACCCTAAATCAGGCCCCTTTGCTACAGGCTGTGAGTTGTCCTTGTCCCTGAAAGCTTCCAGAGTCCTGGCCTGGTTACTGCCAAGTGGCAGTATACTTCCAAATAAAGTGAAAAGTAAATTTCATAAATCATGACTGGTTTTGTCATTAACCAACAGAAAGGGCATTGTAATGCTGTATTAGTCCATTGGTGCCATTTCTGAGGAAGAAACAAGGAAGAAAGCTTTATTTATTGTACTGAAATGGCTTGGGAAAGCAAGGCAGTGACAGAAGCTGTTATGCTACTGAAGTGGCATAGTAAAAAAAGGGCGGGGATATAGCAAAGACAGGATTAAGTGCGTGCCTGGTGCTATTTTAGTTACCTTAGAGTAACTCAGCTGGCTCCTGATGCCTTCAGACATTCCTAGGTGCTGCCAGCCCATGTGGATAGTCTAGGGCACCTGGACAGGCACTCACACGTTCAAGCAACTCAATGCCATTCCAAGTCCCCAGCTTCCCATACATCTACTTCTAAAATGGTCTAAAGAGTGTGGCTTTTATTTCACTGTGTATATATATTCAGTTACAAATCACGTATCACAAGGCCTGGGCATGTGACTAGTGTGTCCACACAGCCCAAAGCCCCTAGATGCTATCCTGGTACAAGTTATTCAAACCTATTCAAAACAAGTTATACAAACCTAGGCTGAACCTGCATATTATTCCTGCATAAAAATGAGAGGATACAGCTTCCTTTAGTGTAAATAAGCCCTCAGAGCACATACACAGAAGCAGCCAGCTCACCAGCTGCAGTGCAGAACCACCATGGGAGAAGACCTGACAAAGCACCACAAAGGTCTGGCCAACCAAAATCTACATTGACAGCAGAAAATGGAGGCTTGCCTGTCAAACATCTCACTTAGATGCTTGGGGTTTGACACAGCAGAGAAGCAAGGACATGAGGGAAGTGCTGCAAGTGCATTATACATGAAGGATATCTATACTGATGATAGCTTGAGACTTTATAAGAAAGCAGTCCTAGACCAGAACATTAATGTTACAAAAGTCTATCTAAAGAAATCTTCACAAACAAGAAGCTGGGGGATTAGATTTGAAATGGGAACTCATTAAAAGAAACTTCCTTATAAAATAAAATAAAAATAGTTACAGGCTTTCTTTAGAACTTGGCACTCGTCTACATTACAGACACTGAGGAGGCAATTTTTCAGACCAACTGTAGACTTTTGCAATGTAGATTTGTACACTTGTATGAGTCCCCATAGGTTCCCTCGAAGCCACCAGAGACAAATAGGCACTTCATCTCACTCTAAAGCACGTTGCAAAATATGGCAAATTAATTGTGCCCTAAAAATGTCTCTTTTTCTTCCCATCGACTGTGAAGAGATCCTTGGCTTATTAGCTGAGATGTGAGATGATTAGCTCGCATCTACACTGTGAATATCTAATGTTTATGCAATATTAATATTACATGAAGTGTTTGCTTATATCAACTGTATATGACACTGTTTCATACTATAGAGTTAATGCTTTATGTACTAGTGTTGCATATGGCTTTTACAATCCTCTGCAGATGTGGACAGGTATTAGTTTCTTCATCTCACACATTGTTTGAGCTATGAAAACTTTTTGCTTTGTGTATTGAGACAAAACCAATATATATTAAAGATTTTTATAAGCCTTAAGGAAAAATAATAGAAGGTAGCCAGTTGCATATCATTTAGGGAACTTAGCAAAGATTTTGGAGACCTATATTTAAATTTCATTTTTACTCCAGTTGTCTTAAAGGAGATACTGCCTTCTGATTTGGAGATGGGCATCTTTGCCTTCAGGGAATTGGTAATTCATTGGGATAGGGGGTTTTTCTCACATCTCACATGAGTTCTCAGACCACCCTGCTACTGTATGTCCCATGACATGATAATGCTACTCCTTCAATTCCCCTGTAACATGGACCAGAAATTCCACTTTGAACCTAAGAAAAAGTTTTCACCTGAAACTTTCCTGAAACTGATACACAAGGACAAGGCATTTCAATTCAGGTAAAATATGATTTACATAGGAATAATCACTTTTAACTAGATGTGTAATAACACTGAGGTCCTTGTTTACTGATTACAGAGAAAGCAAAACAACTACCTTGAA
Source organism: Nycticryphes semicollaris (assembly GCA_013400055.1). Lineage (NCBI taxonomy): Eukaryota > Metazoa > Chordata > Aves > Charadriiformes > Rostratulidae > Nycticryphes > Nycticryphes semicollaris. The sequence goes on from VXBJ01006969.1 coordinate 459,387, forward strand.
CAACTACCTTGATTCACGTGATGTTTAAATTGTTAAAGTGAGGCATCTCATCCTTGTGAATGCAATAGCAATATTACAATCCTATCCAGTTTACTAGTAAAAAAAAAAAAACAAACCAAACAAAAAAAAAACAACAAAGACATAAGTGTACAAAGTGAGGAACTGTAGAAAATGTGATTGGTATCTCTGTTTCTTTAGCATAATCATCTCTTTCCCTGGAAGGGTATATGCAGGTGATCCTTCTCTCTGAGAAGCTATCTCCAAAAATTATTACGTTTCAGTCATTTATTGCAGAAGAAGGAAAAGAAAGCAGTATTCAATCTTCAGCAAGTCTTCAAAAACATATTTAATGACTGCTGATTAAATAGCAATGGAGAGTGACAATTTTAGAAGGAACAAATCTTTCAAAAAAAGGTTAAATAAGTGTTTTCTTTCAAACCACAGATGCAGTTTTGCTTTGTCTATAACTCATAGATCAGCTGGCTCTGATCTGCAGCCTCCAAGGCATTTCAGAAACCATGCCTCAAAGCCCTTACCTGACAAATTTCTTAAGCATGTGGGGAGGTGTGGAACAGAACTGACTTTAAAGGTCTGCTTTACCTAATCAACTGTTTAAGCCCTCAGCCAAATGGAAGATGAGATGAGATGAGATGAGCAAACAGTTGGCTATATCCTAACATCCCCAAATCCCATTATTCTTTCCCAAGCAAACACATATTGCACATCACAAATTGTAGTATCATAGAATTAAGTGAGTCTTATTGGAGTCTGAGTGTAGCATAGACTCTTCCCTTCCTTGTTTGTCAATGTGCTTTTTAATAAACAAAATGCAAGGAAAAAAAAAAACAAATTAGTGTTTGCATTCCAGCTAGACACAGGAGAGGCAGTGGTGGGCACTGTACATATATATATAAGGAGACCTCAGATCTGCACATTTGAAAAAGCAACATTGAAAAGGCTGTGTGAATATCAGCATAATGTCAAGTTGCTGCTTCTGAAGACTGCTTGGCTTCCATTTCCAGCTTAGCCATGGGTTTTCAACATGATGTAGGACAAGGTTTTGAGACTCAGATGAAAAAAATATCCTGACACCTACCTTCTATTGAGATTACTGGATGTTAGATACCTCTGTTACTGCTCTCCCTTTTATCCACAGCTCCTCTTCATAAAATAGAGGAAAACAGTCTTATTTCCCCAAAATGAAAATTGAAAATGAAAAGTTTTGACCAGTTTCTCACTCTCATGTTCTCATTGCCCATTAATACCACACCTTAGCAGCATTTGATGGGATCGAGCCATATGTCTTGAAGCTGGCTTCTTTTGGGATCTAATTACAAAGGTCTAAAGTACAACAACTTACTTTCCATTAAAGAAACAGATATTAAATATTATTTGAATGAGCATTATTAAACCAGTAATGTTCCCTCTCAGATTGCTACCCCCCATCTTATTCTTGATGAATTCAAAGCTAGGAATATTTTAAGATGCATGGCATGAGCAGATATATTTTCTTTATTACCCTTTACTTTTAATAGAGAACAAATCAACCTCATGTCTTAAAGCAATGGACAGCAAAAACCTACTTTTTCAGCAGAATATAGAAGCCAAAGTCATGGAGAACCAGCACATTCTATGCAAAGTGCAAACTGTTCCTATCTAAACCATACATAGTCAATGTGTGCTAGAAGGTGTACAATAATGTTAACAGACTTTTGTAGCAGCCCTTGAGTAGCCCTTAAAATGCTTTCTGTGTTCTTCTTCTGAGCTGAAGTTTAAAAAAAGAAATCCACTAAAGAAAGAAATATAAAAAGGAAAGGTTGTAGGCAAGAGGCATTAGAAGCAATGAACTTTACAACTCCGTAGTTAAAAAATTATCAGATTGAATTATGAGGTTGGCTACACTACCTCACAGTATAAAGACTGTGAGAAATTCTGCACAGCCATTTCCCCCATTTATAAGGTAGCAGCAAGGTAAGGAAACAAGGATTCTTCCTTCCCTGAATCATGTGAATGCTTTGGTTCCCATCTGCAGATGCAGGGAGACCTTGGCACCATCACAGTTTAATCTCTAAAGTTTAGAGAAGATGCATCCCATACAAGCTTGTCTATTAGCTTTTATATTAGCTTTTATTTTCTTAAAACTTTCTGAAAAGTCAGTATTCTTTCTCTGCCTTTATAAAAATCACACTGCATATGTATTTCTATCTTTACTGTTTTGCTATATTTCTTAATATTTATTTCAAATAATTTCTTCAAAATTTAATTTTTTGTGCCTTTTTTTTTTTATTACTGCTGCCAGTTCCTGAAACTATCTTGGCTTCCAGCTCCTGGCTGAGTGTCAGCACCATGAAGAATGGTTCAGGGACTAGTTCATGTACCTTGACATTACAGTTGGCTGGGTTTACTCAGAGATATTCTATCTTATGGTGCAAGGATAAGTCCAGATAAAAAAAAGGTTCAAGGCATTAATAAAAGAAATATATAATTAGAAATCACTGGAATGTGCTTTTCTGCTAACGTCTAAGTGCTTGGGAGCAGCAATCTGAGCACAGAAGGGCAATACCTAGGTTGAGTGGGGTTTCAAAACATTTTCTTTAATTACTGCCTGAAATATTTTTTTCCTATCAGCACAGGGAAGATGTTCTCATTCAAAATATTTATTAGTTTGGTTCCTTGTCTTTCTTTAAGACTTCAGAGCCTTTTTGTTGTCTGTGCCCAGAAAAATTAGAAGAAATCATTTTGTTCGTTTGCTTTTGTTAAGCAGCTGGAGAATTGCAATCTGGAAACAAAGAGGAGAGAATAAAAATGGCAAGCAAAATAATATCAAGAATCATAGTCAATGTATTTTTAAAAGCATGGGAATAGTGTTAAGATATAGCATAGCTGATATGTGACGAAGTTTAAGATGACTTTCCAGATTTTGTCACTAGGCTAGTAAATATTCCAAAAAATTATTTAGTGCACAGTCCACTAGCTAAGCATTAAAAAGCTGCTGCTCTGAGTACCTGGACAAGAGTAAAATGTAAATCAAGATTGATTTCAGTGCTAATGCTGATGCAGTGACAAAACAGCAAATAAAACTATGGAAACTGAAATATCCTCCCAGGAATTTCAAACACTGGGCAAAGGTTTGAATTGATTCTGGGCCTAAAAGGGCTATTCATCATGATACAAGAACATTCCTTTAAGTTACGGAAATAGAGAGGACGTGTATCAATAAGAAGCAGGAAAAACTAAAAGATGAAACTATTTTCCCCAGTTCCCCTTCCAAGGCAAAAGAAAGAGTCAGAGAGATCCTAAACACTGATGCATTGTCAATTAAATGTGATGACTTAGAGATGGAATGCATACAACTAAGCAAAGCATCTGTCTACTCATCACAGGCAGTATAACTTTTTTCCAGTTAGGAAGATATCCAGGGCAGTTCTGAAGCTCCTCAACATGCCTGAATTCATTGAAGGAGGGTCAATATGGAAATAATCTTATTTTCAGATATTACTGATCTCCAACTGCAGCTTCTGGGGATCTCAATTTAGATCAGGATCCTTCTGCTCTGGGCACTGCAGAAACTCATGAGGACAAATGCTTTCTAATAGATAACAAACAAGTAATACAAGGGTAGGATTCAACTCACAGATCAAAATATCTGAAATCAGATGTCTTTCTTGAGGTACCTGGAGGTGAGGTAGGTGTCTAAATTTTTATTACAGTTCAAGAACTCGCAAACTGAACACCACCTTCAGTGTAACTATTCTCTTTTGGTATGTGAGGAAGTTGAGCATAGAGATGAGAGAGCTCAAACTATTTGATTAAAGAAACTCTTTGATCCCTGAAATTGGGATCCCAAATGGTATCACTGATTCTTTCATATTTGACATCCAGATTATTCAAAGTAGATTAGGCAGCAGAAGGAATAAATGTTTACTTCTACAAACCTTGATATTTTTTTCCATGATATGAGGGCAAAGGGCCAATTTTATATTGTTCAGCTTTTGCTTAGAAAAACATGCCAATTCTGAATGCAATAAAGCCTGAAACTTTGTCTGTTATAATGTGATGTATAATAAAACCTGGTTCGAGATTTTAAAACAAACCTTACAATCACCACTTGGATGTGGTGATTTGGAGGAACTATGAAGCTAATTCAATAAATAAGGCAAAAATCTACTATTTAGGCATGATTTTTGTCATTGCTTGAGCTGATTATCTCTTCTGTTTCTGATGTGGAGGAAAGAGGGAGAACTTCCTTTGAGCCACAGAAAGTGCTGATCATTAGAAAGGGATTGTGGATGGAGGGATCACTGTTCTTTCAAAAATGCAGTTGTAATTTCGGTTCTGAGAGAAGCCCAGAAAGTCCACCTTCCCCTCTCTTTCTTTTCTCTCCTTGTGCTTTTTTTTTTTTCAGCTGTCAATGAGGAGAAGTTCTCTGAGTCAAGAGATGGCAGTGACTCATGCAGCAGCTGAGTGCACAACAGCAATGTCAGAGCTATTGTGCACCTAATGCAGTTTCAGGGCAGGATGACATACATTTATTTCCCAGTGGAAAATTAAAGCAAATTCTAATTCCCCAAATGAGAGCAAAGGCAATTCAAATACCCAAGCGCTTCACCTCTCTGCACACAGGGAGAGTTATTTCTCTGTCCTAGCTGCTATGTTGGAGGAGAGGGCTGCTGTGTAGTGTGGGGTCTCTTCCTCTGTAATGGAAAAGGGCTGAAAGCTGGAAATGGCAGGGAAAAGGGGTCAAAGAGTCAGAGTGGTAAAGTGGTATCATCTACAGGTGTGTTGTCATATGGCCTTTGACGTTGACAGCTGGAAAAGGAGTGAAACAAGAAGTCTTCCCAGACACATACAAAACATCAGCATGTGCCTTCAGTTTACATTACATCTATCCCTGTTCTCACGTAGACCAAAAATGTGGCATTTTAGACAATTTAAACTGCAGAAAATGCCAATTTCTGCACATGCACTGTGCTGTAATCTTCATGTTTCTGTGCTTCAGGACACTAATAGGTCAGAAACTAGACAAACAAAACAGTTACTCACAGTGAGCAAACACCTGTAAAATTCTGAAAAACAAAAATGTCATCTCTCTACAAATGTCTGAGCTAGGGCATGTGAAAACAGGGGTTCTTTAAAATCTTAAAATGTTTCAACCTCAAGATTTAGAGCTAAGGTTTTCTAGATTTTTTTTTTTTTCTTGTTCCCTGACTACAGGGTTAGACAACTCAAGGGGGTACAGGCTGCAGGTCGCAAAGCTGTGAGCTGTACCAGGCCCCACTGCTGCCCTTGAGGACCATTGTCTGAGAAGGGCTGGAGGCATCATCTCTTTCTCTATTGGAAAGGTACTCGCTGATGCAGGACAGAGGAGGTAATCTCAGTGTTGTCCCTAAAAGTAAGGATTCTTCACCCAGTGTGCAATAATCAATCAACACACTAGTTTGAGGTATTTGTCCTTATTTCAGTTCTGGAGAATAGGGTGCTAGACGTATAATGCAGCCAGCACACTGCAGGAAACATATATTGTCTTTTATACAAAAAGGTAACAAGGAAAAAGAGTAAAATATTAAAAAATAACTAAAAAACCATTAAAATAACTGATTGGTCATTTGTAATTACATAACAAAGTTTCATTTGCACATTTCCTAATTTCTGTCTGGCTCCTTATAGTAAAATGGCCTTAAATTTACATATAAAGTCTCCACTTTGAGATGTGATTTTTAGTGTTAAGATTATCTAAGGTAACTAGAGGCCATACCTTCAATTTATCAGCTACCACTAAGTTAGTGTTTACCTTTCTGTTCTGTTGAGGTTCCAATGCAACAATGGCTAACTTCAAGACTGGATTGTTTATGTTTATGGGCTTTTAGTTTTAGGGACTTTCTATTCTTGTTGCCATGGTTTCAAAGCAGGCTGTCATAGTTGCCCAATTTTGTCAATTTTTAGGGGTTTTTTGACATCATCAGCAGCAAATGGGATACCGTTGTCCTGTCACAAGAAGGATTTCTTGGGCTACATTACACTAGATGATTTCTGCTCCTCAGTACACCCATGTTACTTTCAAGTCTCTTCAATGTAGTAGCTAAAGGGGTGAAAATTGCTTTCAAAGTTATAATAAACACACTCATTTCCCTAATACCCTTTCTCTATGCTCAGGCCACTCTGATATGGCCACTGCAGCATAAAAATTCAGTGCTTGTTTGCAGGTCTTTCATGCAACATTTTAATGACCTCATTAACTAAATCTAGGAGGAATGGGAGGGTTTGGTGGGTGTGTTCTTTCAAGTCATTTTCAATACCTTATGATCAAAAGAAAATGTATGTGCAGCTGGAATTAGAAGAAGGTTACTGTGCATATGTGAAGTAGAGCAATCAGCCAGGTATTCTACCGCTTGTCCCTTCATCCCTCTCTCTGCTATGGCTATTGACACTTTAAAATGTCAAGCTATTATTTTTCAATGGCTCAGGAGGAATGTCTCTGGTTCGATACGTTCAGGCTTATTTCTTGTTCTTGCAACCCTAACATCAGATTGTCAACCCCCAAATTAAAAATGATTGCTGCCTGCCTCAGCATCAGTGCATGCTGCACTCCCACAGCCGTGCTGGTGGGATTTTTTAAGAATGCCTGAGGGACTGAATCACTTCTGTCAATTGGAGAGTGAGCATACAGTATTTTTTAGGTACTTTTCAAAATCCTAAAGTGATATCAGCAGTACATCATCCCTCAAGCTGGGGGGACTGAGCTGCAGCGCCCTAAAGCTGTGAGTATCCTTTGTATCTAACACGAACTCAACCAGCCCGGCAGACTCATAAAACTGAGTATCCTGAGCCTGCTACCTCCAAAGACAGAGCCTGTATTTGCCCTGTGCTGTATAGCCCCGTGCTGGACTATACAGCTGCTGAAGCTCTTCCATCTGGGAATGACATTTACTGCATCCATGAACTGTCATGACAGTATCCCTGTATGTGTTAACCAGTGTCTCTTCTCTCCCTCCCCCAGCAAAACACTTGAAAATTAGTAGCCAAATATTAATGTATCCAAAATGTTTGATTAGTTGGATTAGTTTTGATACACTTTATTTGTGCGTTTTGAAACATCTGGAAAATGCCTTAGCTCCTGCAGATGGGTTATGCAAGCAGAAAGAAATTATTCCCGATGCATTTTGCCGGCTAGATATTTTTTATTCTGCCTGATATGGCTTAACTGTTTGCATCAGAGCTGGGCCAGTCTGGAATGGTGGAGAATCTGATCCAAATATACAGGTTTTAATTCATCCTGCACTGATGAATTAAATTAGGAGTTTGGAAAGAATCATCAGAGAATTCCCACTTGCATTGTGTGAAGTATGTGTCAATGTAGACAGACAGAGCTCTACATTGAAAAAACTTAAATAAAATATTACTTCTTTACTAGAAAACAAAAATTCATGTTAACCACATGCAAACAAAAAATGTCAATTGCTGACAGGATTTTTCACTGGGAAAAAAAAAAAGCGCATAGATGTTTGTCTGCCTTCATCAGCTCAGTTATTCTCAGGAGCTGTGGTTCCAGGTTTCTTGTGATCTCCAGAGGATCCAGCCAAGCTACACGTTTCATGATGTTGCATTGCGGTGCCCCAGGAATAGGCAGGTCTTGATCTTTCAAGCTTTTATTTCTGTTACGGTGATGTGTGAAAGTGCCAGTGTTGCCCCCTGAGATAGCTAAAATGTCAAAAACGACAAGATGTAGAAAGTGAATATATGGCAAACGGCAAGATAAAAGGAAGAGGCAGAGCAACAGCTAGAGCAAAGAGTTTGCAAACTTACTTCAATCACATGTAGGCATAAGTGAATTGTTCTGAATCATAGAAACATATTTTAATAGAAATAGAAAAACACGATCTGCTGTCCCTTCTCTCTCACTTCTATCCATTGCCTCTTGGGGGTTTTTCTGTAGGCATTTCAGCAGAGCTTTGTCTCTGAAGTTTCAAAGGAAGATGAAGTGTGGTGAATAATTAAGGAGTTTTTTGAAAGAAACCTTTGCATGGGCAATGACTAGTGACTATAATATGTAAGTAGGTAGGAAAGGATAAAAAAGCCCACAAAAAACAGTCAACAATATTGAAACTGATGTGGTGCAAGCAGGGAGTTTGCACTATAATGTGTATGAAAGAACCATCAAGGAAACTACTATTTTCCACTGACCTTTAGTTGTGTTCCTATGTAAGAGCTGATTCACTCCTGGGAATGCTGACTCAAGTCAAATGGCTTCACGCCTGCTGGACATGCGAACTATAAAATTGTAGAATCATTGCCCACCTCCAGGAGGCAAGCATCCTTGTGATACTCCTTACGTGTGAGGTTGCCAGCCTTTTGCAATGGCTGTATCTTCACCGGGAGAGGCAGTCTGGTAGCTCTTACCCCAGAGCTGTGGAGAAAAGATGGAAAATCTGACTTGCCTTAGACAACCTAACAGCTCAGAAACTGAAATCGAGGTTCTACATTGTGTACTCTGGATATGGGTGTAGCCATAAAATCCTTTTGAAGAGTTCTTTTTTTGCAAAGGCATAAGGAAGGAAACAATTTTTTAGAGGGTTAAAGAGCTGGAGCTTTGAGGACCTTTCTACCCCTTGCAGCAGTTTCCCATCTTTGAAGCCATTAAGCAACCTGGCCAAAGTTCCCAAAAAGGAACTGAACATGGAAGAAACACAAAGGCTACTTTCCTGACCAAACCTCTTCAGTCAGTGTGAGTCAGCTGCCTCAGAACTGAGGGTTACCTGAGTTCCAGCCATAGAGCTGCACTTTGTTCCTTTCTAACCTGCTTTCAGCAGGGGAAAGCGGTAGCCCGCACTCATAGAATCATAGAATTGTCGAGGTTGGAAGGGANTTACCACACTGTTCCTGATACAGGTCAGGATGCTGTTGGCCTTCTTGGCTACCTGGGCACACTGCTGGCTCACGTTCACCCAGCTATCAACCAACACCCCTAGGTCCTTTTCTGCCAGGCAGCTCTCCAGCCACTCTTCCCAAGCCCATAGCACTGCATGGGGTTGTTGTGATCCAAGTGCAGGATCCAGCACTTGCCCTTATTGAACCACTCTCATTGGTCTCAGCTCATTGATCCAGCCTGTCCAGATCTCTCAGCAAAGCCTTTCTACCCTTAAGCAGGTCAACATTCCCACCTAGTTTAGTGTCATCTGCAAACTTACTGAGGGTGCACTCGAATCTGTCATCCAGATCATTGATAAAGATGTTAAAGAGAACTAGCCCCAGCACCGAGCCCTGGGGGACACCACGCATGACCAGTCACCAGCTGGATTTTACTCCATTCACCACCACTCTCTGGGCCCAGCCCTCCAGCCAGTTTTTAACTCAGCAGAGAGTACTCCCATCCAAGCCATGGGCAGCCAGTTTCTCCAGGAGGATATTGTGAGAGACTGTATCAAAGGCCTTAGTAGTGTCCAGGTAAACAACATCCACAACCTTTCCCTCATCTACCAAGCGGGTCACTTTGTCATAGAACGAGATCAGTTTTGTCAAGTAGGACCTGCCCTTCATGAACCCGTGCTGGCTGGGCCAGATCACCTGGGCATCCTTCATGCACTGTATGCAATTGTGGCATGACCATAGCCTGAGCACAGCAGGAATGTGGAAAAGTGCTGCAGTGATTTGCTAAGGCATAATGTGGTCCTCCCTCTGAAGTCTTGCATTCCCAGGGACACTGCAAGCCAAATTGCCCTTGTGGTCAATTCCCTGCTCACAGGGACTGTGCAGGGACATTGACCCTAATGAGCATTGGGAACATGTAATCAGAGTAAGGTGAGAAAGACAAGTGCATAGTTAGTATAGGACTGATTTGATCACAGATTAAAGGCACCTAAACATAATCTTGTATATGCACTGGGTGCCTGACTTCCCTTCACAGTCCCTAGAGATCAAGGACACAATTTAGTTGCTGAACCAAGTGTCTGATGTGATCTGAGATGCTCCAGAGCATGATGTCTGTCTGCAATGCCTGCTTTGGAAGGGCACAGGTCTCCCATTAAATCTACATCATATTTAATAGCTTGCATAGATATCTCGGACAAGCTGGAGCCCCTCAAACTACTCTAGGCAACACCTATGAACCTGAATCGAGCTTGCATGTCTTTCTCCAAGTCTGATCTACCTTATTAACTAAACAGAGATGATCTCATTTCTGATGATTTGTGGACATCAAAAGCTCACATATTTGTTTTTTTACCTGTTTCTTGCTTAAAAGCACCTGCCAATTATTACCATTGCCTGGGACCCAAAGCAGCATATTGTTACACCGGGACACTAGAAACTCTCTGTAATACGCTTGTTTAGAGTTACAAAAAGGCAAGTTCCTGCTTTGCAGAGATAGAGAAGTTAGGGAAGAGCTGGAGTGGAAAAGGGTAATTAGTTTCTAACAGGCAGGACTAGTTGAAAGATAATGCCTTGCCTTGGGCATCCAACCAGCCATTTAGGACATTTCTAGCTGGAATTAATAGAATTATTTAATGCATAATCATTCTTTGTCATTAAGCACAGCAGTAACTCTGCAGATGCTGGTGTCATTTGTCACATGAAGAAGAACATGTAAAGGTGTATTTGTATCATGTACATATGACAAGTATGTAGATGTTATGGTGGTTTGGGGATTTCTGTTTCTATAATACCTTATAACTTAGGTCTTTTCACTCACAGATTTTTGAAAGCTTTATTAAAAGGACTGATTTATTTTCATAAACTCAGTAACACCAAGAGTGTAAGACCTAATTCCCAAGCCTGTTTCAATCAGTGATTCTGTCCATTTCCTTTTGGGCATCTGGATCACAGACATTGAGCAGGATTCCTAGGTGCAATGTCAGAAGAACAAAGATCCCCAAATCCTCATGGTTTCCATTAGGGTTCCCAAATTCCTCATTTTTAATAATTATTTTTTAAAATAAAATTTAAAAAAAAAAGCCCAGCCCTGGTCTTAAGTGACTTCTTTGATGTCATAGGGAGATCTGTGCTGGAAAATGAAGTGCTGCTAATTCTACAAAGCCATTTCCTTTAACACATCCTCCCACCTCCTCCTACCCACTCCATGTATCTGCTTCATCCATCTGTTTCATCTCATGAAATGCATAGATCATGAGCTCCCTGGAGCATGTCCAATTTTCCTTGCCTCTGTAGTTGAACATTCACATTTTTCCATCCTGACAAGCACAATTATTGCGTAGTGAGTAGTTTGCCTTGTTTCCAATCTCAGCATGTCATATTCATGTCATTATTCAGAGTGCTGCCATGGCTGTATTTATCAATTAATACATGGTATTATGATCTTTGACTTCACCATCGGATATATTCTCAATGCACACTTCTATCGCTGGTCCTGTGCTATTTCTGTGTAACTATTGAGTTATGCATTAATCAACCAGTACAATTGCATCAGCATGACACTGACGAACCAGGTACAGCACCTGCATTTAGAGGTATGAAGGTTTTTGCACAGGTCTCTGAGCCTGAGTCTTCGGTGCATCTTGATGCTCAGCAACTCTTGCAATGGCATTCCTACATCCTCCCCGGACATCATCAATACAGGTGGCAATGTGGTTAATTTGCAATTGAAGATTGCCCTTCAAATTAAAACGAGCATTTTGAAGTAAAGTTGATTCACTTGAGTATTCATAAAAAGCAAACAAAAGACTGGAAACAGGCAAATTAGTTTCCTTTAAAAATGGATATAGATGTGCGTGTAATACCTATGCATTCACCCAGCTGGGCCAAGGGTGTTGTAATCTGCTTGACCTTCATGAAAGGAAAGGGCTAGTCATTCCTATAGATTTTACAAATGTCAGTCTTTCTCTAAAGTGAAATTTTTACTTAAAGAGGCTCACCTCAATTGGGAACAGCCTTGGTAGTGGTGGCAGGGTGTGTGCAAGTACATCAGTAATAAATTTCTCAGGCTTTTACCCTGGAATTTTATTTCTCTTCTTGTTCATTTTGGAGTTACTGTTAAATGCAGGTTTTCTGTCCTTCTCCAGGCTGGAGCTCTGGCAAGAACTTATTTGTAGTGAGTCCAAGTGGGGTTGGAAAGTGACAGGGGTACAGAAATTGAGTTTATAGTGAATTGAGGACCATGAACTATCCCAGATCATGGAACAGAGAAACAGGATAAAAAAATAAAAAACAGTTTGTGGGAAGATTAAGCAGATTGAGCTTGTTTAGGTAGGAAAAGGAAAAAGAGCACAGTTGTGGCAATATGCAAAAAAGATGGTAATAAACTTGTGACCAGTCATTTTGTATGGCCTCTCATGTCATCCGGTGCAAGGTGCAATCCAACAGATGTCACACAGCAAAGACTTAAATTGGATAACAGGAAAAGCCTTCTGCAGATTGCTGCTAACAGGCTGTCTGCAGTTACAGAATTCCTTTCTTAATAGGTTATTAAGAATAGATTCGACAAATCATCTGCTCTTTCCACATCATCTTTTGGGAGGGAATATGGACTGTACTAGGAACTGGGGATTCATCTACCCTCAAAGTAATCACATCAGACTCTCTTTAGTAGTCAGTAGAGAGAGACTGACACAAAAGGCAATGAACATTATCCACATGAAAGGTTGAAAGCATTGTTCCCCGGGATCACTTATTTATTCCCCTCAACAACAACAGTGATGAAGGTGATCAGCTCCAACCACGAGATCCACCTTTTAGGTGCTGAACCTGGAGCAGATGTCTCCCACTCAGCATGCCTGGTATCCTTTCCTTGCCTTGCTGCTCTTCCTTGACACTAGCTTCCCTCTGATTAATCTTTGTCCTCCTCTTTCCTGCTTTATGATCCTGCCAACCACAATACATAACAGTCCCACTTTTAGTGCCACCTTGGCTCCCACAGCATGCATCCTTTCCAACCCTCTCCAAATCCTGTCACACCATCAAGAATTAAATTGATTAGTGAATCATTTGTTTCATAAAACATCAGGTTAAAAAGCAAACTGAGTCTGGGGAATCCTGGTAGAATTATACACATCTCAATAAAGTTTAACATTTCAATGAGTATGTTAGTCTTTTTTTCAAGTTTTATCTACATTCATTTGATTTTTTTTCCTTTCTCTGATTCTTTTGTACGAATCAAAGTGTGTACATGGAACATGGATAAGAATTCATCTCAATTCATTTGCATATGAGTTTCTCGCCTTAGGTTCCCTTTTTAGTTAATGAAAAAAGGCCAAAAATATAATGCCATTTTTATCTCAGATGTTTACATTATCTCTCTGTATAAGAGTTTATTTCCCAAATCCCATATCAGGGCTTATTTCCCAAGTCAGGATAGTTCTCTGGATACTTTTATGCTTTTTCAGGAACACACTGCAAATTAAGTGAAGAATTATTGGCATGAGCTGTAGGCACTTGCTCAGTTATTGCACTTTCTCCCTTCCCCATTGAGACCCATAAAGTATTAGCAATCAAAATATTTAGTGTCACCATTAGGTTTCAAAGTTATCAATGTCCGGAAACTGTGCACAGTTACCACAGCACTTCAAAGATAACTTTCACTTGATTGAGGGGCCTTCTGGAGAACTGCCCATGTAAGATGGATATTAATTCAAGATTCAAGATTTGTGCTCAGCAATCCATCTCTTTATCAATTTATCTAAAAATTTAGGTGTCCCTGCTACCTAAGCATCCTTATAATACAGTGTCTACTATAAGAAAATGCAGATTTTCTGTCATGCTGCTCCAACAACATAAAGAAAACCGATCTCATTAAAGCTCAAGGAGCCTTCTCAGCTAACTGTACTTTTGACATTGGAATATTCAAGTAAGTTTTCAGTAAAACTGTAGATGTGTCTCATACGAGTCTTTATCAGCCAGAAGACTGTGTATAACATTGGGCAATCTATGGAAACAAGCTCTAGGCAGAAATTAAAAAATAAAAAATAACAAAAAATAAACAAGATTTTAAAAATCACAATATATTCAAACAGTGCAATCTAGGTCACTAATCAGTACTGTGGGGAGATTTTTGATCATGCATATTTCTGCATGGACTCACAGAGTTAATTTCTAACCACCAATACAAAAATACCATGGAAGAGCTGAAAACCTCTGCAGACAACGCAAAATAGGAATAGGTGATAAGGATATTGCAGTGGCAGGACATCTGCCGTAGACCTCTTTGGTCCTATTCTGCACCACCTGGCACAATGTAATGCCCCAAAACTCACCATTTCCTTCCCAAAAGTTTTAAGAGTATCACAAAATATGGTGATCCCACAATATTATACTTTTATGCTGCAGTACAACAAAACATTTAAGGGATACAAGCAGTAGAATCTACCATTCTTAATCAGATGCACACAACTCAGTGCTCATATGCTCCAGCCCCTACACATTGAGGGCATTTCTGTGCTTTTTGAGTAAGAAATAGGTATGCTTGAATAAAGCCACGTTGTGGTAGGGTTTCTTTGACAATTCTTTCCTGTACATATTAAAAAACTGGAAGGCTACTACAGAAGAAACTATCCCTGGGTGGTTCCTCTGAAGTTTAATTCTTGAATTTTGCATTTGTATAATTGATTGTAAAACTTCGTAATTCATGCTAAGTTGGTTATTTAAAGATGTCATCCAATCAGGGAAATAAAAAAAAAAAAAGTTCAATGAATTTAACTATCTAAGATAGGATGAATTACAATCAAATATACAATTAATATATGAGTAAACCTCATGCAAGCTGAAAATAAGATGTACATATTTAAGGCATGATAATTAACCATTGGAACAAATTACTGAGGCTCATGGTAAATTCTTTTTCATTTGGGAATTGCTAAATCAAGACTAAATGTCTTTCCAAAAAGATCTGTTCAGATTGAAGTCATTAGGTGACAAGAATTATTGATGAAAATCCATATTCACTATTTTTCAGAAAGCCCAATTAAATGATTGTTACAATCTTACCTGCCTTAATGAGGATTGGTTTATTTGGATGTCACTTTACAATAGCAAGCAACATGAAAATAACCACAAATAACTTAAAAATGCTACTATTTTAATATAATGTGCACTTATATGATCAAACTACCATTTCACTGTTTGTATGCACCTTTTGAATTACTGAAGTGATACAGTCTGAAATTACTATAAAAAATATGCCATTAAGGTCATTTTTATATACTCAGAATGAAAATTTGACATTGTCTCTTGCAAAGCATTTTGAGATTGTTTTCATATCAATTGTGAATTTTCAGTTAATGTGGATATTTTACATTCATTTTCTATGAATAAGCTTTAAATACATTATGGCATATAAGGTTAATAATGAAGTAGATAATACAAACACTGAACTTAGTATTTGAAAAGCTGACCTTGTCTATACTTAAAGCTAGTTAGTACATTGATTTCTTTTTTAAACACTAGCTTTAAAAGGATAGGAACTAGCTTCTGGTCTTTGTCCTATCCCTCTCTTAGTTGTTAACCTATTAAAGAACAAGATCATAAGTAAGAGAATTAAAATGTTAAGTGCAATGAAATAGTGAAGAAACAAGATGGCAAAGAGTAAAGATATTTGATGAAAGCACTAGAAAAAAGACAGACTCTGGAAGCGTAAATATTCCACAAAAGCAGCAATAAAGTTGTGTCCAGGCTCTGTGAAGGTAAGGAGGGGGTAAGGTTTTACTGGAGAGGTAATAACTTTCCACTGTGAGATAACTTCACAGTGGGATAGCCTGAGCTACCAGGAGAGAGAGGAATGTTGAGAGGCAAATTCTTACAGAAACAAAAAAAAAAATTGCTTCATATAATAAATATCTCCTCTGCCTCAGGATAATTCCTTCATGCTGCCATTGTTTCCAACCCAGCCAACTTTATCCCTGATTTCTAGCCCTGAACTGCTTGACAGTTTTTCAGTTTCCACTACGCTAACACCAATTAGTGAGCTACTATTGGTGCTCTCCTGAGCCAAAAATTGTCCTCTTTATTTATCTTTTAGTGGGCTTAAAATTTCATGGCTAGCTTGTGATACAATTTTGCTTGATAGGGGGGGGAGAAAAAATTTAATTCCACTGTTTAGTTCTGCCCAGAACAAACAGATGTAGGAGCACTCCCAGAGCATATGGGTTAAATTAGTGCCTGCTGTGCCCCAACACTGGCATTTGTCTGATTTAGTGACACTTGTTTTAAACAGTCAGAAGGGGGTCCAGGCAACTCTGGAGGTGGTTTTCAGCTGGATTCATCCTGAAACAGTAGTATAATGAAATTCTGCTTTTACATTCAGTCTGTGCTGAGTTGCCACCAACTTTGGGTCAGCTGGAGAGGCATCACCTGAGTTAAACTGTGCAGGTCACAAACTAGCTGCACAATGTCCTTTTGATGATAAAATACTAAGCAGAGCTGACATTTAAATTAGCATCCCTGCATGTTTTCCAGCTAGATAATGATATGGGTAAGACAGCCAACACCTGTGGCTTCAGGAGGGATCCAATGCTTGGGGAGCCATGACTGAAGCCATAATCCCAAACCATTTATGTTGCAACTGATTGAAAATAAACTCAGACATTCAGAACCTGGCTGCCCTGGAATGTGCTTTCAGTTTACCATTCTTAGTTTTATTCTTTGAGCCTCATCTCTCCTGGGACTCAGTTGGCTTCATGGAGCTGAGGTCTTCATACTGGCCAGGAAAAAGATGGGATGAAAAAAGGAGAGAGCAAATAAACAAACACAAAAAATCTCTTTGCTTCTTGAGCACAGGAAAATAACTAAAAGCAAAGGTTATAACAAGGGCACAGAGCAATAATTCCTGAGCATTGGCTTTTAACAGTACGTTCCTTAACAAAAATGGCTCCCCTTCCTCTCTGAACCAAAATCAGACCCAGAGTCTATTCAAGAACTAATATCCAGGGCTTTTTTGTGTCATGAATAGTAAAATCAACATTGTTACAAAGGCATTCCTTTTCACCAAGCAGTTTTTTGATGGATTACAGATAAGTGTTGGAGAAGTAGTGGTGTCTAATTAGAGACACCGGCCCTGCATAACCCGAACATCTGCCCATCCCCATCCAAGCACCAGAGGTGGGTGATCTGCATGCCCCGCTGCAAGGAGAGGCATCAAGGCAGGGTTATGGTGCTTCACACTGCATCAATTTAAATGTGTTGTGAGGTACAGGAACTGCCTTGCCTTCTCCCAGTACAGAGTGGCTCATAAATATTATTAGGTATCAAGTGGGACTAAATGAATCTGCACAAATCAGCCAACTTTACCACACTCCAGCATCTATCCTGTAAAGAGGTGTCTGACCCTTCACTGCTGGCTGATTTAATTTGGAGCATATTGATGTTATTTATGGCCTAGTGGCTTTAACCCTCATCAGACACTAAAAGAAGAATACCCATACAGAGAGTTTCACATTTCAGCTTCCACTGGCTGTAAATCAGCTTGTTCACTGAGTCAGGAAGTCTCCCAGAGGTTTTTTTTTCTGACTGCAGGTATCACCTTGCAGTCTCCAGTAAACAAAGGGTGCCATTTGGAGAGGATCCTTTCAGGGCCATCTGTGGGCAAACCAAAAAGATTTATTTTTCTTTATTTGAAAGTGCATTTAGTATCTTTCTGCCTGCTGTTTCACTGACCCTTCCCTCCAGCAAACCCCTGAAGCCGAAAACCTGCTTAGCCTTTTTCTGCAATAGGCAAGGAGATGGCGGCAGCTGTCCAATTTGAGAGAAAAGGCAGATTTCAGTCAACCCAAAGCAAGGATGAAAAGTGGAAAAATCTGTTGCCAGCGAGTGCAACCTGGCACTGGGGAAAGCACACGAACATCAAAGTCAGATGGGTCAAAGCACCAAGCTCTGAGTCAATTATCATACTTTCTTAGATATAAATCACACTTCAGACAGCCTAATTCCCTTTAAAAGTAATAACACTTGAAAGTGTGTCCTTGGATAATCCCTGCCCACGCTGCACTAAGGCAAGAAGAGGGTATTAGTACTGAGGGAGCAAGCTGCGGGGAAGCTGTGTCACCCACCGCTCTGTGTCCATATAACCCCTGCTGCTGAATCATAGATTTCATTTTAGCAGGTTAGACGTATAAAAATACGCCCGTTTCTCCACAGCAATACCAGTGCCTGGTATTTGAATATCATTATGCTGATATAGCATCCTGATACTTAGCTGCTCCACGGCAGATTTAGTAAATATAGCAAAACTAAAAGAAGACTGTAATAAACCATTAAGTACAAATCAAATAGCTTGGTTAATCACTGTGTAAATGCAGTTTTATACAGCTGTCTGCTTCCTCGGATTGCACTGGAATAAATCTGCAGTGGCAGATTTGACCCTATGTTTCTTTGCTTCAGTTCCCTGCCTGTAAAAAACCTTGCCTGTAAAATATTTCCCCAAGGCATAGGACTGTTGCAAAAATACCTAAACTTAAAATGGTGATTCTCACATATTAGCTTGATAATATGGTGCTCAGAAACCAAAGAATGTAAAAAGCTGCTGAAGAAAAAGCAAACTAAAACCAAAAAGAATATTAAACCACCTCACAAGTCAGGCTTAAAGAAATGATGCTGTTGAGATTGGGCTGAATATGCATTGGAAGGAAGGCCAAAGCATGACACCTTATTTCAATTAAATTAAAGAAATTGGTTCTCTCTGCTCAGAATAGATAGAGGAGAATTTTACAGCTTGATGTAGTATGTTAGTCCTAAATAGGAAGCTGCTGCTGGACACAACCCTGTGCCTAGAATTGTATTAGCACAGCAGGGAGGTGTCTGCTTCGGCCCTGGTCTTACTAAGGGTGCCTGATGGCTTTGTTTCATTTGACAGTCAATGCTGCAGATGTAAAAAATGAATAAATGTCCCCTCCTCCTTCTGCATTCCAGATTTGGTATCATGGTAGAAGTTTCTAGACAAGGCAGACACAGCTGGAAGGTACTGGTGTCATAAAGTGGGGAAGGAACTGGCAGTGTGGAAAGGGAACAGGGATGATTCTTCCAAAACTTCTCTGGAGAGCAATCTCAGTAAAATATTTCTCTGAGAAAGTTTTGCACAGAAAGTTGGAGTGAAGTCATGATGGTGATAAAAAGCTGGAGAGCAGCATGAATACAAAGAGAATTGGAAAAAATCACACAGGAATAACGATATGCCTTTGAAGCCTGTCAAAATAATAAAAAAAGGATTATGATCTGTAGCACTAAATGATCTCATGCATCTTGGGATGAAAAATGGGGATTTCTGTTCTACAGTATGAGTTAGAAAGGTGTGAGTCACTCCTGGACTGAGACACCAGCCAGATGCAGCCATGGAGGAGGCAAATGTGACCTGCAGCTACATCACTACACTGAGCCCTCACCTGTTGTGCTTGGGACAATTCAGGTCATTCTTGTTAAAGAAAGAGGAAATTCTACAGGCAAAGGTGCAGAAAAAATACTCTAGGAATTTATAGGTATTCTATTTCATGCAAGAAAATAATTAAATAAAATAGGTGACCGCTTCTTCGTTTAGCCTAGCAAAATGCAGTCTGCAAGGGATGAAATTGCAAATATCTCCCTGGGGATAAGCAGCAGAGGGGAGAAAAGAACTACTTAAGTTAAAGGACAGAGCTAGAAAATGAGAAAGTAGGTGTAAACTGTCCAGAAATAAATCCAGTCTGAAAATTAGAAGGAAAGGTTTCTACCAGCCAGAGTAGTGAGGTGCAGAAGCAGCGTTCAGTCAGGCAAACAGCAAGGAAAGCCCAGCTGCTTTAACAAAGAGCTTGGTGGATAATAAAAAGAGTGAAGCAGAGTGGGTACACATCCATTTTTAAATGGTGAGGAAAGGGGAAAGAAAAGGGAAGGAAGCTTTTTAAAGATGGCAGATGCAACCAGAACACAAGTTAAATATCCTGGTGCTGCTAAAAGAGCCGAACACCAAAAAAAGCCAAACTAGACCCTATGAAACAAGACACAAATCTTTTGGCTCTTCATAACTGCTCAAAGTGCCTCAATTCTCTAGATTTGAGTGCCAGACTTGAAAAATATAGGCTAAATGTAGACAAGTGGAACTGGAAGAACCCATAGAGGTTTACAGATCATGTTCCCTGTGAGAGGGGTTGACAGATCTGAAGCTGTTCATACTAATGAGGAGAGGAGAGAGAGAGAGAGACAGCAAAAAAAAAAAATCTGCTACAAAGGGGTTAATCTATTATTGGTGCCCCTGACAGAAGAGTGAGAATGAAACTCAAATTGTATCAAGAAATAGAGGATAGGCGTTAAGATAAATAGTCTAATGATAGCTTGAGCATTTGAATTCATTATCTGGAAACGGTGTGAGTTGTCTCTTACATTGGAGATATTTAAAGATAGAAAAGAAAAATTAATGCCAGGAAAAACATGAGCGTGGTTGACCCTGCCGAAAGATTGTGTGACAAGATGAACAGCTTCTCAATGTTCCTCTTTTTCCCTTTTTTCTAGGTTCTTGTGAAAAGATCTGTGCAATACACTTTCTTGAGAATACAGGCAACTAGACTTGAGGTCCAAAGACCAATGTTCACTTTGGCATTTACGTGTCATTCATACATAGCCCTTACATATGTTGCCCTGAACTAATGTGGCCTCTTATTCTTGCAGGAGTATGCAACTGCTGTACTGAATGCACAGGTGTGGGGGTTTTTGGTAAGATTAATCAGCACTTCATTGTAGAGATGATACATCAGAAGGAAGTACTTGATGAAGAATTATGGTATTACGCAAAAATAATTGACGTATCTCTTGGCTTATTGACCTTAGGAACATTTAATAGTATAAAGTTATTTATTTATTTGGTACAGCTTTTTTTCCAAGTCAAAAGGTAGCTTCTGGAGACTAGGCCAAACCAGAAGTTTTGCTTTATTTTTTTTCCTCCCAAACCAATTTCAATCACCTTATGAATGGAAATACACAGGTAAATGAGTCTCTCTATATAATTTAGAACATTTGCTTTAACATGGATGAATTCCAGGCTCATTTTTTCTTCTCCTTCTGACAGAATGCTGGTTATGTTACCTATCTTTTCAGAGCCTGACATGTGAAGGGAAGGATTTGGAGCATCTTCTCCCTATTTACCTAATTCCCTTCCAACACGTCCCCCTCAAATGCAATTCTCCAGTATAATCTAAACAAGGAAACTGAAACAAACAGCTTCACAGTGTGCCTATAATCTATTTAAGTCATTTTAAAGCCAGCAGATGTTTTATAGCTTAAGATTTGAGCACTGTGTTTTTACAGACCTCTGCTACTTGGCAGGAGGCTCAAAGTAGGCCAGGGGCTGTGGACAATTAAAACTTAAACCCTTCTATTACCAGTCACCAGCTCTACAGGTCACTCTGATGCTTAAATGCACCTTCTGTCACTATTCACCCAGGGCAGGTCAGACTGTGATAGACTCTACTCAAAGCCTTCAGAGCCAGCCAGCTGTGGCCTGATGCCAATGGACACTTTTTTCAAGAAGGCAAAAAGAAACTACCTGATTCTTTCAGTGACTTGTGGATCTGGTACAACTTAGTAAAGTCTATCCTATGTGCCAGATCTGAGAGATGCTCCAGAAACTTGCTTCTTTCCAATGCCCATACGAACTGAGCCTATACGAACTGATCAGTAATGCTGTGAGCATCAGTTGTTCTTTGGGCCATGTATTCCTCATCGTTTCACAGGTTTCACATGAATCCATATTGTCTTTCTAGCACTTCACCTCTTGTAAGTTCCAGCACCAACTTCCAGGGACAATCCTGGCATTTCCTGGCTGCCTTGGCACCTCTTCCAGGGAAATTTTCAGGCTGGGTGAAGGACCACTTGCCAAGGCTCAGGACAAGCATTATTGAAGGGAGGACTGATTCATCCCAATCCTTTCCCCTGGCAGTGGAGTACCACAGACAACACAGTTTGTCTCACCAGTGTAGGATGGTTTCCTGATTCTGAATGAAGTGAAATGAGGAACAGTTTCCCCACCTAAACTCAAAATTCAGCTGAAAAGAACCAGTCTGTTGGCTAAAGAGCTTGTTATTTCCCTCATTTCCCCCATAACTGTTACTTTGTTGAGTATCCCTTTTATTTATCTTTGTTGTTGTCTCACTGCAGCATTGCAAATTGCCGTGACAAAGTCTGGCTCATGAATTTCTATGTCTCTTGCTGATTTTCTGCAAGTGAAAGAGCTGGTATAAGACAACTAACTGTGTATGTGTTGCTAAAATAAGAACTGAATTACTACACAGAGCTATGAATCCTAGACTAAATTTCCACCAATATTGTTAAGTATTTGGACATGAGAGATTGAAATGGTTTTTTCCACTGTTTTCAGCCTTCCTCATCTCATCAGAGATCATCCATGGCTGGAGGCAGAGGATGATCCCAATCTTCTTGTGGTTTTCTAGAACTGAGATCCAGCTGATACCTGTTTTGTGTTTCAGAGAACACCCTTTCAGTTGCCATGTCATATTTAATGTACATACCAAATACTAATTGTTTCAAAATTTCCTAGTTCTCTTCAGCTGTCTTAAATCTGTAATTCTGTGTCCTAAACCAACTGATTCAGAATTTATGAGTAGTTTTTTAGTAATGATCTGCCAAGTGTGAAATTATTGCGTTGGTTGTTCAAATGAAAAAGAAGGAGTCACTATTGTGACTCTATTTTTCATGCTATAACTCAGCCTCAGCCTCCTGCACTGCCTTTTCAATAGAGGTAAAGAGAACATAACAGAGTGCAGAGAGCAGTGGTGCTGTCTGTAATTTCTCCCCCAGGCTCCTCCCTGGTATTTGGATTTCAGTCTCTTGGTTTTAAAAGGTCACTTAGCAAAAAGAGAATGTCACATTATTCATTTCTCCCCACCTCCCTTCCCCATCCTGTCTCTCTTCCTTTTGAGAAGAAACTCAGAAATTAGCAGCCTAAGTCTGTTCAAAAACTGTGCCTGAAACTAGAGTGGAACTATTGACTCTTGTTTTGCATTTGTTGTGATCATGTATTAGGTGGAGATTATTCCTTAGAAGCAGTTATTATCACCCCAGCCTTCCTCACCCTTCCCCAGGCATCTTCTGTATGTTTCTGTACTCAACCTTGTGCATAATAGCTTTGCACAGACACAAAAGTCACTAGGAGCCCTAATCTTTGCCAACGGAACTTGCCATGGTCCACTGGCAAAATAATTCCTTTTGTTACGGTCATTAGGTTCCAGCTCATTATAGAACAAAATACATCCAGGTTATCAAAAGCCATGCCCAACATATGAGAGATGCAGCCAAGGTATGGTGAGATAACCAGATATGCTGGAGAAAGATGCTGAATCTACTCGAGAAGTCTTTTCTCTCACTACAGTGCCTGAACCAAACCTAATAGCCTAAGAGGGTACATCCTTATTGACCTTGAATCGCATCAGAGAATGGACCCCAGCTCCTGACCCAACTGATGTTGACTGGTTCATATCCACATTGCTCACAGTAGTACCATCTGGAGGAGACTGGCTATGACTACATTTAATCTAGGATCTCTTTTGAGCCCTGTGTGGTGTCCCTGTACTGCTGACCCATAATTACTCTTTGTCTTTTATCTCAAAGTGCCCAAAATAAATGGAAGGATGGGTTCACAGTGGGGATTTCATAGCATGATGTCAGTCAAGATTGCATGTTCCTGCTCTAGGACAGGACAGGAGCATGTTTATAGAGAGGGAACAAGTCCATGCTGGGGTAGTGGTGGAAGACTGCCTAAGGCAGAAGGAGCCAAACTGACATGGTCTGTGCCTACAGTGCATGTGTAGTAGTTGGAGGATGTTAATCTAATTTTTAAATATTTTTTTCAGTTAATATACTGCAGTCAGGAGATACAGGAGAGAGAAAAATGTCCTGCTGTTATTTATACTCAGTACTAACAGCAAAACATGTATGTGCATATTACTAGGACATATACATCTGTGGCAGCACATCAAAACAATTTTATTCCTCTGGTCATCTCATGTTATTTAAGCATCTTTTAGCAACCAGTATCATTCAGTGAGCAATGGTGCTTGTGTCTCATTATTTCTTTGCTATACAGTCTCATACGCTCACTCCGAGAAACTCTGGGTGGAGATAAATCAGGAAATGCTTCCAGAAAAAAACCTGTCATTTCTGCTTTCTTCTTGTCATTGGTTCTTTATTGAAATCCTTATTTGTTGCAGTTCCCTACAGCAATTTCTTTACCAGGATTGCTTTCTGGTGAACTTTTCCCAATGAATTTCAGCTGCCATAGAAATCCCTCATCATCCCTCATCACATCTACATTCCTGTGTCACTTGCACCCTTCTCTCCTAGAGCTGCTGGGAGAGTGAGGGCATTAAATTTTGCTTAGTTTTGGTCTGTTCCTGTTCCCTTTTCTGTCCAGCACAGGGAAATGCACAAATTGTACATTCTCACAAATAATGCAGTGCACAGTCCAAAGCCTGTTCACCAAATAGAAAGTCTTATCAGTTTTAATGGACCTTTTCCTTATTCCACAAAGAAATAGCTCTGATCTTCACTAGTGCTGACTTCAGGGGAAATAAATCGATGTGCGACAGCAAAGGATGATCTAAATTTTAAATGAAATGGTTTGTGAACAGGGTATTGCCTCTGTCCACCACATATAACTCGACCAAGATGTTGTCAGTACCTTGTGCGTGCTGTCTCCAGAAGCAAAAAGGAGAGCTGCACTGCAGTCATGCTGGACAAACAGCAAAGAGAAGGTGGTGAATATGCCAAGGCAGGACAGATGGATACAGCTCCTGCACTTATATCCACAAGAATTATTGCTATTCCTTTGGTGCAATAGGTACGTATCACCTGCCTTTTCAGGCTGGGTTTTAGGCTGAAAGGAAGTCAGCTTCTTCATAAGTGGAGATCTTCTAAGCTTATTTGGTGTATGAGAGACATATATCCAAAAAGAGATTCTTCTTTTTTAAGGGTGCAATTTCATGTTCGCTTTATTCCTCCCAAGGCACTGGATGCTGAGGAAAATGTTGTTTCAACAGTCCTCTGCTTCAGCCAGTTATTCCTTTCTCTTTCTTTTTGTCATTGCTAGATTTAATTTGCCTGCTCAGTGTCTAAGAAACTGAGCTGTCTGAAACCAAACTGAAACAACCCTAAAAAAATTCCCAAAACCCAAAAAACCATTAGGGTAACTCTCTGCCAGCTCAATGCCCTGTCCAGATTCCTCAGGAAAATGAGCTTTAGCACAAGGGACTGGGTAGGCTTGTACAGATGAAGGCAGGGCGGGGGGGGGTATAGAATCACTTATTTTCTGCAAGAGCTGTGACTGATGTATGAAGACTGTAAAATAGCATCCGAGAGCAGACCAGATAAATCCCCCACCAGAAACACTTTTTATTTAACAACTACAGAGAAAACCCACACAGTCTGTTTCAGCTTGAGCAATTAAATCACTGGTGTGGTGAGGTGAAATGGATCCCACACATGAGAAAGGGGATTTCCAGGGCACAGAAACACATATACAATCAGAGCTGTGCAATGCCACTTCTTCAGATTATGTGCAACTCAGAAAACTAAACCAGCTAATCCTCTCCATTTTGTTTTTAATTCTGGGGTTTGGACCAGCTAGAACCAGCAAGCTTCCTCCTGAACATAAAATAACCCTCATAATTGCAACAGGTCCAGCTGGGAGTGATGGAGGGCTAAGAATACAATGTGTCTCTGTTCAGATCTACAGAAAAGTTGGCGTGAAAGAATAGGCTTCATTAGTGTGGCAGGAAACTGGAGTAAAATAGGACGATTATTTAAAAAAAAAGAACCAAACTTTTTTTCTCCTGAGTTTTTTCCTTCTCACTGGGCTTTATATAAGGAGCATCTCACTCTGAACCAGAGGCAAAGCTCAACCTGCCAAAAGACCTTCTGTCTGCTAAGTCCATGGAGATGTAGAAGAGATACCACCAGAATAACAATGATATTTCTATAAAAGCTTTGAGCTTTTTGTTCTAATATAAAAGCATGCCTGCTTTTTCAGGCCAGCAGAAAAGTACCAAAGCATTTTAAGGGTCTTAGGCAAACAAGCAGAGGCCAGAAACTTCAGTATCAGCAGAAAGGGCTCCTAAGAGATCTCACAGATGTTCAGAGTCCAGAGACACAACACCCTCTCTCCATCCCCCAGACTGAGAGTCTCACAGGTGCTAGCATGGAGATATAAGTAGCAGCTCCTGTAGCAGTCTATTAGATAACTTAGAGGTTTAAATCTGCCAAAGAGTTTAGTGATCTGGATCGGGAGTAAGGAGAGCAGAGGGGGGAGGGGCAGACATATATCAAAAGATGTACTCCAAACTCAGGCTGCTACCGAGCTGTTTAACTGTAACAGTTTATAGTGCACATTTTTTTTGCAGGTAACACTATGTCTAGATGCTGATTCAGAAGTTGATCCATTATCAGTGAAATCTTGGTGAGCATCCAGGCTTCAACACCCTAAACACGAATTCAAGTCCATAGACACACATCTTGCCTCTCAGCCCTGACCCGGTATTGGTTCACAGTGACCACAGCATATACAAAATACACAAAGCAAGAGAACAGACCCTCAGCAATTTCCATGTACTTTCTTTTCCTTGGAACCTAAATCCTTTCTCTATTGAAAGACACTTTAAGCCTTGTGCCTTACCCTGAGACAAACAAACACTTCGGTCTATCAGCTTCAGGCCTCCTGAGATGTGTATGTTGTCCTTTCATTCCCGTTCGCCAAAACTGTTTTATTTTCTAGGAAATCTAGTTCGTTAGAGGTATTTAAAAGAGAAATTTAAAAAAGAGAGAAAATAAGCAAATTGTTTAGCCTTTTTCCTGGAAAATAGACACTTCTATAATAATTTTTAGGGGGAAAGGCACTGGAAGAGAGCACAGGAAATCATGAAAGAAGCCTGGACCCTGAAATAGGCACTATTAATTTCACTATTTGCAATTTAGGATTGAGTTAAAGGTACGTAATTTAAAAAGATCCTCATAAGCACATGTCCTTAAGGCTGAGGCAGAATAAGGTGTTTCTTAATAACTTGGGGTTATCGTAGGACAGCTTGAGGAAATTCAGACTGGATCTAGTCAAGGCTAGATACTCCAAGTGCAGCGACTTAGCTCCATCCTAACAGATGGCATTCTTGCAAATGAGCTGAAGAGGAAGAAGGTGGTACAATAAAGAAAGGGGGCTGGGAAGGGGATTGAAAATGTCATTTTTAAATTCAGCTTAGTCCCAAAATTCAGCATTCAAAATGAGGGAATAATGAATTTGATAGAGAAGGGTGACTGATACCAGCCTATATCATTTGTCCTCTCTTTTAGAAGGAAACAGGATGGAAGGAACAGTTGATTTTTTCCTCATGAAAGACCTCCAAAGAAATTAGTTGTTTAACAATATTATCCTCAGCAGAGACATCTGGTAGATTCCTGTCAGACTTGCTTTATGTAGACACCAAGAATATGTACAATGCCCATAGGAAAGAAATCAGTCCTCAGACTGACTCTTCCTGCAGCTCAGCAGTGGTACCCTAAAAACAGTTCTGATGGCAAATGGCAGCAGGGGAATCTCCTAAGAGCAGCGTGGGATTGTCAGAGCAAAAAATATTTCATGAAGCATCCAAACAAAGAAGGCTAGTTCTTCTCTATGAAAGCGGAAAAAATTGGACAAACTCAGTAATACTTACTTTAAGTATATTTCGGTAGCCTCTGAGCTTAATGGATGAAGGTCAGCCCTCATGAAGGAACTGGAACCAGCAGAGTTGCCTATAAAGCAATGTTTTGGAGAGATTGGCTCCCACAGCCT
Organism: Nycticryphes semicollaris; assembly: GCA_013400055.1. Taxonomy (NCBI): domain Eukaryota; kingdom Metazoa; phylum Chordata; class Aves; order Charadriiformes; family Rostratulidae; genus Nycticryphes; species Nycticryphes semicollaris. Next base: position 487,117 of record VXBJ01006969.1, read on the forward strand.
GCAGGGATCTGAAATACACTACAGAAATTCATTTCCTGAGGACAAACATAATTCATTACCCAGATACCTAGCCCCAATATTTCTTGGTCTAACTCCATTTCAGTGAAGAGTGCAGGAGAATTACATCAGCACCGGAAAGGGGTTTCAGTCTGAAAGCTCTCTTACTGCTAAATAATGAAGAGGCAAAATATTCTGCCTTTTGCATCTCATTCAAAAGTGCCCGATCCAGAACCAGCAGAAGTCAGCAGGGAATTTTTCCATGGACTTCAGCAGATGTTGGATCATAACATCACTGGGAGCTGGAGCACTTCACTCATTTACTAACCACTTTCCTATGGCAAATAAAGGAACTGCAAATGTCTGAATTTATGGCAAAAGTCCTCACCAGCCATAAAATGCAGATAACTGAAAAGCTGCAGAAACTCCTATAAAGTTACTGTGGCTAAACTTGAGATTGTTGTTTTGGGGTAAATAATCTCTGTGTTGTCTATAGCCATTTAATGTTTTAAAATTATGGTTATTTTTCTTGTTTTCTTTCATAAACAAGAAAGCAGTTGTTCTGTAATAGGCTTTCTAACAAGTAATGAGATTGAGGTAAAATGAAAGTTAAATATTGCTCCATTCCTTTGGCACCGTTATTTGAATGTTCCCAACATTATTAATGTCAAAATACCTTGGAGTAAAATAACAGCTGTTTATCTGATATCAAGAGGGGTTGGTTTTCCTTGCTTGCCTCACTTAACAGTGGATTGAACAAAGTAATGGGGTATAATAAAGGATAGTTCCAGCTAAGTGGGCATTGCTTACAGTCCAGAAGCAGAACAAGCAGCTGCACAATGGCTGAGAGAGGTGGATGTTCTGGTGTGCACGCTTTCACTCTGTCCCCTGAATGAACTCATGTCCTCAAGGGAAAAGGTTCAGGGTTAGATCTGTAAAGGGCCTGCTAAAGCATTTTTCAGCTCAGGATAAGGCTTAGAAGAGGGCAAGGGATGGTACTGACCATCTGCCATCTAGGACAGCAGAAATCACCCATCTCCTTTCTCTCTGAATTGTGGAAGTGAGAAAGAAAACAAAATCCTAAATCCATTTATATCTAAGACATGTCTGTGATAGGAGATATTTTCGAGTCCATCTCTGCCTGATTTAGAAGGGAGGAATGACTCTCTGTCTTCCACCTCCCCAGGCAGCTGTTCAGCAGGCTGCTGACACAGCCTGGAACAAGACTTCATTCGTCTCCCCACTTCAGGTTGTCCCAGCAAATGCAAGAATTAAATAGTAATAGAACCAGAGAGACCTGTGAGAGAGAGAGAAAGCATAAGCAGTGCTATCTGGAACATCTTCATGGGAAAAAGGAGAGGGAGGTCTTGCAGGGGCTGGCAATGCCCTGCCTGCAGAAGACCTGGGACCACATCCCCACTCCTGCAAGCAGGTTTTCCTGCAGCGAGGTGCTCAGGTACGGCCCAACAAAATAACCACGTGGGCAAGCTGAGCAAAAGCTTTGCCACCTAGCAGCAGGAAGAGATGATGAAATCGTTGGGTCTGGGGTAAATGCTCAAAGGCAGGAGGGGATGCTGGTTCACACACCTTCCAGGCTTACAGATAGACGTTAGCATGACATGCTGCCTGCTCTCTGGAGAGCTACTCTGCTTCTGCAAATGTGATGCCCTTCCACAAGAAGAGTTGAAAGAATGATCTGAGGAACTACAAGCCTGTCAGTCTGACCTGGGTGCCTGGGAAGGTCATGGAACAGATCATCCTGAGTGCCATTATGCGGCACATGAAGGACACCCACTTGATCAGGCCCAGCCAGCGCAGGTTCATGAGAGGCAGGAGCTGCTTAACAAAACTGATCTCCTTTGATGACAGTGACCTGCTTGGTGGATGAGGGAAAGTCTGTGGATGTTGTTTACCTGGACACTACTAAGGCCTCTGATACAGTCTCTCACAGTATCCTCCTGCAGAAACTGGCTGCCCATGGCTTGGATGGGGGTACTCTCTGCTGAGTTAAAAACTGGCTGGACGGCTGGGCCCAGAGAGTGGTGGTGAATGGAGTTAAATCCAGTTGGTGACTGGTCATGCGTGGTGTCCCCCAGGGCTCGGTGCTGGGGCTAGTTCTCTTTAACATCTTTATCAGTGATCTGGATGAGGGATTCGAGTGCACCCTCAGTAAGTTTGCAGATGACACTAAACTAGGTGGGAGTGTCAACCTGCTTGAGTGTAGAAAGACTTTGCTGAGAGACCTGGACAGGCTGTCCCCCTGTACTCAACACTGGTGAGACCCTGTCTTGAGTACTGTGTACAGTTTTGGGCCCCTTCCCACAAAAAAAGACATTGAGGTGCTGGACCAAGTCCAGAGAAGGACAATGAAGCTGGTGAGGGGTCTGGAGAGTAAGTCTTATCAGGAAATGATAAGGGAGCTGGGGTTGTTCAGCCCAGAGAAAAAGAGGCTGAGGGGAAACCTTATTGCTCTCTACAACTACCTGAAAGGTACTAATTTTTACACTGAAAGGGTTATTAAGCGTTGGAATGGGCTGCCCAGGGAAGTGGTTGAGGCAACAACCCTGGAGGTATTCAAAAGACAGGTTGACATAGTGCTTAGTTTCGTGGGTTTGGTTTGGGGATTTTTTTTGTCAGAGTTAGGTTGATGGTTGGACTAGATGATCTTAAAGGTCCCTAGCAACCCAGACATTTCTATGATTCTGTGTTTCTGGCTGGGGATATCTGAAATAGTGTCCTCTGCAGGGAAATATTGCAGGTGTGCAACTGCCAGATACTTTTGCAAAGCATTTTAGAACTGGAATTTCAGAGAAGGAAAGGAAAAAAATAGTTTGGTCTAACTGAAGCACCATAGTATGGTAAAAATATCAAAGTGTTCAAGAATGATTAGGACTGGGATAAGAAGGTGGTTTTCCTCTAGAAGGCAGTGCCATTTTTGTGCAAGGAGATTTGGACAGCTGATGAAATTGTACACTCATAATTCCAGGTGTGGAAATACTTTGGAGCTCGCAGAGCATTTCAGCAGCAAAATAAAGGCTTGGTTCTGGCAAGATAGACCCTGCATTCTTCAGTGCCACAGGTAGCAGTCACTAACACATGCCAGTCACTTCTGTTAAAGACAATCAAGGCAACTAGCTCATATTTTAGTGTGTTTCTGTTTGGCAATTAATTCACACTGCTGTACCTCCAAGTGCAGTATTAAACATGAGCTGGATTGCAGGTTTACCTCTGGTGGATGGAGAAAGATTTTTGTATAGGTATATCATGTTATACCTTCCAGGGTGAGATAGAAGGGGTATTTAGGGAGTCATCTTGATTTTATCCAAGATTATTTTCATCTGGATTGTGGGACTGTTACTGCAAAGAGGTTTTGGTATTTGTTAGTTATATAGTAGCGATTTACCATTTGACAGGAATTTATCCAAGTTTCAGGAAATGAGAGCTGAGAATAACTTAATATCAGTATTGTTGCATTTAATATGGTGTGTTTTGACTGTAAAAGAGCAAGCAGTAGCGTTGCCAGTTACAGGAAAGCTCACAGGCTCATAACTACAGGAGCTGCTGCGTTTACCACAGCATTCACAGCAAAAAGGAAATTATGAGCACAGAAGTTAAAAATGCAATAAGAAAGTTGATTTTACTTTTGCAGAGTTGGGAGTTACAGCTGCAGAAATTTAGGAGATGTTTGGTTGTACCGTCTGTTATTTATGAAGGTTGCGAATGAATAAAATATCCTCTGCATCAATCCCTTCTGAAAATACAAGGTTTTCCTATGCCTTATGTCTTTTTAAAACCTATAATACAAAACACAACCCATAGAAAAATATATAGGCAAACATAAATATGAGGGGTTTTTTCCTTCAATGTATACATGCAGCATCAGTATATATAAATTTATATTATAGCTCTACTGCCATCAAGTGATAGAAAGATTTTTTCGTGAATATACCCAAAAAAAATAAAAAAAAAAGAAACTCTGCGCAAGAGTTACAAGAGCTACAGAGCTCTTACACAGAGCTGAGGCATATTTAAAATTACTCCCTGCCTCTTCCCCATGAATGGTATCTATGGTTACTCACTGCAAACCAAAAACTCTTTGTGAGCTTCAACCCGAGTAAAGGCAATGAGCTTAATTAAAGGACCTGTCAAGATTTAAATATTGTTTGTGGGTAGCACAGATGAAAAAAATCCACATGCGTGACCTTTCTTAACTCTTGCCTTGCATAACATGAAGGGAGCAATAAGATAACTTCTCATTTCTACCAGCAAAACTGTTTACAGCTCAGGAGCTGTCTGTCTGCCATTTTCTTTTCCTTGGCTGCTTGCTAATGACTCTACTCCAAAATGTGGGCTCTTTCAGCAGAGTAGAGGGGGAAAAGCTGAAGAATAGGTTGATGACTTGTTTCAGACCAGGTTCAGTCTGGAGCAGCTCCCTTGAAAATTGTGCAACATCACAATAAAACCTAAGAAACACTAAGCATCACATCTGTGATGTTTCCTGGCATTTTCCTGCAGAGTTTGGGGTTTGCTCTTGAGGGAGACACCAGCAAGAAAAGTTGACTTTCTGGGACCTTTCCCACAAAGATGGTGGCTGTGCTGCAGTCCCTCTCTTTGTACTTTACCACCTGTCCCACTCTCCCCTTGGTGATTCCAAAACAGCTGCCACCAGAGCTACCTGACATGGACTCTCCGATCTCCACAATGATTTTCACACCTGTCAGTGACAGGGATGGGAAAGTGCTAGCCACACACACATGAAAAGAACTTTGTCAAAAGGAGTTCCCATAGGGTACTAAAAGTCATCTTTGTCTTAGAAGTGCCCCTTCTATTAAACCTGATTAACAGTGGTTCTTCAACCAAGGCTTTGCTAAGTTTCCTGCTATTGTAAATCTGTGGGATCGGAACTGGAAGTATTGTGGTCTCATGGAAAGGAAGCTGAGGGGTTAACTCAACAATGACCCCACTCATCTCAGAGAAGATATGTGAGAATAAACTGGGGCCAAGCAGTTGCTTGTGATTAGATTAATGGCTCATATCTGGCACATCTGATTGGGGATTAAAAACAGTAAGGTCGGTTCTGTCTCTTGCACTCTTCTTCAAGAGAGCTTTGCAAGACTCAGACTCTTTGTTGCACACACCATCTGAAACACATGTTCAGTTGATAACTGCACTTTTTCCTGTTTCTGGAAACCAGAGGCAACTGCAAATATCTTTGCTCAATACAAATACACTACAAATCAGAGACCGCTTGAAGCTGAGTACCCCAAAAAAGCCTTTTTACAGACATGACCACACACTTAATAGAATAAAATGAAATGTATTTCACAAGCTTTTTCTGCTCAGTTGTGAACACGTTGCGTACTATTAAAAATAAGTTCAGCACAGGTTACATTGTGTGGAAGGGGAAGAGAGGCTATTCACAGAGACAAAAAAAGAACTGGGGTTCAGGTCTCATTTCCCAAATGGTCAGGATTAGGTTATTTCTTTGTAAGGCACTTTGAATTCCTGTAGAATGAAAGACACAATACAAAAGCACAGAACCTGGACAGTCAGTCAGACTACAGCAGAAATAAATCAGAAGAAACTCTAATGGCTCAGAGTCCTTTGGGTGATTAATGGCAAAAACAGCATTTGCCATCCAGTAGAATCCAGTAGACTCTTGAAGCCAAAGCAGATCTGACAAGACCTGAGCTAACCACTTCAGGAGACATAAAGGGGAAAAAATATCCTAATAAAGGAGAAGGACTAATAATGGACTCAGGATATTTGTTCCAATTGCCCTGAATTTTTTTTTTTTGGAGCATAGCATCATCCGAAGAGATATTTATGGACTAAGGCAGCTGAATACCAGGTCTGCCTGTCATGTCTCGATCAAAATAAATGGAGAAGGGAAACAATGTGAACAAAGGATAAAAAAGAAGGATGGAGACAGCACAAAGCAGCAAACCAGACTGTTATTTCACACTTTTTTTCCCCCTGATTTTATTTATTTTCTGGCGGCTCCTGTCACAAGGAAACAGTATGCTTCATGAGCTGGGAGATGCTATATGCCTCAGTGAAGTTGCAAGAGGCAAGGTGTATTCAAACCCTTGGAGATCTATGTTTTATTTTTATATATGAAATTGAACACACAGAGATATTACTAACGTAAAAATTTAAATGCTTATTTGTATGTGTATATATAAAAATCAAAGAAATATCTGAATGGGGAAAAATGTATATACATATATATCTCCACTTTAGATAATCTATTTTTAACAGCCAGTGACTTCCAAAAGCCATTTCCGTGCGAGCAATGCAGTCTTTTTTTTGGAGTGCAGCAAGTTACACAGGAGAATAAAGGTTCAATTAAGAGCCTGTTTGCCTGTGACTGATAATGGTTTTGACATTTGCAGAGTCTCCTGACAACAATGCCCGAGCAAGGTGGAGAAAAGGAATTCAAAGAACAAGTGCTTTGCAGATGGCAATGAGAGGCTTTAAACATCTGAGATTTTGCACTCGCAGCCTCAGAAACAATCCTGCCTTACCATGCAAGACTGTGCCAAACGTTTTAGCTTTCCAAGGAGCTGCGTGCCCATTCTGAACAAAATCAGCAGCTTTGCAGGAGCCTACCCAGAAAGTGTTAAAGGGAAATGCTTATTGTACTTGCTCAAGTGCCCTGATCACCACCACTGCCACAAACAGGTAACTATACAGAGAGGAAGGAAATGGCTGGCTGACTACCGGCCTAAGCTTTGGGTTGGATCCTGTCAAAGTAACATCCTTGTAATCTGAGGAAGATTCAGAAGGTAAATTCCCATCAGGCCAGATTGAGACTCCCAACACACTGTGCATAAAATCTCTCTCAACCCAAGCTCTTGACTGAGGCATCTGGGGCAGGGAGTGCCATTTGCTCTCTTCTGTGAGGTTATGGTTGTATTTTCAAGCATGGTTAAAATTAAGTAAAGTTCAGTGGCACTGCCTGACTGGGATAAAACCAGTGCTGCCTCTTTGAATCTGGCTGCCCTATTGCTTATGCAAATGCCTTGATTGAAAATGTGCGTGTTTGCCAGAGAATGTCCAAGCCTCAGCCACTGGCCCTTTAGAAAAATTGAATTTTTAGTGCCTCCTTTGCACATCCATACAAAGAGTTGACATAAAGAAAAAATTCTATTTGCACTAACAACTTTAGGGAGAGGAGAGTTTTCAAAGCTTAATTTCAAAAGTCCGCTTAACGGACCAGAAGCAACCAGAATTAGCGCCCCTTCCCTATTCAGATTCCTGAATGAGCGTGAACTAATTACTCCAGCTGACAGTGCCTGAGGTAGGTACAGAGCAGCAATATGTGGGAGACTGAGTGGGAAAAGTGATCAAATGACCTGCTAAAGCACAGAAAGATGTCTTAATGCATCATGTCAGCGGTCCAGCTAGCTTAACATGACCGCTGTAACAGCATCAAGTTCAGCTCACTTTAGAGGTAGGTACAAACAAACACATGCATTGGGATGTGTGCAATTCCCTGGAGGTGTCTCACCCTTCTTGGCAATATTTAACAGTACAGTGATAGCACGTCTATATGTCCCTCAAGTGCCTCAGGGCATGACATCCTCACAGCCTGTAATACACTTTGTTCAGAAGAGCCCCATGGGGTTGAAAAGCTCACCCCTTTCCACAACGGGCAGCTGAAGCATCTCAGAAATCTGCAACAGTTAGTGGTCTCACAAGCCATATTTTAGCAGGGTGACTGTTCTCACATTGTAGTTCATACATACAGGCAGCAGGGTTTATAGCACCTCTGAAACTTTATGAGAGTTCCCGGCTTTTAATGTGATGTTTCCCTCGAGTGTGATGCAGCTGGAAGCAAGGAGAGGAGACCTGCTACTGCAATGTGTCAGAGAGATTTGCTATTAGCTCAAGAGCTGCAGGCCAGGGGTTTTGGATGCAAAACCTCTGATGCAGATAACATGATTATTTTCATGTTTATAGCTCATTAATTTATAACTCTAGGCCTGTACGGAGGGTACTTTTCCATGTCTGTCTTTCATATGACATCTTACAACTTGACATAATAGAGGAATTTTGGAAAGAGAAAGAAGAGCCATTAACTTGTCAGACTCTTATTAGCCAGTGGGTGGATCTTGCATCAACAAAACGTGACTGTGTCTGTATGTGCAAACATTAGATGCATGAACCTGCACACGTGTATCACTTACACATTAATGTGCTTCACTCCTTGTTCTTAAACTGTAAGAATCAGCCAAATCTCTGTTCAGCACTCAGCTGTAACAATTCAAATTACAAACACAGAGAAGGAGAGTTTTGAACAAAACTCCAGATCATTCAGCTGACAAGCCATGCTATTTTGACATCTCCCATTTTCTACCCAGTCTCTGTCATCCAAGACTGTCTAGAAAACACTTGAAGAGGATGTAGAGTGAGTGAAAATGGGAGTCCTTAAACACATAAGTATGGTATTTCTCTGTTGTCATTAAAAGAGATTTATTCAGGGGTATTGAGAGTGTCTAGTAGATTGAAGTGTTCCCCTTTGGCTTTGTGAAGAGGAAGTCTGGTTCCAAAGGGCTACTAAAAAGGATACAGAAGACTTTGAAAATTCAGTAGCATCAGTAGCTGATAGGATCTTACGTTTTCTTCAGGATTTTTCCAAAGCAGCCATTTTCTCCTGAAAGGGAAATATATAATATCCACAACACAGACTAACACAGATAGATGCATGAAGCAGTTAAACAAGGTACATGGTGGAAAGGAAACAGGCTCAAGCCACAGAGGAAGCCAAGATGTGCAAGTAAAGCCCACTACATAAGCAGAAACATGGCACTAACCCATCCAAAATCTGTCCACAGTCACCCTCTTTCTCTCCAAAACAAAATGTGGCAATTTGAATAGAACCAACGTGTTATATTTGTGGGTGTTCCTCTATAGGTTTATGGTTTAGTTTTATTTTGCTTGTCATGTACTCTTACCAAAGTAAAAAACCACATCTTGGGTAACAGTAGGTGAAATATCTATTATAACACGATTTTAACTCAGTTGAGAACAGATGGCTAAAAAGAGTCCAGCTTCAATTTTTGCAGAAGAACAATTCAAGAAAACGGAAAGAGAAGACTGATGTCTTCCCGTATTCAACCAGAAGGAAGACATTTCAAAAACAAGGTAAGGGATCAGAGAATGAGGATGATTTGTCTAGATCTGTCAGTGTCTAATACGGGTATTTCAAACAGACATAAGAGCAAAGTAGGCAGGTTGTGTTCCTGCCCTCATTGTGCTTTTCCAGCTTCAGTGACTTTGTGGCTTTCTGCTTTACAGGAATGTCTTTGCACTTTAAAGTCCTCAGTGGATTTTTCTTCATACCTTTGCTCAATTGTTCTTTGAACCCATCAGGAAGTTTGGTACCTAAAGCATACAAACATCCATCAATGACCTCCATGGTTTAACAACATATTTTATGGAGAGGCACTAGCTACTGCTGTGACCTGATATTTCAGCCCCTCACTACCAAAAAGACTTTGAGGTGCTGGAGCATGTCCAAAGGAGAGCAACAAAGCAGGTGAAGGGTCTAGAGCACAGGTATTATAAGAAGTGGCTGAAGTAACTGGGTTTGTTTAGCCTGGAGAAAAGGAGGCTGAGGGGAGACCTTATTGCTCTTTACAACTACCTGAAAGGAGGTTGCAGTGAGGTGAGCGTTGATCCCTTTTTCTAAGTAACAAGTAATAGGACAAGAGTTGCGCCAGGGTAGGTTTAGATTGGATATTAGGGAAAATTTCTTCACCTGAATTGTTATCAAGCATTGGAACAGACTGCCTAGGGAATTGCTTGAGTCACCATCCCTAGAGATAGATGTGGTGCTTATGGACATGGTTTAATTCTTGATTTGGCAATGCTTGATTAACAGTTGGACTTGGTGATCNAGGAGGTTGCAGTGAGGTGAGCGTTGATCCCTTTTTCTAAGTAACAAGTAATAGGACAAGAGTTGCGCCAGGGTAGGTTTAGATTGGATATTAGGGAAAATTTCTTCACCTGAATTGTTATCAAGCATTGGAACAGACTGCCTAGGGAATTGCTTGAGTCACCATCCCTAGAGATAGATGTGGTGCTTATGGACATGGTTTAATTCTTGATTTGGCAATGCTTGATTAACAGTTGGACTTGGTGATCTTAATGGTCTTTTCCAACCTAAATGATTCCATGATTCTATGTTTCATAATATTCATATTATAAGAGGCATTGAACAAATAAAAGATGGTTAGAAAGATGGTTAGAAAGGAAGTCTGCAAAGAACAAAATCAATTAGAAGAGGAAGAGATGAATGTAGAGCTCTAGAAAAAGACAAGCTCCCAAAATGACGATATACTTCTGAGATAGACATACAGGTAATACAGTGGGAATAGAAAGAGATCTGACATTTTTCCTGTGAGCAATGCAAGAGTTACATGTTTCATTTCCCATAGGTATTGGAATCAGCATGAAAGACATTGAGGTTTCATGAAAAACCTGAATACAATACTGAAGACAAAGGGGATATGGGAGCAGCTGAAATGGATCAGGTTGTAGGCTTACTATGTCTATGAATTACTCTGTCTAAAGTGCAAAGCATATGACATTGCGTACTGGTAAACTTATGTCCCAAAAGCACGTTCATTAAATATTCACAAATACGTCATCCTTGTGTATACTATTGCTCTGATTAGTTTAAGGTGGCTCTCACCGTACAGAAGATGAGGTCTGTGGGAGGCTTCACAGGCTATTTAAGATTTACTGTCCTGTTTATATACTTCCTATAGTTAGATCATAGTGTCATGAGCTCTATTCTTGACTCTCATATTGAAGTACCAAAAAGGATGTGAATTTCAAAGGGTTTCATATTCTTCTGGGAACTGGAAAAACAAATGCACTGTCTTGTTACAGCACATACTATGTACCTATTGGGATGTTCATCTTGCATAAGGTAACAACAAAATGACAAAGCAAGATGAGACAATCTTTTGCAACTCTATCTGTCCTGGGGAATTAAAAGGCAAGGGGACAAAAAAAGGGTTTAGTCCTCTTGAAGTTTAGCTTAGTAGCAAAAATTAAATTCCATGAGGAGCATAAAGAATCAGTTTGAGACAGCTGCAAGGGAATTAGTTTCCAACTTCTTGGGACAAATGTGTAGATTTTCAAAAAAAGACAAATGATTTATTTCTATCAGAGAAATATTATCAGGCAGAAATAATGAGGGCCAGGGCTTTGTCAGATTATATCTTATCACTAGTCCATCAAGTTAGGACTTTGCCTCTGGAAGTGATCAGCAGCTGATGCTGTAATGAAAGGAGAAAAATAGAAAAAATTCACCATGCATCTGGCAATGCTGTAAAGCCATAATTGGAAAGAAAGCTGCACAGTCATGACTGACAGCAATAGAGAACAAACTCAGAAATCCAGTTCAGGACCAATTTGCTGATGCGGAAGGGGAGATGAGTGTTGAACACAGAGGTTTATTTTAGCACAGCTGGTTTGGAAACACGTCTAACTGGTAGCATCTCCTGCTCTCCCTGCTGCACTGCCTGAATCACTTTTCTGTGAAGAGAGCACCACATTAAGCTTTGATTTTGGGAAGAGCTTCTCTAGCTTTCTGATGGAGTACCTCACCTAAAGCATTACTGATTTCTCTTGTAGCGCATACAGTTGGAAAGAAACATCCACTGGGCTCCATCACCAGCTAATGCAATCATAAACCAAACAATTGTTATGCTGCTGTCTGGTTCCTAAAACCAGACCCAAATTTCTACATTTCCTTTAGTCTCAGTTAGGTTCAGGATCTCTGACTTGCACCTTCTTTGGCCAAACTGGATCCTCCTTTCAAAATCCAGTTTGCTCCCTGGAAATCCAGCAAGAGCTTGTCTTTGAATGACTCCAGAGACAGACAGGTCACAGACAAACCCAAGATAATCCAACAGAACACAGTATTTGGCACATCGGGTAAAGCAGCACTGTAATTTATATAAGTGAGGTTAGAAAGATATTGACATCTCCTATTACTCCTACATAAACACTTCATACAAGGCCAGATGCTATCCTGTCCCAGGAATGAGGGATGGAGGGCAGGAGGACAGAAAAAGAGCATGTGACCATGTAGCCCCTGACCCAGAATGTAACCATTGTACCTGACAGAGACAGGAGAGGCTATAATCACCTTATTTGTCTCTCTTCATCTAAGCCTTCTATTTTTACAACTTGCCAAGTCTTCTAAAGTATTTGTTAAAATGAAAATCACAAATTCACTGGACAGGTTTTGCAAAGTCAGTTAGTGTTTTTCTGCAGATTTCTTCCTGCATTCATGTCCACACAGGAATGCTCAAGGAAAAGAAAGACTAAACATAAATGGAAAATACAGAAGGGTAAATCTTGAAAGCCGCTATTGCAGTAAACTTCTGTGCACAATGGAAAATTTTCTCACAGAAAACATCACAGAATAATTTTGAATGATGAGCAAAATAATTAAAAAAAAAAAAAACCAAACAATCTGCTTACAAATAAATGCAGAAAACCTGAGATAAATTCCTGTAAATGACTTTTCAAGGTTGGTTGAGGTTGCTAATGGCTAAATTTCTCCAACCTTTACAAATTTTGCTCAAGCATCATTCATATTAGATGACTTTTTGCAGTGAGCGTGCAGAAAACTCCTGAAATCCTTGTCAAATCACTAATTCATCTCTGGTATTAACTATTTGAGGCATTTCCACTTCCCTGCTCTGCTTCCTGCCACCTTTAAGAAATTGTTTTGTTGCTTCTTCCTTCATTCCTCAGAAATTATTTCATGGCAAAGGAAATAAAAAATGACAAAAAAACCCATAACTTAGTACCTTTTAAAACATTCTCTTCCAACTGCAGTAACAACCTCACTATTGGGCATTATCTGTGAAACTGATGGCCAATCATCTTAAATGCCCTGCAGTCTTGCTTCAAGCCATAAACTTTCTCAATCAATCATTAATCCCTGGAAAAAAGTCATGGGCCTTGGCATTACAGTTTAAATATAAAAATTTGTTAGTATAACATTTTATGGTGTCATTCACAGGACAAAAGTTACAGATCATTCTTCTGGCTTCTTCATAATGTCATGGAAATGCTAGTCAGGGGAGACCTCCGGTCCAATTTCTTGCTCAGAGCAGGACCATCAGTAACATAGACCTGCTCAGCCATGGCTTCATCTAGCAGAGTCTTGACAACTTCTCAGACAGATTTCACTGCAGCTCTGGGCACCTTTCCCAGTGCTGCACCACCTGCCTGGTAAAGAAAGGTTTACTTAAAACCCAGCCTGAACTTCTCAACCTGCACGTTGTGTCCCTGCTGCCTCCTCTGTCCTTGCTGAGAAAGACATCAGCTCTCACATCTTCCAGGAGCTGCAAGGTTTACCAGCCTTGGCAAGCCCAGCTCCCTCAACCACCTCTGCAGCACAGATGCTCCAGTCCTGTCTGGATGTTGGCCCTTCATTCAATTCTCTCCATGTCCCTCTCCACCTCTGGCCACAGTTTTCCAGGTACAGTCTCAGCAGTACCAGCCATGGGAAATAAATTTCCCCTGCTTGCTGGCCATGCAGGATGTGACTCATCACAACAAGTGTGCATTTCTTGATCATAGTTTGCCTGGTATCCCCTGTTACCCCCAAGTCCTCTCCAGTGGGGCTGCTTTCCGGGCAGTCAGCTCCCAACTGGTTTCTCTGTAGCATGAACAGAGCTTTGTGCTTCCGCTTGCCAAACCTCATGGCGTTTCTTTTAGCCCTGTCTTCAAATTAATCCAGGTCCCCTGGGCAGCAGCTCTGTCATTTGTCACACGAGACTCCCCCCCTAGTTTAGTATCATCCACAAATTGCTTTTTTTATGCTGCTGGTTTTGGTAACACAGCTATAGTGAAGAGACCATTTAAATGTCACCCCTGGTGTGTTTGCTTGTGGTAGACAGTTTGTGTAAATTAGAGTCTCCTGCTCGCCTCGCTGTGCTGCCTGCTGACCCCATCCTGCAGTTGAATTAGCTCTGCCTTAATAGATTTTCCCTGAGTATTTTAATGCTACAATATAAAGCCTCATTTCATAGTGATTCCTGAAATCAAAGTACCTCAGCACCCAGCAGTTTGAATCATCTGTGGAACTGAGCTACCCTGCAAGCTCCAAGACCATAAAATCGCTGCTGCCCTGGCTGAGAGCAGCCATGGTCTTATCCCATGGGGATGTTTCTCCTGGGAGGATCAAGCAGTCTGTATATCTCTTAGTGCAAAGATTTACTAAAAAGTTTGCTCTTTTGGCTCCTTTGCCTGCAAACAAGAGTTTCCCTGCTTTCTTTCCTTTTCTCTTTGCAGAATGAGCTTTGTTTTTCACAAATGTATCAGAACACTTCTGTCTTTTCCTTGCCACCTACCATGTCTCTTTGTCAAAGAAATGGTCTCCCTCCTGGGCATAGATCACTGGCTTGAATAGGCTGCAAATACACTAGAAACAAGAAAATGATAATACTGCCCTTTACTTTGCAGGTGTAACTTCTTCTCCTCTTTCCTTTTCTGCTCCTTAAAATTCATCTCTAAGTACTTTTAAGGAAGAGCTGTTCCTAATCCAGTTCCAGCAGAAAGTATGCTCTCTAATAAAAAAATAAAATAAAATTTAAAAAAAAAAAACAGAAATACGTTCAAAAAACATCACTGCTATGTTGGGAGAACTGCCAAAATGATGTGAATGATACATAAAAGAAAAAACATCTAACAAAATCCTCCAGTGCTCCAGCAAACACTTCAAAGAAAAGGCATCAGAGTCCAATTACCTGCCCACAGGGTGTACTGATTGAATACTGTACACTAGAGAGCAGGGAAGCATCAACTTTTCGTCCAACCATGGCTCCACACAGGTGCTAATTGCAAAAGGCTCACTGTGGTAAGTGCCACATTCATTCGTTTTATCCTGCTGCCCCACAGTCATGATGGGACCACTAATAGCACCTGTGGGATTGGGTACGGTGGCAGGTATCCTCATAGGAACATGCCCAGAAAAGCAGGTAAAAGCTAATTTTTCCCATCTTTACACCAGCACCTGCCCAAGTTTGCACATTTTCTGTCTGAAGTACTGGGGTTTTTTTCTGATCTGCATCAGAATGCTGTTGCCCTGTACTTGTTGCCTAAAAGACAGATGAAACCTCTCCCTGTTCCAAACCAAGTTATAGAATAATATTTATTTTACCATCACTCTCAATCAGTTCTGTTTATCCTTTCTCACAGTGCTCTCTCTGTAGCCCATTATGCATTGAGGTTTTTCTCTCAATTGCATCTCCCAGCTCTCTTCTATACTACAACATGGAAATGTTGACAAAGAACCAGGGAAGAAACTAACTGCATGAGTTCAATGCAAACCTTCATTTGACCATTTAACTGGAATTTTAAGTCTGCTTGGAGTTTCCCTGTTGCCTACTTGCATACTAAGGCAGATTGCATCTCAGGTGGACTTCCAATGTTTCTCCCTATCCTCCTTCCTCCAAATTCAGCATGATTTCCATTCCAGAATTTAATGTTATGGATTTGCAAGCAATAATTAAAATAATTCACTTCTCTGAAGTGAATCATTGCTTCCTGAACAGAAGCTTAATTAGTCAGAGGAGCCAGTGATCTGAGCTCCGTGCAGACCTGAACCCTCTAATGGCAGTGAATAACAGCAAGTTTTGTAAACTTTCTTTTTCTTTCTAGGCAATTACTGTATTTATCCTTTTTGAGTCTCATCCTGAACAGAGATTAACAATGGGGCCAACTTAGGTGGGTGATTCATTTTACGTACATCCATGTGACTCATTGACTTGCTTGAAGTCAGACATGTGCATAAAGCTTGGCGAGCTGGGGCCATTAACCTCAAATTGTTTCTGGCTTTCCCAGTTTTCCTTGCCACAGATCTGCCATGTAATCTTTGTTTTATCTCTGGTCATCAAAATGGAGGTCAGTGACATTTTGTTGTTTCCAAATGATGATATCTCATACCTCATCAAGCTTGCATTAAAATGCTCTTTTAATGGCAAACAGGTTATCTGACCCCTGTCTTTCAGTAAATCTAGAAGCCAACATAAACTATATCTATTGACAGTTATAAAAATGAGCAGAGGCCAAAATCTTTCACATTTCTGCCTTTGTCCTCCCTTGGAATTACTGATTGAATGTCCCCTATTTTGAGCGAAAGCTGAAATATGGATTTTTTTTTCATCATCACTACTTGCACAGCTGCATCAGTCATTAAGCTGTCCTAAAGATCTGTTACCCAGGAACTAGATGCCAGGTATATATCGTATCCTGAGGTGAGTTGTGGCAAGGCATAAATTGATCATGTGGTTCATGCCTTTGAAACCCAAATGAAAGGACATCAATTGTCATCAACTCCAGGAATATAAATAGAAAAGATAAAATCAATCCTGGACTAAATGTGTTGTGGAATGAAAAGATATTAAAAAAAAAATAAACCCAAACAAACAAACAAATCATAGTTTCGTTTGATCAGAGGCCAAAAATTATACTTTTGAATACAGAACATAAAACAGGGAGAAATTTATTCAGTCAGTCAGCCCATTCCCAAAACACTTTAGGCAGCTGCATGCTGGAGCTACATCCCAAATGCACTAGGCTCCATATCTCCATATTAAACTGTGCTTTTACTCCTACTGTCTCTGTTGAAAAGTCATTCTGGAACTGCAACCATTCACAGATTACCTTCCTTCAGACATTCAGGGGACGTGTAGCTGTGGCCCTTTTAAAGCTTTTTGCACTTCTGTCAGGATAGGTGCTTATCTTAAATATATTGTGTTTAAGCTTCTGGTGTAGTTAAAAAGTCAGGTTTTTATCATTTGGTCAATATAGTCTCATTACCCTTAAATTACAGTTTTCTAGGTTAAATAATTAAATCTATTACTTTTTTTCTTTTTTTACAAAGGTACATTCTCCATCATCTATTTCAAGTTTAAATTCATCCTTCTTGAACACATGTGAACATGTGTTATCATTCTAAATGAGATCTTACACCACCATGTAATTCCCTGTTTCTGCTGAAAATACTTTCTGTGAGGCATCCTAATATCCCATTTTCTTTCCTCACTATCTTGAAGGCCCACAGCCATTATAAGATCAACAAATACAACCGGGTCATCCTTCTTCTTTACTGGTGATTTCCAAGCCTCCTGCAGGAATTCTTGTTATGCATTCTTGGGTGAATTATATTGCATTTTGTAGTGCTAAATTTCATTGAACTGCTGTTGCTCCACTTTAAGCTGTCATTAAGGTCCTCCCTCATGTTACCTTGTCCTCCTTCTTGCTCAGTGTAATCAGCAAGTTTCACCCCCATCATCTCACTTTTCACGCTAGGAATAGCGATTGAAAGTTAAATACCCTTGATCTAAAGATGTGTCTTTGTAGAGCTCCAGTAGTAACATTCTTTCTGCTTGATAGTTCAGTTTTCACCCAAACACACTGTTATGTCTCTTCTGTGCAGTTCCTTATCTCCTGTATGATTTCTGTACTGATCCTCAACTTCCCCATGAGATAGTTACAAATATTCATTAAAGTCTAGACACATTAAAAATGTTATCAATCCAATGTCTAAAGAAATTTATCAAAGATAAGTTATGTAAGCAGTGAATTATATAAAATAAATATTTGCTTTCATTTTGTTCCATTTATCTCCATGGTAAGACTTTCTTGCTTTCTGATACTGACCAACATTACCAGCAGAGCTCAGAGATCAGCTGATCTCTGATAAGCTTCTGGAGACTGATGCCTAGAAGAAAACTTTCTCCTCGGTTGTACCTTCTTGGACTTTCAGAGCTGTTGGGTTGGTTTTTTCATTGGAATTTTGGCTTTCTCTGAAGCACTGGGACAGAGAAGCAGATGCTCACCTGGTCATATCCAGCATTATGAGTTACTTCCTTGTTATTGCAGGTCCCTCTGGTATTAATTTTATTTCCATTTGTCCTGTTCTGTGCTTTTATTTCCCAACAGTTTTGTTTTCTGCTGGGAGAACCTAAGCAGGATGTAACAACTTGCAATTCACAGCAAGTCAGATTAGATAATCTACTCACCCCTTCTGGCCTCAAACTCTATGAAACCATATGAAAATGATAGAAAAAGGACTTGCCTGTATGACCATGAACAAAAAGAAATGCTCTTCATTCAATTGCAGATAATGATTTTGACATGGTCTCTGAACTCTTGGCTTTGCAGATGGCAGAAGCTTAACAACTTGGGGAAGTTTTGATCTCGGATTCCAGATATATCTGTGGAGGTGGGAGGGAAGGCAGCATTAAGTGCAAAATTGCCAGAAAAGGGCTGCCTGAGTCAGCAACTTTTCGTTCTTCTGCTATGATTGTAATTGATTTAAAGTTGCAGCTAAACAGGGAAAAAACACCACATCATGACCAAACTGCCACCTAACCTTGGACTTTGCGTGAAGTTAGGAGAAATGTTACCTCCAAGTTTTCTAGCACTGGGCTCTTCAGTGGAGGAAAAATAGTATAAGAGACTACTGTGCAGCAAGAGGGGATTATTAATTGCAGCAGATATTACAAATGTGCTATCTCAACAGTACATGTAAAAATAAATTTAATGGTAACATTATTGCTCTAGCTTTTCCATTATTTCAATTAATTTTCCTTTCATGCTCACTGATGTTATTGTCATGCTGTAGCACTTTGCTTTGAACAGGTTCCTGCCCTGCTCCAAGAGGTCTGCTGGAGTAATATCTCTCGCACAGAAGTCAAAACTCTCTAAATTAATTTCTCCTTTCATCCCTTAATTAGAACTATGCTAATTTCCTTCAACATCATTATTACATAAAAAGCCACACCTTCAGCACCACATTGCTCTAGTATGTTGATATGCAAGATGGAAACCTTAAGAGCACCAATATATGGGATCCATCACAGGTAGCAATGAGATTGTGTTACTAGTCTGCATCTTTACCAACAGAGAATCATTTTCTAGGGTGGTGTTGTTTTTAAGCAACAAAGTTTTCAAATAATTCCACATATTCCTGTACAATTCCTTTTGTGGTGGGATTCTATAGCAACAGTTAATAAACCTCTGTAGTGGAAAGTTCTTCCTCAGCTGACCTGTGTCACTGGGTGCTATAAGAAATTTATGCCTAAAGCAAAATAAAATTAATCAAAGGCTCATGCAGGATATGACATTGAGTCTTTTTTTAAGTAGTTAATTGTTTGTGCTGAAGTTGAAATGGTTATTTTAAGAACAGACCCACCTTTAATGTTGGAATGTGCAAGGTCAAACATAGAGGAGGGTATTCAGTTCAGGAAGTAAAGCTGCCTATTTAGAAATTAAAGACTAAACACTCTTTAAAGCAAATGACTTTTTAAGACCAAATACAATTTAGTCTTTGCTTATTTTCATATTTCTTTACAGTTGCCATGAGAATATTTTAATAACCTCTGTAAAATGACGCAGGTAATTGCTTTAAGTAATTTTAGTGCTATTAAAGATAACAAACCTCTTGTGTGAAATACTTTGCTAAGCAATGATCAGCAGAAAAGGGGTAAAGATCTTTTTAGTGGAAATTTGAGTTCTCTTTTATAGGTGAGCTGAAGTGAGAATATAATTACATTCTCTATAAAATAAAAGGTGTGCAGGTATTCAAACACCTACCATCTCAATCTTGCGTTGACTCATGCAGAAAACACATCAGAATTTTAACTAGCTCCATTTCTACCATTCAGCAGCCTGTACGTGATCTCTGAACCCACCTCCAGGTCGTACTGATAATGTTTAAATTGCAATGTTATTCATCACAGCACATTTATAATACCTGAAACCGAATTCCTCCCAAATTACTTGGAAGGCACTCAGAGGAACAAGTGAGTATAAATCTTGCACGTCTTGCTTTCATTTATTTTCCTGACCTTCGTGATTACGGCCACGAAATCATTTCCTTCTTTTTGGCTCTACTTCATGAAAAATGTGTGAGAAAAGTTACTCTTAGAGAAGTTTGGGACTTTGAAAAAACAAGCCACACAAAAGCTTGAAGATCCTAAGTGAACCATAATGTAATTTGTTTCTCTAAGACACACCATCCCTTCTCCAGGGTTGCACTGCACAGTCCAAACCCCTTGTTACTTCATGCCTTCATGGCATCCTTGTAATCTGTGCCTCAGGAAGGTCAATCCCCAGCAAGCGGCTCTGCATTCCCACAGACACATCCCAGTTTAAACAGATCCTGGATCCTTTAGGGCTTTGGCTTTAAAACCTGATGGAAACTGGATGCCGCTTTTCTCACTTTCTTTCTTGTACATATTCTCCAGCTCTGGGAGCAGTTGCTCTAGAGCTACCCTACTCCAAGAAACATTTGAAACAGAAAAGAGAAAGCGTACTGGCACAGATAGTCTACTATATTCATTTCTTGCCAAACTGAAAGGTTAGAGAAAACTTCTTCCACTTTTTTTCATTGTGAGCCATTTCTCTGTGGTAAAACAGATCGGAACAGAGTTTCAAAGCCTGCTGTTCACAACATACAATAGGAATTTCCTTCTTTTCCTCTCTTTTCATTTTTTCCCCCAATTTATTTTTTCACCCCTCTGGACAGTGTTTCAGGGTAGAAACAGCTCTCTTCCAAACAGCCTGAAGGAAAAAAACTCTTTCCTTCCCATTCTCCTCAACTAGTAACATCGATTTTTTAGCCATTAGCTTCTGTGAGCTGAATGTTAATGAGGCTGCACGATATAAGTAATGATGATGGATGCTTTCCAGGTGCACTTATGGATAGCCAAGCATTATTTCTTCCCATAGGCTTGCGGTAACAGCTCCTACCTACAGGGAGCTGCCATTTGGCGTGTATCCATCCATTAGTCTGCTATCTTTTCACTTAAGCTCAATGTATGTAGTAACCGCAGTTCACAGAATTAATGCCTAATCACTGTGATTTGGGGAATTCCCCTTCCTTTTCTTATTAATTTTTGACATAGGAAGAACTGAACTGTATAATTCTAGTTTTCCCTCCTGATCTGTTCTCATTGAACTAAATAGCCAAAATACCTTTTGGGTTTTTTAGTTGCTTTGGTTTTGTGTAGGGGTTTTTTTGCTAAAAATTTTCATCCTTGAATATTTGCCACGTGCATATGTTCCTGACCTAGACAAACAGCCCCCAGGAAAGTCACACAGTCATTTTTATTGAATAAGGAGGGGGGCAAAAAAAGATAATTGAAACTTTGCAAGATATTCCCTCACCCCTTTTTCCAGCAAAATTCTCAGTTCCTCATTTTAAATATTTGTACCTCTGCCAAAGTAAGCATTCAATGAAGAATTACTAGGTGCTCTTCCTCTTCGTGTTCACATCTAAAACAGTAGACATGTTGCTGCAGAACAAGGGACTGGTAGATCAAGCTAACCATCCTTCTAAAGCACTGCTCAGTCTCATTTGAGAATTAATAAGGCTGAGCTGCAAAGCATTATCCGAGACAGCAAAGAATGGCAAGTAATCTGACCAAACTCTGTTGGATGGATACTTCCAAATGCAGACATGCTTTCCAAAGGAATAGCTTCTCTTAGCAGAATTTAAGACAAGCTGCTCCTGTCACAAGTGTTTTCCAGGGAGAGATCTGAGTGAGCACTGAGACATAAGCCATAAAGAGTCTCCAGAAGACAAAGCACTTATTAGAGAAATTTGATCCTGAACAGCGAAGTAACAATGTCCATGAAAAGGATTAATACGGATTACACCTATCATGCCAGCCCCACCCCCAAGAACATACGCCTACATACGTTCTCCTTGAAGAGATTAAAAAGACTTTTTAACCCCAAAAGTCTATGCTATAACAGAATATAAGCTAGAAGAGTTAATTTTTGTAATAGAGATAACCTAAAGAGACTAGATTAATCAGTATTGAAATAAATGGGCAATGCAATACTTTCTCCATGCCTGCCGTGCCTCTGCCTAGTGGGTCCTTGCTGCAAATTCTGGGGCTGCAGGCAGATAACAAAGCTCTGGCTGAGGTCTAGAAAACTGAATGGGATGTGGAAAATTACCAGGTATGACACAAGAAAGTGCTGAATGTTTTAATAATGTAAGAAACCAATAAAGATACAGATAGCGGTGTGAGGCATGGCCAAATTAGACAGGTGACTGGAGCACCAAGAACCTTCTAGGGAGCCAGGTCTATCAAGGTCAGCAGCAAGTTTGTGTACGGCAAAATTGTAACCAATGCAAAAAAAATATATATATGTGTGTGTGCTGGTTACTTGGGAGGGAGTGAGGGTGAAAGGGGGAAGCAAATCATGCTATTGGGTTGTTCAGTTTCCTTGCAAACAGTGCTGTTCCTCATCACTGCAATTTGGGCCACAACGATAAACTTACTCTTTCTACTGTACCCACAACTTTCTCCTGCAATCAGGAGGGACCTGGAGTGTCTAAGGGAACATTGGTGGGAGCCCTAGGAGCTTCCTTCTTAGCAGTGACAGGGGAACATGGGGATGGTAACAGCTAACAACACCACCCCTTCCTACCCCTTTAATGGGCAACAGAGAACATTAGTTTGCTTTGCATAACTTCAGCAGATGGAAGTCTTTAGAAACTGAAATATTCTGACTCCTTTGATTTTCTACCCTGTGTCTCCATGCTCAGATCATCCACTCCTCTCTTCCCAAAATCCTTAAGGAAACCCCCTGATACTGGATATATTTGAAATCTACTGCCACGTCCCAGGGGAGACATGATAATGTTTGTGAGGTTTTAGCCACAAGATCTTGTGTAGGAAGCCAAGGTGGGAACTGCAAACTTGGAGATCACCAGGATCACCCACTCTCCACTCTTGGCATATACTCTTGCTTCTCACCAAAGCACACTTCTCAGTTCAACTAAATCACTTTGAATAAGAGACTTTTGTTCTCCTCATTCATTTTGGACTGAAATAGGTAAGGGGGAGGGGAAGGAGGGAGAGGGTGACTTCCTCAAGTAAGTAGCAAAATTGTATCTACATGCAGTGTCTACATGCAGATACACAGCTGCGTGCTCACAGGGTAATAAGATGTGTTGCTGCTCTGTCCCCACCAAGTTACCACCTGTGAGATATATTGCAGTTATTTACACACGTACAAACCTAAACTACATAAAGGTGCTTTCTAGGCAAAATGTCTCCACCTGGAAAGTTGACATCCCATAGACTCAGGAGGTTTGGTTCCATTTCCAAGACATCAGATCATTCCCATTTCTCTACTCTGGACTTCCTAAGACAGGTATTCACACCATTTGCATATGTAAATAAGCAAATCATTGATCAGCTAGACAAAGCTAATTCTGATTGCATGAGGACCTGAATGCATAGCTATTTCCAAAGATCTTCACACCACAATGAGCTGTGCTCCAGTACACTGTATTTTCTTCACTGCAAATGCAATACTTTCACTACTTTGTTGGCCTTGATACTCTCCCCGCTTTATATTTACCAGCACAGCCTCAAGTAAAGCAAAAGCAGTTTCACTTCCAGCTTTATACCAGCCATAATTGACCTTACAGAGGAGCAGCTCCATGACCATTTTGAGGTTCTATGAGCCTCTATGACCATTTCAGAGCCTCTATGACCATTTCAAAGCCTCTATGAGTTGACTTTGCCTTGGGAAAAAATGGTAGTAGTAGAACAAGGAACCCATCCTACCCAAATGCCTCATTTCCAGGCTACAGTTTTCTTTTTTTTTTTTTGTTTTTTTTGTTACACTTTTCTTATTTTCAATTGAAAATGAATAACCAAGCTGAGTGGTGCAGCATTATAAACAGTCTATAACAATTCTCAGTATATAACCACATCAAAGCACTGGTAATTTTCTTCTACTTGCTCTGGAAATAAGCATAGAAACAATAAAGTTTGGAGGTAAGTTTGTAAGTACTAATAATTTTTTCTGTCCACTGAGATTTTAATTTGGACCTGGCAGTCATCATTGACTTATATGCCACTTGAGCAGGCATTCTGGTGTCATTTGCAGGGTCATGTGGCTTGATGGGCCTTTTATGAACAATTACACAATGGTATAATTTACAACATTAGCCTGGCATACTCAGCATGTAACAGGATACACACAGCAGTAAAGCACAGCCCAGAGAGAAAGAAATCAGAAAAATACAACACTGCCCAGGCAGACTCCCTGTAAAGTTAACAGCTGAGAAGCTGGGCATGCAAACCACATGAGATCTGCTCCAACGGCTGAGGAAGGCTGTCCTCACCTTAGAAGTTCATTTTAATGCTGATAGCTAAATTAACTGGGCACTATTCCTTTGCAAGGCAGAACTTTGGCATTTATGAGACTACATTAAGTTTATCGACATTTAACTTCTTCAACTCTGTCCATTAAATCTTTCCACCAAAAGCCATAATGATGATGGCTGTCATTATTATTTGTCTTCACAGCAGCAGCATTTTGCAAGCACCCAGGAGCCCAGTCAATTGTACTGCAATGTTTAGCCCTAACTTGTATTGATCTTTCAGCTCCAAGTCTCAAAGCAAAAGCCATTTCTGAGAGTTTTAACTTGTGTGACTCAAAGGCAGAAAAGCGGTGGGCTGAATTAAGAGTCACCCTTCTGCGGGGAAGCTGTTTAGGGTGCTTTAAAACTTACAGTTCATGGATCTACTTGAGACATCTTATAGAACTTATTCTGTCAGTCAGGTCAAAGACTCTGCTTCTCTCAACAGACTCCATCTGAAGATCACCTGAAGCCAACAGAAGGTTTCATGATGATTTCTACTGCATGTGCTGGTCATGGACCAGGTCCAGGCCCCAGGATATAAAGAAGAGTAAAGACCCAGCCAGCCTGGGAACTGGCCATCCCATCTCCTCTGGTGCACCAGGGCTCAGGCAACATGGCTACACACCACGGTACACAATGTCCTCGGGGCAGGGTAGATCAATGGTACACCCAGTAAAGTGGGCTCAACTTCCTGAGTAGGTTGAAATGCTTTGTAGGAGACTTGCTAGACAGAAAATAAAGCTGGAGCAGGGAGAGCAAGCCACAGCTCTCATCACTCACTTAGCCAGGGCACTAGCCAGCACTAGGGTAGAAAGTAATTTGCCCTCCTGCTGTCATCCATGCATTGGACTCTTGCCCACACAGTGACACGACAGTGCTCTTCAATAGCATACAGGTCCAGGAGCCTGGGAAGTAAAACAACGCAAGTTTAAACCCCTGTGGTTGAAAAGAAAATGGTCACAAACGAGTACACTGCTTCTCAACCAAATACTCTTTCTAGACTCTTATGAGTAGGTAGATATCACTGTCACCTGTTGCTTTAAAAAAAAAAAAAAAGTGGAAAAGTGGCCAGTTTTCTATACTTAGAAAACAAATAAGTAAAAGCCTAGATGGAAGGCGTGATTTTGCCCAGCAAATCTTCCTTTAAAGAGGCAGTTAACCAACAACTGCATGTGGACACCAAAGTCGAGGAGATACACATGGGCTCAGACTGGACTTTGACATTTCCCATTGCCTATTAGCCTGACAAGTGCTTATGAATACCATTTCCAAGTGTATCATTTTTCCAGTTCACCATACACAGAAAGTAGGTGCCAAACTTGGTCTTCTGAACCCCACTTCATTCTCTGTCCCAAACTATTGCACAGTCATGTCTTCTTCATGTCTTCTTCATTGACTTCTACTGCACATTTTTTCTAGTGGGAACTGTTTTGGAAGTGGCTGAAGTATTGTCTATATATTCCTCAGTTTTATAAGCATCATTTTTAAAGCCAAACACTTGCTTTTACATTATTGCATTTCTGTGATGCTCTCCATTCACAAATGATGCAAGAGACTCAGCATTGTGAAACCATTTACCCGGGGCTATAACAGAGTACTACAAGATCTGAGTTTCTTTGTTTCTAGTCCCACACTTAGACTGTTAATTCACGAAAAACAGTTACTGGGCATTAAGTACCTTCCTCCTGTTTTAGTTGCTTTGAAAACTGTGACATTAGCTATAAGTAGGGGATCACAAAAAATTAATAAAAACCACTTCTCATGCACTGAAAAAATAATCCATGTTCTTTTTGTAGCAGACTTGACAGGTCTATAATAAGAAATATTTCATCAAAGCAGTCAAGCTCATTGTCTGCAAATGTTGTAAAGTAAAATAAATGAGAATGAAAATTAATTCTTCATTAATTTTTGATTAAGATTCTGTCCTTGAGCTGTAAATCCAGGGCATTTTTTTTCTAGAAAGCCATGAGTAACCTGAATGCCCTGCTGGTTGTTTGAGAGAGGTATATGATGTACCACTGATAGAATATTTTCTTACATATGCCACCATTTACTACACTAATCTCCATGTGAGCCACCTGCACAACACAGTCTTTGAGGTTCATCTGGTCTCTCATGTCATGCTACTGAAATAATTTAGAAGCATTGGTGCAATCCAGAGCTGAATTCATTCTACCTCTTTCCAGACTGCCAAGTTCAGGAGTCCCTGGATGGCCTTGCATATGCTAGGATCAAATCGTGGCCAGTACCATCATCAAGGGTGGCAGCAGGAAAAGCTGTGCCCACGTACTCAGCAGCATGTGTCTAACCAGCTCCAAAATTTCATCTCACTCCCTTTAGCTATCTGTGGCAAACATGGTCATCTCATCTTCTCATGGTCAATAAAACAGACAGGTACTTACACAATGAACTTCATTTGCTCATACTCCATCTAATGTAGGTATCTTTGGAAGATATCTTCCATTGTTCTTGGGAGATACCCATCTCTCTCTACTAACTAAAAAGAAACTTGAAACTAGGAACAGCTATCAAATAGCTGAAATTAGATGAGCCCCACCCCAAGATCCACTTGTAGGCTCTTCGGTGAGAATGGATGGCTCTTTAGTTCCTTCCTCCTAACTTCAGGTAGGCATTCACATATTTCCAGGCAGAAGTAAAGATATAGTAAAGTCATTGTACAAAGAAGACATTATGTTTACTCTTTTTCAAGAGGGTGAAGCTGAAATGGGAAAAGTAGTAGAAAAGTGTTCTGATGACAAGATGGGGCTGGAGAACTCTTCTTCCGAAATGAGGCTTGCCCGCCCTGGCTAAGAGAGAGCTAAAGGAAACTGATTCCTCTCTACAGAAAGATGGAGAAAAGCACTCTGAAGCTGAAGGAAAACACTGACAAAAAGAAAAATTGATGTAAAATTGGCCATTAATATATTTAAACTGGCAATTAAATCAAGTCGCAGCTGGAGCTTAAAGAGAGAAAAACTGACTCTTTAAGATAGAGCTTCATACTGTTTAAGAGAGTATGAGGTGCTGTTTTTGATTACAGCCAACTTGCCGTACTGACCCTCAAGACCCCTTTCAACCTTATGCTATTGCATTCTCCAATACTGTCATTGCCTTCATCATTACAAGTGGAAATTGAGGGCACTCAGCATTGACCAGTCCCAGATCCCAATGCAGCAGAGAGCTCTAAGGCTCAAATTTGCTTTTCTCAATTGCTGAAAGTATTGGCTCAACAGAATCAGAGAAGAGCCAGCTGGGCACAGCATCCCCTGGCCCTGTTCATTTCTTCAGAAATAATTTCTCAGAAAACATGTTTCCATTTTACAATGGACTCCCAGGAAAGTCCTGGATTAGCCGTTTTATTTTTTTCACCTGCTCACTCGAACACGTTTTAGCTGATAATGACTCAGGCTGCAGTGGCTCCCTTTGGAAAGATTATGATGACAGCAAAAGAGGCTGATGAAAACTGTGACAATTCCCTCTTCCCCCAGCTGATTTGGAGCAGCGAACACTAACGTTAAAATGTACAAATGGCTCTGCATGCAATTTTAATATGATTATCATATGAGAAAAAGAAAGACCATCTGTGGAAGCTAGAAGATCTTAATGGGAGATTTAATTGACTTCATTTATCTAAGGGGAGATACACATGTCTCAGGACCTCCAAATCAGTTAGGTAGACACCTTTGCTGTGTTAGAATTAATGGTTTGTTCTGTGGAAGGTGCAGCATACCTGAGAGACTGTAGCTGTCATATCCCACTCTGAACAGGAAAAAGCAAATTTATAAATCACCTTTACCACCAAGATGACGATTAAGGACAGAAAGTAGCGTTTTAGCACAAGATATAGATGAATGACTGCTGCAGGACCCAAAGGACTCAGACATAAAACAAATAACTGTGATTAAGCAGATCAAAAGTCTTTAACTTATCCAGGGCCATAAGGACCAAATTAAACACCAAACCACTTAGGAAATGGCTTTCATAACATTTCTTGTTATGAGCATCTTGGCGGGTGTTCAGGAAGTTCATTAGGAAAAGGGAGCAACAAATCCACTTTATTGAGTCAAAAAGATCAGGTTGCTTTGAATTTAGTATATCAGAGGGAAGGACAGCAGCAGAGAGGACCATGGTTTTAACCTGATACACTTAGGTAGCTCCTGGTGACAAGAACATAACTCAGGACAGCCAATTGGTGTCAACAAGAACCAGTGCAAGGCACAGACCCTGATCTTCATTCACTGCTCCCAGTTATTTTATAAGACTTTTCTACCCAGTGACACAGCTCCATGGGAAATGCACCCACTTGCAAAATGATCTGGTGATGGGAGTAAAAAAAGGTACTCCTTCAGCCCAAGAGGAGTCTACGCTTTCCTTCAGTCTTCAAGGAAGTGCTATAAAAGCCACTTATGATACAAAAGGCAGAAACTTCTCCCCTAGCTGTTTCCAACTGAAATCATTGTAGCTCAAACACAGAAAAGCACATCTGCCTCTCTGTGCATCACTGGACCACATTTTAACCTACCAGATTGAGCATGCTCACTTTGTACAGACATTTACAGTTCTGATAAGTGGAGGTGAAATTATCTACAGGCACATTCAGTAAGAGACACTGCTGGTGATGGGTCGGCTCAAGGTGTAAGCAAAGTAGAATCAAAAGTAGAATTCTCACATTTAAGAAGATCTGTAAATATTAATGTGCAAATACACATGTATTATTTCAAAGAGCACAGCTGTTGTCTAACAGCTTCCCGCAGCACCAGTTACCAAATTTCATTCTCTTGAATTATAAGAAAGGCAGAGAAATTTTGTAATTACCAAATTAGCTGTTTAGAGCTCTCCTTTCCAGAGCCATTGAGATGACAAGATGAGATGTTCTCTGCCAGGACTGCTACTGTTTATCCTGAGATGTGAAAGGTATACAGGTGAAATGGCAGCACAAAGGAGGCTTATACACCTCCTTAATTCTTTGACCACTCTTGAAAAAGCAAGTGCAGCTTGGAAAGGTAAAGATTTTCTCTGTAGTGCCAGAGCAAGTCACCTCAGCATAGAGATAAGGAGGGAAGAGGAGGGTATGCTGATAGTCCTCACGCTATTTAACCCAGACTCTATCCAGCCAGCCATGTTCTCTGAACCCTCATATGGCTTACCTTTTTAAAGCTGCTTTTACACAGAGCACTCTTGGGTGAGCTCTACAGCCCAGTCCCCTGGTGGCCCAGGCTAGGAACACCCCCAGGTGGGCTGTGGCACCCTGCCAAGGTAATTAGTGTAGTACATGTGGGAGAAAGATGGGGCGCATTCAGGTCTCTCCCAGGTATGAAGGGGAGACAGTGGAGATGCACAAGAGGCAGGACTCTCGAAAACCGTGGCTGATAGCATATGCTTTGCCTGGACACCTGGAAATCAAACTTCAAGAACAGCATAACACCTTAGTGCAACACAGCAGTTTTGAGCATTTAATCACAGACAAACGTTTTTTTTCTACACCAAACAAATATCTCTATTAAATCATCTTTAAACAATGCGGCAACTAATGGTTTCACACAGCAAGCCCTGCCACACACGGATTGCAGCAGGGAGGGGCCACGCCTGCTTTCAATTGAAATGCTTGCTATCAATCTGGTTTTCCAAAAAAAAACACTCTCAAAAATAGCTTCTGTTACCCTGATGGAAGTTTTTCTGTGTAATACACTACCCTCTGCTGCTCATACATGCTAATTACAATGCAGCGTTAATATTCCTGTGCTTCTGAGCTCCATGGGAGAGATCGAGTGTTTGTTATTAATCCTGGCATTAAATTCAAAGGGTGTGATTTATTAATTACTGCAATCTAAAGAGAGTAATGGCTTGTCTGATGGTGATAACTGGATTTATTTAAAAGGAATATTTGGATCTTATCTGAACTTTGAGATTTTTTTCCCTACATCCTCACTGAAACGGAATTTGCTCTGCACAAAAATTAAGGCCAAAGACTTTCTGCCGCAGAGTTTTACTGGGATGCTAATGGAGCCACAAACTGCAATACTTGCAAAATGTTTTTCCAAAGTGGTTGTTGAGTCAGTCCACCACTTCTGCTGCAGTACAGGAATTGAAGCCCATCACATCAACTACAAAAAAAAGCAGCTTTATTCCAGCAAATAGCAAAGTGATAATAGTTTAAAGACTGCTGGCAATTGGCAGTTCTGGATCACACCCTCATAGATTTACTTGATTTAATTTGTCCAAGATGCACACAGACTCATTTCGTCTAAATGGGTCTAATTGACAAGCGGCTGAGTATGACCCAGCAGTGTGCTCAGATGGCCAAGAAAGCCAATGGCATCCTGGCTTGTATTAGAAATAGTGTGACCAGCAGAAATAGGGAGGTGATTGTCCCCCTGTACTCAGTACTGGTGAGGCCACACCTTGAGTATTGTGTCTAGTTTTGGGCAGATTTGAGAGATATTGAGGTGTTGGATCGAGTGCAGAGGAAGGCAA
Organism: Nycticryphes semicollaris; assembly: GCA_013400055.1. Classification (NCBI taxonomy): domain Eukaryota; kingdom Metazoa; phylum Chordata; class Aves; order Charadriiformes; family Rostratulidae; genus Nycticryphes; species Nycticryphes semicollaris. The sequence continues at coordinate 517,811 of VXBJ01006969.1, forward strand.
CAAAGCTGGAGAATAAACCTTATGATGAGCGATTGAAGGAGCTGGGACTGTTTAGTTTGAGGAAGAGGAGGCTGAGGGGAGACCTCTCGCTCTCTACAACTACTTGAAAGGACATGGTAGAGGGGTTGGTGCTGGTCTCTTCTCACAGGTAATTAGCCATAGAACAAGAGGGAATGGCTTCAAGCTGCAACAAGGTAGGTTTAGGCATTAGGAAAAAATTCTTCACAGAAGGAGTGCTCAGACACTGGAACAGGCTGCCCAGAGAGGTGGTTGAGTCACCATCCCTGAATGTGTTTAAGAGTCATTTAGATGTGGTGTTGGGGATATGGTGTAGGGAAGAACTTTGTAGAGTGGGGTGGATGGTTGGACTCAATGATTCCAAGGGTCTTTTCCAACCTGAAAAATTCTATGATTCTATGCTTTATTGCAAGTCCCTTCCAGCTCCCTCTCTGCACCCTGCACAGTGTGGGCAGTCTGGAAGCACTGCTGCCTGTACCCATGCGTCAGGGTGAAGGCAAAGAAAAAGAAAGATGGGATCATTGCTCTCTCACAGAGATAAAGGAGAGTTCATTTGCACATATTCTGTGTGTTAGGACCTGCAGAGCATTCCACATCACCCTCCTCTCACCTCAAATGATCCAATCAGAGCAGCTGTAAGCAAGTGGATATTTCTGTGGAAATTAATTGCTGGAATTGTTTTTTCATGTTCCCTAATGCTGCCACTAAATCAAATGGTACTAAATCCTCCTGCCTCTCAGGAGCCATCCACAAGATTTTGGCAGCAATGTGAAAGAATAAAAATAAACTCCAAAGCTCAGTCTAGCCCACCAGTCTACTTGCAAGGCTCAGAGTGATAATATCGAGAATGAAATCAATGTATCAACAGCTTTTGATTGCTAAATCCATCTTACAGTCATTGCTCTCAACTACAACAGTATGGATCTCAGAAAGAGACTGAGGGAACTTCCTTGTTCAGTATATTGAACAGTTCTTTAGCAGATTATTCTGTTTTTTTAGTCCCATAAAAAATTAATTACCTTCTTTCTTACTGCTTTGCCTCTCACCACAGACCCAGAATCAATTCCTAGCAAAGCATTTTACTGATGTCTCTTTATTGGAAGAAGACAACCCTTGCTGGGCTGGACAAGAAGGTGAGATATATGCTTCTGCTCCTCTAGCAACCCTCAAAAGTTTCCCGAGAAGCACAGAGGAGCCGACCCAGAAAAAAGAGCTGAAGAAGGGGGCATTTCAATTCAACAAGTTCAGAGATACCATCTTTCCAATTTCAATTCATCTTGGTTACTGCAGCCACCCTTACTTAGACCTAATTTTGCAAAGCTTCAGTGACATGTGATTAACTTTAAGCTCTGGGCAAAGTCCCCTTGAAGGCAATTGTGCTTTAAATACCCAGGCAGCAGAAACGTATTGTGTTTGTGAAGCCAGGTACATGCGTAAGTCATTGTTGATTCAGGATCATGTTCACAAGAATTAAAACAACTACTCTTAGTGTGACCCTGCTCAGAAGAACTTGTGAGATATTTCCTTCTAAATTTCTTGAGTTCTCTGCAATCAACTTTCATTCCATCCAACAGTTTTATCCTAATTTCTCCATAACAGGTCAACAACTTGCATATAATGTGAATAGAAACCACAAACCCTGGTGAAACCCTGGTGAACTGAGTGGCTGGTATGTATGACCTATGGGAATTCATTCCTTCTTAGTGGAATATTGACAGTTTTATGAGGATTTTTTTGTTACAACAGGTAAGAAAGATTGCAAGTTGCTGTCTAATTGGTTATAGTATCAGTCTTTTGCATAACTATCACTTCCTCTTACAAGATACAATTGCTTAATGCATTTAATGAAGCAGGCAAAAATATTTCTTTTAATTACTCAGTGGGTGTCAAATACAACACACTGATCAGAAATTATGACCTGCAGAAGCAGGAGGAGAGTTTTCAAGTAGATCTTAGTTCTCAATCTTCAGTGTAGGCACCTGAGCTTCCCTGAGGAAGAGCAGCATCATGTGGAGGAAACGGGAACTGAGGAAACCCAGAACAGCACTGGAATGGACTTTCCCCAGTCATTCGTCCATCCTCTGGGGAGAACCTGGATCACCCAAAATCTTCCCAACAAGCCATCAAAGATATTTAGCACCAGGTGTAGTGGAGGCCAGGGCTTAATTGCAATGAACATGCAGTGAAGGAGGATGATCCATGCCTCCCACATGAGAAGAGGCATGAGATGTTTGCCATGACAAGGATCAATAGCATTCAGCTGACAACAGAAATGGCTCAGGTAACAACTTAGAATGCAGCAAGACATGGTGCAAGATCAGGATGGAGGCTCTATGTTGTGTTGGAGCACTTGGGCGGTGTGCTTCTATGTGGGATTTTTATCCTTTGCCCAAGGATACTCAAAGAAGTCCTCACATTGCTTTGTTTTTCTTCACTTTTGGAGACTAGAAATTCTCATCTCTAACTAGACACTTGTTACACCTCTTTGTGTACCACTCCTAGAGATTTCTTGGTTTAAAAATTGTCGGGAAACATCCACACAGCTAGAAAGCTTTGTTTCCTTAGCAAATCAGGATAAAAATTAAATTAACAAACCAAATAGTGTCAAACTCTACCTTGAAACTTCATATACTTATTAGCTTTGCCTTTGCAGGTGCTGAAGACAATAAAATTCCCAACATTGAAGCCCTAGTCAGATACTGAAAAGCAGCCAAGCTCCTAAGGCTGGGGCACTGGCAATAATATGTTTCCCTGCCAAAAAAACAGAAGAAAGTTAACAAGGAATTTAAGTTTCCAGGCAAGCCATTTTCATGTATACTATTCATTTATTTGCCTTTGCTAGATAGGTGGGGTTTTTTTCTTTTCAGTCCTTAACTTTTAAGTGCACAAGTCTGCCAGGGAGGAGAATGATGTGTTATGGGGAGGAACTGGAATGAGACTCAGACAACATGAAAGTGCTTGTTTTAGAGGCAGAGACAGAGGGGCTGAATCAAGTCAACTCTGCTAAATCACAACAGCTGGACACATGCGTAGGTCTAAGATGACACCATAAAGAAAGTCATCAGCCTACCTAACCCAGGAACAAACCACAGCATAAACCAGGCTGCTAAGATTTGGTGATACTGTACTGACTGTGTCTTGTGGTTGCATTGCCTGAGAAGAAATTCAGATGTAGCTGCACTAGCTCTGCCAATCTTGGCCATTCGAACCACAGGTCCCCACGCTAGCAAATCCACCTGTAAAGGGAAAAAAAAGATGCAAGAGCTCAGCAGACATCCCTGCAAAAGGCCAGTGAATAAGCCTGCTATAGCAATGGTTGAACTACTAATAACCTCTTGTTTAAGAAAAAACTCAAATTGTTGGAACCATTTACCCTGGTGAGACTCATGGAAGGTTAATAACCCTCCTCAGCTTTCTCACCTGCCATGAAATCTTTTAACTCAGTTCCAGAGTGTGATTACTCAAGACCTTCTTTAAGTCCCTATAATTGAGGTGCTGTTCCTTTACCTTAGAGGTGGGGCTGTGAGCCACTGCTGACTGATTCTGCTATTCAGCCACTCAAGCAGACTCCAGAGGAGGCGCCATAGATGTCTTCTTATTGCTAAATCCACCCCAGCAAAGCTTTTTGGAGCAAAGTACACTTTAGAGTGATTAAAAGGTAAATAGTCATTTACACTTCAGCTCTCAGGGTTTGGGGGGTTTTTGACTGAATTTCAAGTGGAGAATTAATTCCAAGGGCATATGTCTGTGCATTCCCCCCTTTCCTTCCACCACCATTTTTGGATCCTCTTGGATTTCTAAAATTCGATTATTTTCTTCCCATCATGGTAGAGCATGTCTCAGGACTGAGGGATGGCAGCTAACCAAAGACCAGGGCTAGAAGGAACAAGGTTGGACACACTAAGGGGAGACCCTGGCATCACAAGGCCATTAACACTCAGTGCAGAGGGGGAGAACTTCCAACATCTGCAGAGAAAACCTTTAAAAGCATATGGACAGCAGCCTGAGGAGTAGACCAGAAGGAAAGACCAGTTCAGTTCTGCACCAGCATAGTTTGCTTGACGCAATAGAAATAGATCCCCCGTGATTTATTGAGTGTAGATTCATCATTAAAATGCTGTGATTTCCTACAAGCTCCCCTTCCTACTCAAGCCCACATCCTTGTCTTATCTTTAGTTCTCTCCTCTTGTTCTTTCTTCCTTTGGTTCCCCTGCACAACCTTGTAAGCCACATGTTGACAGATTGCAGCTTGGCCAGGCAGTGAGGAAAACACTGATTTTGGAGTCAGGGCAGCTGCCAGAACTACCCAGGAGCAAAAACCACTTCATCCTTTGGAAAAGAAACAAATGGGAAAGGACCATCAAAGGCACCAACACTGCCAAGGTCATGCAGAGTCAGGGGAAAGGAGATCTAATGTGGCTCAGATTCCTGATGGGCTGGAGGAAGAAGCAGCTGCCAAGGCTTTTTGCAGGGCAGAGGATGACTGAACAAAAGGCTCAGATACACTGGGAAACCATCTGTGGTGGTTTCAGAAGGTGTTGCTCCACAGCTCTGTGTTCTTCTGCCAAAGGGATGGGGTGGATAAACAAAAGCAGTAACACTTTGGATCATCTGTTTACAATGCAGAGCTCCCTTTTTGGACCCTGATGGTCCAGTTTTGTGCCTAACCCACCCACTCTGTCATCAGACCAAGTAATAATTGGAAAGTCTGACCAATTTTTGCAGATGAGTTGCTATACATGGAAATTTGTCACCTTGGGGTTTTCTTTTCTCAAAGAGGTAATTCTAGCTGGGATGGGATTCATCAAAAATTCACAATTCTTTTCAGCTGTGCAGTCTGTGAACATGTCATTCAATATCAACATATGTCTACATAACATTTCTAATTAATATTAAATATTTGTGTGTTGTTTATTTACAGAGCTCAGGATCATGATGACAGGTCTATTTAACTGCAGAACCACCAGTCAGCAAGTATATTCTTCATAATTAAAGGCCTTTTCCCAATCCAAACACCTGTTTCTAATCCTTTAATTTGTATCTACACACCAAACACTGTCGTACTGAAAAAGAGTAGTACAGCATTAGACAATCATCTCCTCATTGGTCCTTCTATAAAAGCAGCTCACTGTCTCAAAGGACACCTTGGAAAAATAAACCCTACCTAGCTCACGTCTCATCTAAAGAGAAGTAGCTAGTGGCAAGATCCAGTGGCATGGAAAGGTCTCCACAATGAGAGCTTAAGCAGTTCCTCAGAGTGGTTCTTCATTCTCTTTTAAGATCCCTTTTGAGCATGAAGTCAGGTGCACATCATTGACCAGCAGCATGCAGCTTTTCAAGGTTTCATAGACAACCAGCCATTCACAGATCTTGATTCAGGTTCTTCTGCTTTGTGCATTTACATAGTTGTGTACATCTCCAGCCAAAATAACTATATATGGAAGAAAAATAACATTGCCTTGCTGAGGGACTAACTGCAACATACTTATCCACATTGATTAACCTCCTTCTGTTCTTTCATCCTTTACTAAATTGCTCCAGTGACAACTTCAGAAAATGATTTAAACTTCAAGGGATTGCTATAATCTTACCCACAGGGATGATGTCTCAAAATACTTGCTCTAGGAGTAGCTACAAACTTGGCACAGCTACAATACATTCTATGGATATAAGGCTTTAGGCACTGACTTTGCAAACTCATACTGGTATTAGTTCTAGATTTTCTATTTATTGAATTAGGCCATGAAAGTATATAGACCTCAAAGTAATATCACCATAGACACTGAAAAGTACCTGAGCATTGATAATTTGTAAATCACCTTGAAGTCAAAGTCTCGGAGAAGTCCACAGGATCTGTTTGTAATCTGGGTATTCCATATTTAAGGACAACAGACTCGAAGCTTTACCCTTTCATAGGACAGCTTTTGCTATCACTCTTCACTGTGGTGAGCAGCTACCACATGAGCCATGTTTATTAAACATGGCTAGGATCAGACATTGCATACATCATGCCTCAGGCTCCTCATTATCAGGTAATCTACATACACATATACTGCCCAGAGACTGTCCATCCATCAAAAAGGTAAAAAAAAGGATTAACGTGGGATAGAGATAGTGAAAAAGGGCTTCCAGAATCCCACCGAAATTCAGGAAGTTAATTGCAGCGACTAGGAAGCCTTCTTATCCAACAGCGAATTGGACATCTCCAGCGGTTGATTTTGTCCTCCTGAAGGGCATGAATTACACCTACCATCTCCAGGGCTCAGGTGCAAGAGGCCCTTCAGTTATTTACTTCAGGCAGGATTCATCTGACTAAGAACAGATGTCTACATCCAAGCCACCTCCATCTCAGTGCATTTCCCTAGTTTCTTTGTCAAGAGCGGAGACAAAGAACTTGGGGTGTGAGTCTTCTCATCTGACATTGATCTCCCAAGTTGATCTGGTGAATTATCTAACATTTAAACGCTCCTATTTCTCCCCACTGACTATATGCACATTCTCAGGCAGGGGTAGCTCAGCAAATATCCCCACTGGAGATGTTGCATTCCCATGAGATGAAGCCAGTCCTATCCTAGTCTGTGTTCCCTGTCCAAATTCCTAAAAGCGAATGCTCTGCAAAGGTTGAGGCACTGTTAACTCAGCCTTGATGCAGTGACAATTAATATAATGATGTCTCAAGCATTTTACCAGTCTTGACCACATGCTCAAAATGTCCACAGTGTTACTAACCTGCTTTAATGTCCATGCATTGGCATCTTAAGGGATGCAGGAGAAATGCTCAGATGTCCTGCAGGAGAAATGCTCAGATGTTTGCTGAAATCAGTTATTATCAAGACACTGGGATTCCTCAGGTTGTAAAGGCTGTATTTAGTTCTTGTTTATAGGTGTCAGGAGATAAAAACAAAAGGAAAAAGCTATTTAAGCCAAAAGTGCAAAGGTCAAGCTATATACATTGCCTCGTGTATAGCTACATACAGGAAATGAGGTGCAGCCAGATAACAAAGCACCTATCTAGTAGGGTCAGCAGAAGCAAAAAACTGAGGTTGAATTTAAAACTGGGTGGGTTTCTGAAGGGATTAACTGGTTTACATGGTTATGAATGCAGGGAGCTGACTTCACAGTCTGGGCAATCCCTTCCCTCTCCACATGCCCACATGTAGCTACAAAGTTCAAACGCTCCCCATGAACAGGTCACTGCAGCATTTTTAAGAAGTCCCTGCTCCTGCCCAGCACTCCTGCGGAGATTGATCTCCTTGCTGCAAGATAAATGCTCTCTCTGCAGTTATCGTCACTGCATTAAAAGACCAATTAGGTCGTTACACCTGTCTCAGGGCCAATGCAAGTTTTTCCCTAACATGTATTTTCCAGTGCTTTGTCCAGGCTTTTAATGACTTCCCCACTACTGCGTTTGGCTGCATGACATAAAAGCACCTTGAAATGAGGAGGGGAATAATGTTTCTGCCAAGGGAAGTTGCTGTTTGCAATTTTTTTTCCCCTGACTCCTTCAGATTTTACAACATTTTTCAGGGTCTGGAAACAGCTGAAGTGCTGCTGTTAGCAGTAAGAAGCCAAAGCGAAGGAAGGAGAAAAAAAATTGAGCCTTTCTTCTAAACCATATGTCTGTTCCCCATGTCTGTCTAGAGTGTGCAATTAGCAATAGATAATCACTCAGTTTAGAAATGCTAGACCCTGTAGGCAGGTTTTGTGACTGAACACAAGGGATATGCAGTATTAAGTAGCTACTCTGCCTCAAGAGATAATTCTCAGTAACACTTAGTGGGTCAAAAATCATGACTGCAATTGAATTTAGCTTTTACATCTCGGTCTAATAAAAATATATCAGGTGCAATTTAGAATAAGAAACTCACATACAAGCAAACATAAATCAGGTTTCTCTTTCACATTTCCTTGTCCATCTATTTTAATTTTACTCTACATTAGAGAAAAGGGAGCCCAAGACCTTTGCTTCTTTACTGCATTGAACTTGTTGCAAGGTGGATCATCCTCCCAGTTCAGCCAGCTGGGGAGCTCCATGAGCAGAGAAAGTAGGGAAGAAATTAAATCTTCCCCTTTGGAAGCCTTCCCTGTCTCCAGAGATGTGCCCTGCATCTTCCCAGTTACCTTCTCGTCGCCTTACTGAGTCTTGGATGGAGTTACTGCAGCTGGCATGGAGACAGAGAGAGACACATTGTTGGGAAGACCTGACCACAGATGCAGAGTGGAGGAAAGCCCCGAGGCTGGCCCTGCAGCTGAGCCCAAGAAGCTCATTACACAGATTACTTTCCTATTGAAAAATGCAAGCTGCCAAGGCCAGAGAGCTGGTTTCTGTTTCCAGTCTCCTAAGACAGACTGTTTGACCAAGGGTGACTCTTCAGTTTCTCATCCCATTGCTCTGTGCATTTGTATCATGGCTCCCTGGAGCAGGGTCACCGCCAGACGTCTAGGCTTTGGTCACTGTAAGGGGATCTTGCCATCAATTTATTTATTTGAGCACCGTTACAACACAAGCTCACTAATCTTCTCCTGGCTGTAAAAGCAAGCAGGATAGATTTTTCCAAAGTGATGAAAGAAGCTTCTGCAAACCAACGCAGTTTCTTGAGCTGTGAAGATAACATAACTGCAAGGAAGAGCAGTTTCCCTTGCCCTTATACAGGCAGCTTTGTTTATGTTCTTGGTAGTTCTATAATGATGCCCTTGACTAATGCACAAAGTGGTCAGTGCTTGGATAGCAAGGTACCAGGTTACAAAACTCAAAAACCCAAGTAACAGTTTTAGCAGGTGACAGTACCACTCAAGATCCATCATTACTGCTGCTGAAAGTGTGCTGGCTACAAGGAGCAATGCAAAAGCCTGTCCACCAAAAGCCATGAAAACAAAGAATCTCCCTTCAGTCTCCCCTGAGATGTTCAAACGAAAAAGCTTAAGCTCAGGAATCACAGAACAGCAGGGGTTAGATGGGACCTTCAGAGATCACTCAGTCCAATCCCCCTGCTGAATCCAAACAGATTTTTAATATCTCCAGAGAAGGAGACTGTACAGCCTCTGTGGGCAGCCTGTTCCAGGGCTCTTTCACCCTCAAAGCAAAGAGGTTTTTCTTCACGTTGAAACAGAATTTACTGTGTTCTGGTTTGTGTTCATTGCCTCTTGTCCTACCACTGGACACAACTGAAAACTGTCTAGAGGAGATGGATCTATTTCAACTCTGACCTATTTTAGATTGGTGTATTGCCTGGTAAGTGATAAGTGTGGAATCCAATGTATGAATGACTTGATTTCAACAAATGTTATTTGGGCTTTTCTTAATAAGGCAATAGGGTAAAAAGCCTTGAGATGTATTTATAGGTTAAGTCTGGAATAAGTTTTTATCATGGAAACTATTTAATAACTCCAACTCTTAGTTGGTTCATAAGACAACCTGTTTCGATTTGATATTGTTAGAAATCAATGTGCAAGGTTAAATATGACATTATAACTCAATGTCTTTGTGCCATAAATGTGACTATAGTTATGCTAAATCAATAGAATGTGATAGTCCAAATTTACTGCAGAGTCACAGCATAAATAGTTAATTCATGAATATTGCTTTACCTGGTTTAGAGGTAAAAGAGTTGTTAAGAGCAACACTCTGGAGCTGTTCCCCAAGGCTGTATTGCAATGGCTGTCATTCATCTTCCATCCAGCCTGCCAGGCTTTTGAGTATGTTGAAAGAGACTTTGATTTTAGCAATAAAAATAGGTAGCTTGAATTTTGCTTGTTTTGTTGCTGTGCAAGCACAAGTGCCCTAGAATAATTTCAAGTGTTTCAGTTTAAAGGGATGATTCTTTCAGAACTATCAGCTTAGCAAATATGTCTTCAACTTCATGAAAGAAATGGAACCTACGTGCTTCTTAACAAGCTTTTTATTACCGTTTATACAAAAGTCATTCATATTAAAGTAAGCAGCATTAATATGCATGCAACCAGTTTTGCAAGCAGTATGCCTTATATCTGCAGCTGCCTTCCCTCTTGTTTCTTAGTAGAAATACCTCCCACAGGCCCCTATGTCTTTGGAAAACATCTTCCATAGATGTTACTCTGTTAAGAAAGATGAGGAGGTATGAATCACAGAATCACGGAATGATATGGGGTGAAGGAAGTCAGATACCATATTAGCTCACTGCCTTGAAAGTGTTAGAAAGTATGATAAAAAACCAATCTTAAAGGGAGAGCATTCTGTTGTTTTAATTTTTTTTTTTTTTTTTAAATCAAAGCTAATTTGAAACAACTCAGCTCAGTTACATGGGGAAAAAAAATCTATCTTTTCACAACTACCATTTCTGTGTCTTTTGGAAAGGACATTTTTCAGCTCTTGTTTGTGTAGATCAGTGAGATCTGGATGTTATAAAAGAGGTGGCTTTGTGTTTGCCTGATAGTTTCCATGAAAATCTTGCTTTGGGCTTTAGTGAAGGTCTTACTGTGTTAATTCTTCTGGACTGGTTCAGAAAATTCATCTCTGAAATCAACTTTATATGAAAGATTACACAACTTCACTGCAATGTTTGGAGGCTGACTAGATTATGCATTGGTTTCTTTCTGCTGGAAAGCAGGTTTTTGTCAAAAGTAATTTATATTCTACAATGAAATCTTTTTTTGTCATAACCCTTAAATCCTTTTTTCAGCAGGGAATTTCAAAATAAAGCAAATATTTGAATCTACTTTGTTTTTCAAAGAACAGATTGCAGAGTGAAAGCAAAAGTGGAATGGAAACAATTCTTTTTTACTTAAATTAAACGTACAAGTACACATTGGTTTACTTTAATATTTTCCTCAGGGGGTTAGAAAATAAATAGCTACATAATAAAATGAATTAAAACTACATCAGTAGGATTCCTGACATGTTTCTTAAAAAGAAAAATGAAATATAGGTATGTGTGTAGAGCTGCATTTATAGATTTTTTTGTTATGGTCATTTATTTTGTGAGAGAGGAGGGTTATTTGTATGGTTATGGCTTCGTACCAGGATTATGGTTTCTCATAAAATGGTATTGCTCCGTCATACAGGGCTCTGGGTTACTTCAATAGGTTTTGATATAACTTTGAATTTAATAGGAGGGGGTAGGGGAAACTCAAATAGAAAACTTCAGCTGACTTTTTCTTCTCCTTTCAGTCCTCAGTTCCTGTTCACATAGGTTTATAGTTGCTTCCAAGGATGATAACTTCTTCGAAAGGGCTGCGATTTTAGCATTTTTATATACCCCAGGTGTATTGTACCTATATAACTCTTATTACCATATAACTCTTTCTAACTATAAAACTCCTTTAGGGAACATAATATTGTTTGCATTAACTCAGGAGCTAGGAGCCAGTAGGCAGGATCGGGGGCACCTCTTGCAGGGTATTGCACGTGTCCACATCCTTTATTCCGCAATGAAACAGGCCCAAGAGCCCTTTTATTCCTCTTAATGGCCAAATAGATTATAAAAACATTTCTTCATATGAGTGGCTCTGGAGATAAGAAATGTTTATCAGGATTCAATAGGAGTGAATTTAATTTCAGTAAGTGTTATCTCTAACTTTGTTGTTGTGCACCTGATGCCTTCTCACGCTTGGCTTTGAAGGAAATAACGTAACACCATTACTGACGATGAGAGACTGAAAGCATGTTGCACAGATGAATATTTATAGCTGCATTGTGAGCATCTATTTTCTTGGATTACACTAGAAGATATGATAACCACACTGAGGGAAATTACTTTATGAATTTAATACCCGTATATTTTCTGTACTGATTTCATTCATCTAGGTTTGGTGGCATTTTATGTGGATGGTAAACTCTTTTCTATCATTATTCTTATTACAGCTAATAATAATCATTATTCTTATTGTAATTAATTGCCAATTGCCTCCTAAAAGTCTTCTAGAAAAACAACCCAGAGAAAAATATAATAACAATAGAAATAGATATACAGGACATTTAGAAATTGTTTAAGCAGTCATGCTGCCTAAGATTTCGTGTTAAGGACTTCCTACAGCTAAAATATGTCTCTGACATATTTAATGGCATTCTGCTCAGCACTGAAGTGATGAGATTACATTCAAATTTGAAATTTGTGTCTTTTTCTAAAAAAGTATATAGAAAGAGAGCCTGTCTCAATTACCTCGAAATCTTCTTAAAACTGATCCAGTAGGGAAGAGAGATTGTAATGAAATAGAAGATGATTTCATGAGCACTGGACACATATTTTGATGGGTCTATCCAGCTCCCAAACTCTTAAATGGGAAGCGGAGTGCAGATTCCCCATCTGAGGTACAGAAGATGAAGAGACTTAGACAGGCACAACTCAATGTCCAAAATTGGCACCTTGGGCCATCTGGGATGCACTGGGTTATGAGACAGCCTCCTAGAGCTGGCACAAACCACACAGGACCTACAAAATCCCCATGCCTCTCTGTCTAATAGGACATTTGGGGCATCCCAGAGAACACCTGGTCTCTCCTTTAAAGTCACTGGACCCCCCAGGGAGTTGTCTTGATCAATGTCTCCTCAATCCATGCCACAGCTAGTCCACTTTTTCTCCCATGAAGGCAGGTCTAGAAAACTGAAATATCTTCTACCTTACTCAAAGTTTTGTTCTCCCAGCTCTTCGAATGCCATTTTAACCATAGGCTGTACCCAAGCTCCTGTTGGTAACCTGATGTCTCCTGTAGCTGGACCATGGCACGCTACCCTGACCCATCTCTGCCCCGAGAAGTCATGACTCTTGCCCTCACCTGAGCAGGGCTGCCCATGCTCTATACTACACCTACTCCCCTGCACCACCATGGAAATCCCCTTTATCTCTCCCATCTCATCCATGATCTTTCACATCTGGCTTTTCTCTCACCTCAGTTGGTGAGTACTTTAAGATATAACCATATTTTAGCTACGTTTGTGGGGAGACTGAATTACCATTACTCCTACTATAGGAGCACACAGACCCAGTGCAGTATTTACAGCCCCATTTCGCGAGGCACCATACAGATGAGTTTGAAGAGACGGTCCCTTTCCTGAGCTTGATATCAATGAAGTAGGCAAAGAGAGATCCAGGAAATTTATTACAGTTACTCGGCAGCTGAGCAAATGAAAAAAAAAAAAAAAATGCCAGTCCCAAGCTTGGTCTTCTGCCCAGACAATTTTACCACTCCTGCTTTTTAGTACGTTTAACTTTCCCTTTAGCTGGCATTTTGTTAAAAAAAAAACTTTATGGTCCATAGCATCAATGTTAATAAAATATGATAATTAATCACAGTCAGTCGCCAAGTTTCCACTGAGTTCAAGCATTTAAGTCACAATTAGCAGACACAGTATTTCAGAATATGTTTAGTCAAAGCATTGAAACACTGAACCAGATTTGATCTATGACATTGGCAGAGATGCAACCAGCCCATTACTGTACAGCTCGATTCATCATAATTTATCTAGTCACCATCAAACACTGCCGTGTTCACCAGGCCACAAAGGAAAGGACTATAAGAGATCCTAGAATCTGCAGTGATGATGGTTCAAGTCTAGCTTGCCTAGGAAATTTTACTGTCCTGTTTCACATGTGCACAGCCATGACATTTCCTAAGAATAATTTCCCTAAATTAATTACTTTAGGGCCAAAAAGATCAAGTTTTGCAGTAACAGACATCAGTAATGCCAAATCAGCCATACATTTATCTCGCAAAGCAGCTGCTGAAGCAATAGCAACCAGCTCTGGTGCAAGGTAGGAGCCACCCACAGCTTTCTTAGAGGTGAGACACCACTCCTCACTAGCAGAATAAACAGCCCCTAAACACCAAAAAAGGGGGCGGGGGCAGGTGGGGAGCAGGGTTGGCGGGAAGTACCTTTAAATGTCAGGGAGCAGTCTTTCTCCTTTCACCTCTGTCCGTGCAAGACCAATATAGCATTTCAGGGAGGGGCTGCTCAGGGACAGGAAAAAACATTTTGGGGATGTTATGGTTGATAGAGTAACACCTGAGAGTTGAAACTCTTAAAGCAGCTCAGCAGAAAAGGTGCAGCTGAAAGGCTGGCACAAGTGAAGCAAATGGGACTAAAACTGCCTATTGACATTCACATTCCACTTGGGCTGCAATTGTGTTTGTCTCCACTAACACAAAGCTAAGGAGGTCCTCACCTCTGAGCTACATGCTCCTCCTGAACCCTCCTAATTGCACCTCACAGCTGGCCAAGGCATGAAACTCTCCTCCTCATCTGCTTCTCTGGGCTTCATTCAGCATCACACCAACTTCATACACTTTTCAGATCATCATCACAGAGGAATAAAAGCAATCTAGCACATCTTACTACAGCACTGGTGTGACTTAGTTCACACGGACATTGGACTCTTCCAGCCTGAAAGGTACTACTGGAATTATAGGTGTTAAACACTTGGGATGGCACCCACAAAAAGAGAACTAGAAACAGACTATTCTCCCAAAAGCGCATCTCATTAAAAGAGGCCTTTTCCCCCTCCCTGAAAAACAATTTCTTTAAAAAAGTAGATAAATGGTTTAAAGGAGAGAAACAAAGGGAAATCAAAGCAAAAATATTAAAAAAAAAAAAAAGTAGGACTGTTTCATAGTCTGGCAGTCACTGATGAGTAACAGGGTAGAAGATGAAGAGGAAAAACTAACCCCAAAGCCTTCATGAGGGTGTGCCCAGTGAGACTAAATTGTTGCTTACAAATACGCTGTATGTAAGGGCATATAGTTGCATTGCTTCATCCTATGAAGCAATTTATTCACTTCTTCCCATTTTCATGGGCCTCCACACACTTGCAGAGCTTTCCCACTCCTCTGTCCGTGGGCTCTGAGCAAGGTCATGGACAAAAGGCAAAGCCAAAATTGCTGGGTCTCTCTTCCCTTCAGTCCCCTATGATTCACTCCAAAGAGGCAGCACTTCATTGACTCTGCTTGGTTGCCCCATTGAAGCAACCACTGCTGTCATTCTCCATCCACTTGAACTCACTTCTTGAAAAGGAAAAGAAATCTTGAAGCCAAACCACTCATCCTGCCATATGGTGCTCTATACATTTGCTTCTTGTGTGCACTGACTGCACTGACCCTCTTCCATGCTGGGTAAGAAGATGCCTGCAGCCTGAACCCAGACTGTCTGGTATCCATCAACACCCTCTGCCTCTGAGCTGTATTATTCCCTACTGGGCACGAGCCATCTGGACTGTGACATCTTCATAGTGTTGATATGGATGTCTCCAAGCTCTCAAAGCAATGGATGGCCTGTCCAAGTCTCTACATGCAATCAAAATGACCTACTTTCCTCACTTGTCTGGATTTAAAAGTCTTGTAAACAGGTTGCTTAGAGCCTATTTCTGGCTTGGCAAATGCATGCTCTTCTCCACAGTGGACTTTTTTAACTGATGGTGCTTAAGATGATTTATGAGTTTCCAAGAGCCGAAGTCAAATCACATCACTGGGTTATTTTTGTATTATTATTCATGAAGCCCATTCAAAGGGCATCTGTAAGCAGTTGGTGAAGAGCTGGAACCCCTACTGTAATAAATGAGTCATTTCTCAGTGGAAAGTGAAAAACCAACCATGTCAGCAAGATGATTGCACATGGTAGAGCATTGAGAGAAAGATGAAATGGGATTAGAGGAATGGAAATGTAAGGAAATCTTAAGAGAAACAGAGAAAGCAAAATATATGGAAGGAAAAAGCCTCAGATGGAGTTGTATAGGGAATTGTTCTTATTAAGTTCTTCAAAAGCTCCAGAGCTTCGGAATGAAAGAAAATAATTTCGTTTATAAAACTACTTTGGATCTCCCTCCCCACCGAACTTGCTTCAGAGACAGAATGGCCAGGTGCAGAAGAAGTGGTGCAGGGAGTCTCAAAGGCAAACAGGTCTTGTAGACATTGATCCATGCGTAGGGTAAATTTGCTAAGTCAGGACACTATTTTCTAGAAAGTACTTAGCTTGGAGCGGACTAGGTGGCAGGTGGGGCAGGTTTCCACTTGAAGTTCAGTCAACCAGCCTGGTGCCATGGTCCTCCAAGGACAGAGCAAGGATCCAGCTAGGAGCAATCAATGTACATACGCCAGGGAAAGCAGTTGGGAACATTTTTATTTTCCTGCTGTGCTGCTCATAACAAGTTTTTGATCCTTAAGGACAAAAATTAGTCTTGCACTGGGCAATGTCAGCCTTTCCTAAGCTACTTAGCACTCCTACCCGCTGTTTGGTTAGAAAAGTATAAAGTGGCCTTAGCTTTGAGTGAGCTAAATCTGAGCTCGGCTACATCAGTGTCCATGCAGTCAGGGGAGTTATTGCTCGACAGGGGTTGCCAAATCAAAGCCAGACAATCATCTGTCTGATACACAGTCCTAACAGCATCAAAGACGAAGGTAGACAACCTCCACAGTCAGCAGCCACACACTGCTGCTCACAGAAGGAAAGATTTCTTTCCAGGACAGACCAAAGCTTACTAACTTAGAAGCCAAGGCGCAAAGGTTCATCTGCTTCTCTGGCAAGGCTCAGCTGGAGGTAGTTCAGTCTAATTTAAAATAACAAGGTGTTAAAACCAGCCTGTTAAAAAATATTCTTGGGCTCACTAAAACCTTCCCCACCTCAAACAGGAGGTCTCTGCTGTGTTCACCTTTGAAGCTAGCTCCTTACCCTCCAGCTGTCTTCAACTCAGCCACTTCTCCCAGCTCTCCTGCCATCATCCCCTTCTACGTGACGACTATGCATTTAGAAACACAATCCCTTTTTATATTTTCAGGTCAGAGAAACTACAGGTATCTTGTTGTTTTTAAAAGTATCAGTTCCTTTAATTCACTGTTCTTTTCTCAAGAAAATTTCCTGGCTGAAGTTTTTCCAGGTACTTCTGCATTTGTTCAGGGGTGCTTGCTTTCACCACTTCAAAATGTGTTTCACTAGGAGGGCCCTTGCTCTAGAATGACTAGGAAAGCCCAAGGCATAGACTCACCCTTTACAGCACCATCTTGTATTCGTTTCTTTCAATATAGGCTTTTTCATAGTGCTGATTGTTTTCATTTCCCTTCTTTGAGCTCTTCTTATGGCAACCCTGTGCTTTCTCCAACCAGATCAGAGTTACACTGGTATGGGTCTCAAATTGACACAACCCTAACTGTGATATTTGTAAATCTATTCTTAATATAATCTACTTTCTTGTTTGCTTTAGGGCCCTTTGTTGCACCCTAAGCAGATGCTTTTCACAGAGCTGCCAAAAATGACAACAGAGGCTTTCTCCCTGCTCCTGTGAAACCCATTACCCCATGTGAGTAGCAGAAATGTCCCTTTCCAGAGCTGGGAGCCCAGCAGATCAGCACCCAGCTCTGTGAACGCAGCTTTTTTAAATTTAACACCTCAGCTCTTTTACAATGATCATGGATGTGATCCTTCACAATTACCCCAAAGTGTCAATTCTCCCATTCAAAAGATTAATCTTGTGCAGGCATTTCCAGGAACACATCAAAGGAGGGGAAAAGAGGAGGGATAAAGGAGATAATTAAAAGGAAAGATACTACAAGGGAACTTACTGCGCTATCTCCTTTGTCTCCCTGTCTCTTTTATTTTTCCTCTCAGAATTATAAATATGGCTCAAAATGTGCAGGTTGTTTACAGAAAATGCTGAAATAGTTTGCAACAGCAAAGTTGATGAATGGGTCCCAGGAAGGTGGAGCATAGGAGCCTTAAGGGCCACCAAGCTACGTTTCATGTTACCTTCCATATCACACTGGTTTGGCTTCTTTCCTTTCCTTTCTCATTTCCCAGTGTGGAGCCAGCCAGAACGTGGATGATTTCTTCATATTTCTAGTTTCAGAATACCCACGTCCAGCCTCTCTCCACCTGTCCTTGGATCGTTATTGTCACTTCAGAAGCTCTTCTCCCTCCTTTTCCATCCCTGTCAATGATCTCTAAATAACTTGGACCAATGGCCCACAGTCAAAATCAGGGCTCTTCTCACAGACCACCACTTACCTCCATCTTCACAACTGGAGTAGAAAACACTGTGAATGTTGTTGCATCAATGATTCTGCAGGTTTTGTGCTCTGCACTAGCAGGCTGGTCATGGACAAGCATCTTTAAAGCTTTTCCCAGATGAAAGCACTTAAACATCACATCCTCTCTCAAACAGATGGCATTCTAAAGCAAACTCTTTTGACCACCTTGCAGATAATCCATTTTCCTTCCCTTCAGTCATCTTAGCTGACATTCTCTACATGTCTTCCAATTTAGTATCATTTCCTTCTTAGCATGAGTACTTTAGTCACGATAAGGACTCGTCATAACATTTACAAAGGCATTTATGTTCCTTCTCCCAGAAGTACAGCCAGGGAACACCAGTGTCCTCTTTATGGCTGCATCATATGAATGGCCTGGCCAGATACTGCCATTAACCTAGACACTCCTGTACCTCATCATTTGGATTTTGAGATAGTTGATCCTTGCCCATGGAAAGAACTGCTGAATAAATCTTTATCTCTAGCACCTGTGCCCTTTGGGCCCTTTATCTAGTACCAAAGATTTGTCTTCATAACGTCCCTTTAATACCAAAGATTTGTCTTCATAACGTAGCTGTGATTTAAATGATGAGTATCAGAATCCACTTGCTGTACTAGTGTCTTACACACTGGAATATAGGCAATCTTCCATACTTCTCAGTGAGATGCCTGGGTAAACTTTTCAAGAATGAAGAAATGTGGCACCAAAAAGAACAGATGAAGACATTCCAGGGTGAAGGGAGAAGGTAAAGAACTCTGTGGCTCCTTCTTAGCATGAGCTGTTTTGACGCATGTACTTCACACCCCACATCATAATAACACACCTGGACAGTTCCTGAAAATTGACAGTACAGACAAATCCAGCCCTGGCCTAAATCTGACCATCTTCATGCATCTGTCCTATCAGAAGGCAGCACCTACACAGAAAGCAAGATGGCAGCATGGGATTGATGAGGAACAAAAATTTTAATGTCAACCTGGTCTGAAGCCAGTGTGAGTTAGACAGGAATGCAAAGTCAGGAGGGAGACCATTGATGCAGACTTTGGTGCTAGGAAGATTACACTGGTTCAGGGTGCTACCAGTCCCTCACACTCAGGAAATAAGCTGAACTACAGGAACTCCTGGAACTCCTGTTTTCTGGGGAGCTTGGCACACACAGCTTTGCGGCAATCCAGCTAATGGGCTCTGAAAGGATGGATCACTTCAGATAAGATAACCTGCTAAGATATGACCACAATCCTTATAGCTAACTGTGGGAAATAGCTTTTCTGGTCATTTCACTATGGGCCCAGAATATGTGCAAAGCTCATGAGGAATGAACAAAAACTGAGGCCCTTACATTATCTGGGCCTCAGGAAAGTGTGATTATCTGATGGGTTTGCTGAACTGGCTGCCATCATCCATGAGAGGCAAACAAAGGCATATGTTTGTCTAGTTCTGGTCCAGTCCAGTAGTGGACCTCATTCCCCAAACCCCTGAAGTCAAAGGGAACATTTCCTGTAACATCAGTTCTTTGGACCCCTTTGGTCCCTGTATCAATAGCTTGTTTCATGAAGCACTGCAGTGTGTAAAATACACAGTGAAAGGGACAAGCCTTTTAATATCTCATTTATATCCTCCTGGGGGTTAGAGTTAAACAAATGAAAAAAAAAAAAAGCCAAGAAATTTACTGCACATATTTTTGTAAGTGTCACCTTCAGAGAGGATAAGTCTAGGGAGTAAAACTGATTCTGAAGCAGAAGCCCAGCTTTCACTTGTGATGGGCAAAAGTGGCAGGATCCTTTTTCTTTTGACACAGCTTGAAGGTGAGATACTCCACTTCTAGACCAGGAAATGAGTACTGAAGAACAATCAGGCTCTACAAAAAGAGACGATTCAAGTGTCCATATAGACAATGAGCTTAAAATACCTAAATTCTACTGGGGGTGCTCCAGACTCAGGCTGCAAACACGAAACTGAAGTGCAGGATTACAGTGTGGATAGAGAGGAGGGCAAAGCAGCTCCACTTTCAAATAGCAACTTTCTAAAACAAATGCTGCTGCCAGCCTGGGTTTGCTGCAGTGACCTCGTAGCTGAACCTGCTTTGAGCAGGATACTGACCTAGAGGCCTCCCAAGGTCTCTTCCCAACTTGTATTATCCTATGATCCCCCAGCCACTCACTTCCTGCCACCTGGATTGTGTACGTAGCTTGAGTTTCTCTCAGATAAAGTATTAGTAGACTTTGGTTAAAGCCCTCAAAGAACAGACCACTATTTCTCATGCTTTTCAGGTTCCAATGAAACAAAGCGCACATTAGGAGTGAGGCCTAGAATTATACATATTTGTGTGTGTTGAAAGCCAGAAAGAATTGAGTGTGACCTCCTGAACACATAGGCCAAAGCTTTTTAGCCAATGATCTGCAGCAAACACTTCTTTGCAATGATTACTTTGCTCACAAATGCAGAAGTATTGCAAACACCTTCAGAATTTGAGATACCTTAAGATCTTAACCCCTTAAGCAGATGCCAGTGTAGGAAAGAGGCACTGAAATCCTTTCGCAGACGTAGGTGCTTGCTTATTAATCACAAAAGGAAACAGGAAGCCCCAGATATGATTTAGGACTTCAGAGAAAAGCCTTTTCTTCTCCAGCTGTCCCTGTTCTCTCCATAGGGCTCACAACCTACGATTAATCCTGGGTCTGGAGTTCACATCAAAGTGAAAAGGGCTGTAAGACTGACCTAGACTCAAATAACTTCTTAAATCTCTTGCTGACGAAAAGTGACATAACATACCCTTTATGTCAGAGGCTCAGGAGAAACTTGAAAACACTTCTAATGTTTTTTCCAATTGAAAAAATACATTAATAGCTGAACACTTGGATTCATATCATAAAAAGTCTGACATCACATTGGTCTGGTAGCACAGACTCCTCATCAGCCGCAGAGCACAGAAATGCAGATGCTGGTCACTTTGGTCAGGTAGACAGCTAGACAGGCTCACAAAGGAGGAAGCTAGTTTATGCACATAGCCTTCTGTATGTCAAAATTCACATGCACGCCCCTTTAATTTTTAATTCAGTAATATTAAAAATGGGATTCAGCTTCAGAGACACCCACATTTTGGCACCCAAATACAGGAATTACCTGGTTGCCTACGGTAAGTCTCAGTGGATATCTAAGGGTCAAGTTAGCAACCAGCTGATGCCAGTTTGGATGTCTTAGGCTGCCCTCCTTAGCTTATGTCTGCTTTCCTTTAGCCCACAAGTCTTCCATAGATTCTGTATCATATCCACAAGCCCTGTGTGGAAGCTTTGGCTACCTGGTATTTCCATGCGGTAAGCCGAATTCCACTACTACATTTGGAAAGAGCTAGATTTAGGTGCCTAAATCTGGAGCTAAGCAAAACCATTCTCTTCTCTTTCTGTGCCAACTGTTTGCACCATAAAATGTCTTTCCCTTCTGCTCCATCTTACTGTCTCCTGAAACCCCATCTAAGGAATCATTTGCTAGTTTGTAATGTCCCCAAGAGCTTTCAGGCTCTTTAAGGGGAGGGGGGATCAGTTAATAATAAGTCATTAATAACCAGGATACCAATATATTTAGTCCTGATGAGCAGGATTTAAATTGTCCCATCTGTGGAAGCAGTGGTTTAAATCTAGGCCTGCGTCTTTAATATTTTGCATAAGAGAGCTTCACTAGCCATAAGAAAGACAGCAGGAATGATTTGATGCAAACAGTAGGTAAAACAGAGGTCATCAATGGCTCAAACGAGTCATCAAACTTTGTAGCCTTCTGCCCTTGAGGGACATTCTGCTGCCTGGGATAATTGCCATTTATTAGCTGTTCTTTAGAGCCACATCTGTGGAGAACAACGTTTTCAAATCCTAAGGCTGGAAGGCTGGAATTCACTTCTCTAATCAGAAAAAAACCCCATAAAACAAATAAGTGCACAGGATAAAAATATTCACAAGTCAAATTCCAACAAGCTGTTAATCTCACCCTCTCTTTAATCACCTGGCTCTAAGTAACTCAAACAATGCTCTCACTGGAAAGAGTCCAGGCTGTACGGTCTTTGAAAAATCTCCACAAACCTGAGCTCTCAAGGTATATACTGTTGGGCATTGCTGCAGGAACACAGCATTTTATAGACCTGAAAGGAGCCAGATACTTGGGTGTGCTTTTCACATACTCTCATGGCCAAGAAGACCCTGCCTTATATCACCTTCTCTTCCCCAGGAAACTTCCAACTAAGCATCTTCTTCGTCTGTAAGAGACTGATGTAGGGGAATTGCTGGGCAAGAAGAAAAGGTTTTAAGTTTGCAATGCTTTCTTTGCCCAGATGGATAAGGGATGAAGGATGCTCCCTGATCTCCTTCTATGACAAAGTGACCTGCTTGGTGAATGAGGGAAAGGCTGTGGATGTTGTTTACCTGACACTACTAAGGCCTTTGATACAGTCTCTCACAGTATCCTCCTGGAGAAACTGGCTGTCCACGATTTGCATGGGAGCACTCTCCACTGGGTTAGAAAACTGGTTGAGGGCCAGGCCCAGAGAGTGGTGATGAATGGAGTTAAATCCGGTTGGCAGCTGGTCACAAGTGGTCCCTTCCAGGGACTGGTATTGCGGCTGGTTCTCTTTAACATCTTTATCAATGACCTGGATGACAGATTCGAGTGCACCCTCAGTAAGTTTGCAGATGACACTAAACTAGGTGGGAGGGTAAACCTGCTTGAGGGAAGAAAGGTT